>JARHVA010000645.1:3955000-4567500 GCA_037957365.1 Torreya grandis | reverse complement strand
GACATTTTTTTTTCTCTTTAATATGATTTCCTCTTCCAAGTGGCATGGAATTGCTTTTGTTTACATGACACCATGTTTTCTTCAAAACTACCCATTCTCTTGGCTTGTGAGGTCACAAATGACACTCTTCATCATCAAGTCATATTGAGTCATATTATTAAACTATTATTGAGTCATTTAATTAGTTTATAATATTCTCAAAATGACATTGAAATGACAATTACAACCCCTAGGTGTCTTGAAACCCACTTGGCCTTACTACGTCTATTCTTGATTATAAGTGTTAATTCTTGATTCCACATTTACCAATGAAATATGTCTCCTTGTATGGAATAAATATATCATATTAAACCTAAAATAACTAATTTTTAGGCCCAAAACTCTCTCTCTCTCTCTCTCTCTAAGACTTTATATTGCACCAAAATCTTTCACTTGGTCTCAATTCTTTATATCCCTAAAAAACACACAAAGTTCCTAGTGTAGAATAATGTACAAATGATCCTAATAAAATATAGTTTTGACTACCCAGTATCCCATTACATATCCATAACAAATTTTATGACCTAAATGTGAGTGGAAGTATACTTATTATCCTATTTTTTCTCTCTAATTAGGTCTCCATTATCCCTATAGGCCTAGAAATTGAGTTTTAACTCAAGCTAAATCCAACACATGCGAAACTTATTAAAAGTGTTTTATTAAATTTAACCATCCCATAAACATTTTAAATGTCAAATTTCATATTTTGAGACCCTGTATAGATGGGTGATCCATGAAATGACTAAAACCTTAGCCTAGGTACTTGAATAGGGTTCAGAGGTGATCGAAGTGGTTTGAAAAGAATTTTGTAGGACATGAAGATTGGAAATGGTTTTTTTAGAATTTAAACATAACCATACAAATTAATACCTTGAAATTGAGGTCTTTTGAAGCATTCTTTAGGTATGCATATAGGATTCTTAGCTTGTAAAATTGCATTTTCACCTTCTTGGCCAACTTGATGACTTGGCTGGCTTATATATCATTTCGAGAGACATAAAAAAATGTGTATATGATCATTAAACATATATTAATTATTTATAGGCATTAACACCTTGGTTAGAGACTAGTTCATAGCCTTCACCCTCACACGTAATCTTACAACCAAGCTTCTTAGGCTAAATTTATACACATATACCTTCATATGTGCCAATGTCAGTCACCACAGGTTCCTATGGGATTAAAGTATGTCACTCAAGTGGTTTCAAGGGAAAACCAAGTGCATTTAGGTTAGTATAAATGCTCTTTATGCCATTGGGTCATTTCTTGCCTTTTAAACAACATAAAACCTATTTAATTTCTTAAGGATTATTCATAAATATAAAGAGTATACTTATCCTATTGATGCCACAAGTTTCAAGTACACTAGGTTAAAAAACTCTACCTAGGATCCCAAGGTCCCAAAAAATCTCTTCATACTATACTGAGCAAGAAAATGTAGCCTCTCAGGTGGAAAGACTACATTATGTGAGGTCTAAAAGAGCTTTAAGGCTAAAAATGGTGTATTAATGTTTAATTTGAGTTGCCAATGACTAGTTTGGATATGTAACATCAATCATGACCAATTTCACTAATATTATTACCATACTTATTTATACCTATTATGACCACCATTACTTGATGCATAATGTTCTTAAGCCAACTAGATTTAATGACCCTAGCTGACTGTGCTTGACCATTTCTTATCTATTAGAGGGATTGAAAACATCATAAAATGTTCCATTAATATATTCACCTAATTCTTGGGTAATTTATTATTCAATATCTCTTAAAATTATACCACCTTCTATAATCCTCATACATAGTCTTTTATAGTCTTCATTGAATGTCATAACTGAGTTATCAAGAGTCCTCTTATTTACATAGTTTTATCATTACATCTACATATATAGACCCCATTGAGTTTTAATTTTTTTTAAGGCATAAATTTATGACATATAAAATTATTTAGTGACTTTCATATTATTCACCTTCATGTATTCATTTATCACTATAATCTTACACTTAGGTATGTGTGTGCACATTCAACTTACCAAGCCTAGATGTATTCTTTAACCCTTGTCATTATTTAATTAAATATTAAAATCATATGAATGTTATGATTTCATAATAGGATAATTTTCATGTGATTTTCATCCCTCATACCTTTTTATCTTAAAACAACATAGGCCCTTTATCAAAACTGGGTAGGCCTGTAGGAGTCACATTGACTGTGTGACTATAGGGTCAAAACTGATTTTATTTGAATCACTTTTTATAATTATTTATTTATATTTATTTAAAACTAAATGATAATATTAACTTAATATTCATTCAAACCTCAACTTCAATATTTTTCATTACATCCTTCTCTTCAAGTTTGAAAACCAATCTTGAGTTATCTAGGCAAATCTATAGGTGATGATTGGGGACTTGATTACAATTTGGGGTTTAAGACCTTAATTAAAATCATTGATAAAAAGAGTGAATTTTTATATTGTCTTGGGAACTTATTGGTATTATTACTTTTTAAACTATGTAACCTTTCAATACCATTTATCTTCACAAGCATTCACTTTCTTTATTTCATTTACTCAAGATATGGATATAAGCGGTCAGGAGATGGGTGTGTTTTGAAACATTACCAAAGCATAACTCTTTATTGCTCACATATATTTAATATAATATATTTTTCTCATATATACATATTTATATATTCTACATTTTTATTTAAATCCTCAAATTATCTAAGCCTTACTATTTTTCCTATAGGTTACTATTTGGTATCTTGGACATTGGATTTGAAGACACTTTCTCTACTAGTATTGGACTACAGCCTAACATAGAGATACCACATTGTACTCATTATTTAGGATTTTCAAACCAAAATTTTATGAAAATTTATACACCATTTCTCATAAAATGTATACCTAGAGTTATATAGACCTATATGCCTACATTCCTCATGGTCTTGTTCTTTACTTGATGCTAGTCTGATCATATCAAGGACTGAGAACATCTCTACTATTGGAACACAACTATATCCTAAGAGGGGGGTGAATTAATATATTGATTAAATTAGTACTTTTAAAATCTTCTTAATGTAGATTAAAACTATATTGAGAGATCACATACACACAAATAGACATAACACTATATATACCATAGAAAACCTAATATGGGAAAAACCACCAAGAGAATAGTTGTTAGAATCTACCATTCTAATCTAGCCTCATAATAAAGAACCTCACTAGTTAAAATGTTTAAGGGAACCAATCCTAAGGATACACTAATCCCCTAGTTTAATATCAATAACTCTAAGGAATCATCCACTCCCTAATATGAGTAGCAACTCAACTTATCTAATGGCACCCACCAATCAAATCTATATGGAGCTACAACTCAAGATTATAATGTAGATTCATAAATGAATCCAATCCTTTCTTATCTATTAGAGTTCTGGTCTATAACTACTCATTCTCTACACTTCATCTCTCTTCTCTTCCACTCTACTTCTATTTCTCTATATTTATCTATTTGACACACTTTATCAATCTCTTAATCTCCACCTCTCTCTCTCTCTCTCTATTAGACTCTACTCAATAATAATAGCAATAGCTCCAACAACTTTTTTTGTATCCTATATCACACACACACACACACACAATAATTTTATATAGGGTTCCATATCTTCATTGTGTTCACACTTGTTTACAAACACATCACACTCTATTATGGACTTAGTTCATTATCCCTTGAACTGTAAGTTTCCCACATCTTTAACTCATGCTTCACCATCATTATTCTTTGTCTTTTACTATATATATCATATAATTGACTCTATTTTTTATGTACATTAATATATACATATATTTGATCAATTACAACAGTCAAATTCATTGTATGTGTCATGATTTATGGCTTACTTGCTTGTTCTTGCATTTGACTATTAGATTGATCATATCTTTAAATATCAACCATTGATATTAAGTTTGGTGCCATGATTTGATGGTGTTTATTCAAATATCTCATCTTTAAAATTTATCCATTCTAATTATCTCTAACAAGATCATGTTCTCTATTAGATCCTTGTACGCTTCTGAACTTTAACTATTCAAATTTAAAATGCATCCATTGATCCTTCTGATCCAAGATTTTGCTTGACATTTGATCTTCATACTAGCATGATATTTATTTCTGTCTTGACATTAAACATTAATATATTTATCCCATCTCACTACTTTTTGAGTCTTTAGAATTCTTACGCTTTATTGATCTTTTCAAACTTGCTCTATCTTTAATTTTCCATTATGTTGATAAACCTTGAGCACTGTATCCCATTAGGTACACTCACTCTGTTGGATCTATTTTGTAGATCTCCCACTCACCATTAGATCTTATAACAAGCTCAATCATTATCTATAATAATCTTACACTCATTAGGTATCTATTTTACAAGCTTCATGAATGTGACACTTATCACTAGCACAGGTGCCTTAGACAAATTGACTTTAGTATGCATCATTAGATATTCAATGCATGAGTAAACTCTAACCATTGACCAAGATTTGAAATTTAACCATTTATCTTCATCTCACTTCATCCTAACATCTTGGAGCCAATGCACTCTATTGATCTCTTTGAGACTTGCTCAAAATTTACCTTGTGTAGATTTGTCTAAGTATGGGGACCATCTCAATATGCCTAGAAGGATAAATTTTTACCTCGTATATTTTGCTTCTCTCATCCACATATTTTGAAATTTGGACCATATAAACTAGTAATTATAATGAATAAAATCATATTCTCATTTCCTCTTGAAGATTTTACACATGTGAGATATAATGCCATTAATCTACTCACTCAGATTATTCTACCACAAAGTTAGCTATGCCTAGAACTTACCTGCAAGGCCAACTTTATTGTTGCATAACTCTTATCACACTTAGTTGAGTGACCTACAATTTAGTTCATAAGATACTCTTACATAGGGGATTCCATCAAAATATCCATTTTCTCCTAAAGACTTCATACATGCAAGATATGACATCATAAAAATGACTTCTCAGCTTTGTCTTGCAACATAAAAAATTAACTATGGTAAAACGCTGTAAAAATACTTGGGAGTCAAACTTTTCTCATGCAAATATTTTTTCATTCTACATCATGTGACATAATATTTAGCACATAGAAACTAAGCACAAAAAGGAAAAACCCATATGATCATCTTTTCTTAACACCTCCATGTGTGCAAATACTAACCTCAACAATATGCTTACTTGGCTTTTCTTGAAACCTTATGCAAATTTAGATAAGTATGGAAACTTAGTTAATTGTGTCTAAGTAGCCAACTTCTCATCCCCACATCTTCAACTATGATTCATCGCATGGATTTAAATTTGGTGCATAAAAACTAGGGACTAATTTGATCCAAATCATATGACTAACTCTCCTAGAATCATTCACATATGGAAATGGTGATGTTAGAAAATGACTTTCTCAATTTTTTTATCATAGACACAAAATTTTTAGATGAACGACATGAGGAACTAGATGAATTCCACTCATGCACATAAGCATTCCAATCATGCTTGAACTCTTATAGGATTATTTTCACATCCTCAAATCACCATACTCAGCCCTAAACATAAATGACATGCTCATAATGTCCCTTTTCACATCAATGACAATAAATTTTCCAACAATCTCCCCCTTTATCATTGATGGAAAACTAAATGCTCTCATTTTCTAATATTTTGCTCCTTCTCTAGTATTTCTTGCATTATATTCTAATGAGTATGAATTAAAGATATTCATACCAAACTTTCTCCCCCTTAAGAAATGACACATCTTCCCAATGCTAAACTTTTGCAAAGAGAATTTGCTCTTTTTATTCCCCTTTGACATTAATGGGAAAGGGACTCTTTCTAACTGCTTGTCCAAATCTTTCTCCCCCTTTATCATATAAAGGAATTTGTCCAAAAATATCCAACCATCAACTCATTAGAAAATTTTAAAAGTATGCATACTTGAGTTTCCTTTTCTCTTCTTCTTTTAGGGATTAACAAAGCTTCTATAATTCTTCCCTTAGACTCATGCCCCATCACTAGGATCTAGTGATGTGATGTAGGATCCACCACTCCCAAATTCTATCTCAGATACTCAAAGTTTTATTTGGGAAGAGGTTTAGTGAATATGTCTATAATTTTATCTTAAGTTCGCACATACTCCATTGTGACCTCTTGATCTTCAATTTTTTATGTTAAGAAGTGATAATTGATTGATATATGTTAGTTCTAAAATTCATCACTGGATTCTTTGAAATATTAAGAGTACTTGAATTATCACAAAGAATAGGGATAGGTGGATTGTATTCAACATTGTTGTCTTTGAGTGTTTGTTTCATTAATAAGATTTGAGTGAAACATGCCACTATTGTCACATACTCTGATTTCATTTTAGAAAGAGTAAATAACAATTTATTTTTCCTCATCCATGAAACAAGTTTATTTCCAAAATAAAATGCACCACCACTAGTGTTTCTTCGATTGACACTTCTTGCCCAGTCAACATCTATATATGTTATCAAAGTGAAATATCCACTTGTAAGATACCATAGGCCATACTCAATTTTGATCTTTATGTATCTAGAGATCCTTTTCACTACATTGACATGTGACTCTTTAGGAGTAGCTTGAAATATTGTAACCATGCACACTGCTTAGATAATATCAAGTCTTGATGCTACTAGGTATAATAAACTACCTATCATTATTCTATACATAGTCTGATTTGCATTAAGGGACTAATCATCTTTATTAAACTTGCATCTAGTTATCATGGGAGTACTAAATAGTTTGATATATTCCATTCTAAACTTCTTGAACATCTCCTTTGCATACTTGGTTTGGGATATGAATATCCCTTCATTAGTTTGTGCTATATGTAGGCCAAGGAAGAAAGAAAGTTATCCAAGTATAGACATCTCAAACTCACTTTACATTTGTGTAGAAAATTATTTGCACATTTTTTTCTCCCACTAAAGATGATGTCATCTACATAAAAAAAATCAACATATGCTCACCTTCTGATTTGAAGTACAAATTATTATCTATAAATGCTTTGTTGAAACCTTGTTGTTGTCGGTACTAATCCAATTTTTAATGCCATGCCCTAGGTATTTATTTTAGACCATATAGAGATTTATTTAGTATGCATACATAATCTTCTTTTTTTGATAGTTGAAAACCTTCAGGTTGTTCTATGTAGACTTTTTCTTCTAGTTTCCCATTCAAAAAAGTAGACTTAACACCCATTTGATATACTTTGAATTTATTGTAAATGGAGAATGCTAGAAACATTATTATAGATTATAATATGGAAAAAAGAGTAAATATTTCCTCAAAATCTATGGCTTCAACTTGTTCCTATCCTTTGTACACCAATCTTGCCTTATTTCTTATGACATCTCCATTTTCATTGAGCTTGTTTCTACAAACACACTTTGTACCTATCAAATTCTTGTTTAAGTTTCTTGGACCTAATTACAAAGTTTTGAACTTTTCAATTTGGTTCAGTTCTTTTTCCATGTATTTTATCCAATTCTTATACTTTCTAGCTTTAACATAACTCCTAGGCTTAATTTCAACATTAGAGCAAAACTTACTAGCTCTTTGTTCATTTTAGCTCTTCTCCTTGTCTAAACTACTTAATTCTTACTTCCAATGATTTGATCTATAGGATGATCCTTTAGAATAAATCTTGGACCTGCATTTTCATTTGCTTCCTCATGATATTCATTAGTTTCTTCCTCTTAAGACTCTAATTTTTCAATACACATTTCCTTATCCAATTTAACTTGTTTCAATCCTTCTTCAACCTTAAAATTGATGATCTCTATAATATTATGTAGAATTTTATTGTAAAATAGTAGGCTTTGATTATTTTGGAATAACCAATAAATATTCCTTCATCACATCTTGACTAAAATATTCCGAATTTATCATCCTTTATCTTAATATAGAATTTCCTTCTAAACACTCTGAATTACTTAACAGAGGCAGGTTTTCCATACCATAGTTCATTAGGAGTTTTGTCACTATTTACCCTTAGTTGAACTCTATCCAAGATATATACTACTATTTTAACTACTTCTCTCCAGTATCCATTAAGTAACTTGGCTCTTTTAGCATTTTTTTGGCCATCTCCTTGACTATCTTGTTCTTTTTTTCAACAACTCCATTCTATTATGGAGTCCTTACTATAGATTAATGTCTTTTGATTCCATGATTCTCACAATACTATATGAACTATTTTGAGGTGAATTATCCACCATTATTAGATATTAAACATGTGATTTTTCATCTAATCTCATTTTATATCATAAGTCTAAATATATTGAATCTTTCAAATGCCAATGACTTGTCCTTCAAAAAAGTTACCCATGTCATTTTTAATTAATAATCTAAAAATAACTTGAAGTATTTCTCTCCTTTATATCCTCTTATCTTGGTCAGAACACAAAGATCCATATGAACTAATTCTATAGGCTTTGTAGTTACATACTCTTTTGTTAAAAATATGACCATTGTCTACTTGCCTAATTGACATTATTTTCCAGTAGTTTCTATAGGTTTGGTTATCTTAGGCATGTGTCTAACAAACTTATTTGAGCTCTCTTTGACTAGGTTATCAATGTTTACATGACCCATTATTCAATGCCATAACCAACTCTCATCAATATTTCCTATCAGGAAGGTATTAACATTCACTTCAACAAGATTATAGATATTGCTTTTAGTTATTTTCCCTTCTAAAACTAGTCTTCCATATCTTTTTAATTTGCATCCTTCTACATTAAATGTGGCATTATATCCATTATCACTTATTTTCTTGACACTTAGTATATTATGGTTCAATCCTTCAACATAAAGGACATCATGTGTAAGAATTTTTCCATCTAGGTTCAAGGTTCATTTACCTCTGATCTTTACTATAGTGTTATCTCCTAAGATAATAATTCCTTAAATTTTCTTAATATAATTAACTTACTCTTGTCACCAGCTATATGTTTTGATTAACCACTATCTATTACCCATAAATTATACTCCTTGGAATGGAGTGAAGTTTGAACAATCATAGATTAATATTTCACTTTCCACACATCCTTAGGTTTCTTATATGGCTTCTTTTTCTCCTTTTTAGAGAATTGTGAACCTTTGTTCACACTAGGAGGAATGCATTTATTTTCACTTTGTGTTTTTGGTCTTACAAATTTTTTTTTACATTTTTATCTATGTGACCAAAATTATTGAAATTATAGCATATTACATTTGTATCTAACAAGGAATCAAATGAATTTCTACTTTAAAAACTTATTCTCCTCTTAGGTACAACTATAGAATCAATAGCCCTATGACCAAACTGATTATAGGTATAACAATAACCATAAAAATATGAGGAATACTTAGTCATGGAATTTCTTGTAGTATAAGGAATTCTTCTAAACTCTAACTTTTTCAAGTCTCTTACTTTTGTGTATCCATCTACATCAGTTACCTTTTGTCTTCTTCCTTCAAGCTTTTTTTTAGCTTCAGCTATATTGACATTAGCAGTGATTGAATATGTCTTTATATCCTGACAAGATTTCTCTTTCTTTTCTCCTGATTCTCCTACTTTAAAGTTGTCATATAGATTAGTAGATGTACTAGTTATGAAACTTTTTCATTTTTCATAACCAATCCATGATCTCTCTTTTAAAGGCTTTTGAGAGTTGATCAATTCATCAAGAATGTCTGATCCTCCTATCAACTTTACACTTATGTCTACTTATCCTTTAGCTTTCTTAAGATCTTTTCTCATAACCACTATCTCTACTTCTAACTTCATGCATTCATCATATTTAGATTGTATTTCAAGTTTGACTACATATTTTATTATTTTAGCCTCTTCAACTTGTGTCTTTAGGGTAACCACCATTTGATCAAATTTCTCAAGATTTTTTGTCCAAGATTATTCTACTTTGAGCTCTCTTTTCTTAGCTTGTCAATCTCCTCTAAAGAATAGATGAGTTCACACTCTATATCCATTTGTCCTTCTTCTTCATTTGAGTCTTCAAATCTTTCTTGATCCATAAAATTTGATCTTATTATAATGAATAAGACTTCCTTTTCCTCAGCCACAAAATCATAGTCATGATCATCATTAGAACTATCACTAGCATCTATTGAATCACTATCTTCTTTTCCCTCTCTTGTTTTTCAAGTCCTTATTCTTAGAATATTGAGGTTTCACCATTTTACTACTCTCTACTTGCTCAGAGTTATCCTTTTTATTGTAAGATCATTTAGAAATAAAAAGTCCTACTTTACCATAATTACATAATTTAAAGGGTAACTTACCTATATACTTTCCAAACCCTCTCTTTATTCTTCTAACAAAGTTGGCTTCTTCTTCATCAGTCTCCTCATATCTATATGTAGGTGTTTCTACATTCACTAGTTTGTATACTTTGATTTTAGCTTCTCTCTTGAAGGTGTCTACTTCTCCCATTCTCATATCATAAGCAGTGAAGGGTCTATACAACTCATCAATAGTGATTTTATCTAGATCTCTTGGTTCCTCAATTACATAATTCTAGAGTCATAACTAGATGTTATAGATCTTAGGATCTTCTTGATAATTATTAGATATTTCATCTCTTCTCCAAGGCCTCTAATTGCATTAACTATATCATCTACTCTGAGGAGGTAGTTTAAAATTTTCTCTTTTTCATTCATTTTAAGGCTTCCAAACATGCATTTGAATGTTAGTTGCTTGGCCTGATTTACCTTATCATCACCTTCATAGATGATTTTAAATTTGTTCTAGATAGCTTGTGAATTTTGACAATGCATCACTTTACCAAACTCTAAATTATAAAATCCACATAAAATAGCATTCTTATCCTTGGCATTGCTCTCATATACTTTATTGACAACTTGATCAATAGGAGTTATAGTAGGATTTGTATATCAATTTAAAAAATATATCCATATATGAAATCCTAATGAATATAAATATGCTTCAATTCTTATGATCTAAAATTCATAGTTTGATCCATCAAAGAGAGGTTCCTTGTTTGAGGAATATCCTTCTTGACTATCCATTTGTGTTCACTGTCTAAGATCTATCTAAGTTGATTAAGCTTCTTCTAGAAAACTAGGGCTCTGATACCAGTTGTTATAACACAACTATATACTGAGAGGGGGGGTAAATATATATTGAATAACATAGTCTTTTTCAAACCTTTTTAATGAAAATTATAATAATATGTAGAGATCACATACACACAAATAGACACAACACTAGATATACCATGGAAAACACACTATGGGAAAAAAGCCATGAGAATAACTACTAAAATTTACTATTCTAATCCACCCTCACAATAAAGAAACTCACTAGTTATAATCTTTAAGGGAACCAACCCTAAGGAGAGACGAATCCCCTAGTTTAAGAGAACCAACTCTAAGGAAGCACCCACTCCCTAATTTGAGCACCAACTCAACTTATCTAATGGTACCCACCAATTAGATCTATATAGAGCTAAAACTCAATATTAAAATCTAGATTCATAAATGAATCCAATCCTTTGTTCTATATTATAGGTTTGGTCTATAACTACTCATGATTCACACTTCATCTCTCTTCTCTTCCACTCTACTTCTCTACTTTTTTTATCTTTATATTTATCTATTTGACACACTTTTTTAATCTCTTTCTCTCTCTCTCTCTCTCTCTCTCTATATATATATATATATATATATATATATATATATATGACTCTGCACATTAGCAATAATAATAGCTCTAACAACTTTTTTGTATCCTAGATGACATGTGTGTGTGTGTGTGTGTGTGTGTGTGTGTTTAATAATTTTATCTAGGGTTCCATATCTTTGATGTCTTTACACTTGTTTACAAATATATCACACTTTGTTCTATACTTAGTTCATTATCTCTTAAACTACAAGTTTGTTGCATCTTGAACTCATGCTTCACTACCATGATTCCTAGTCTTTTACTATAAATAATATATATTGGGCTCTTATTTTGATACACATGCATATGTACATAGATTTTATCAATCAAAATAATCAAAGTTTTTATCTATGTCATGATTCATGGCTTACTTACATGTTCTTATATGTTCCTATGTTTGAACATTTGACTAATCATATCCTTAAATATAAACCATTGATCTTAAGTTTGGCACCATAATCTGATGGTATTTATTCAAATAACTCAACTTTAAAATGCATTTATTTGATCAATCTCTAATAGGCTCATGCTCTCCATTGGATCTTTATATGCTTCCTAAATTTAACTATTCAACTTTAAAATGCATCCATTGATCTTTCTATTTTGAGCTTTTTCTTTCCATTGGATCTTCATAATAGCATCATATTTACTTATATCTTGATGTTAAGCATTGACCTATTTACCCTATCTCACTACTTTCTAAGTCTTTAGAACACTTATGCTTCATCAATCTTCTCAAACTTGCTTAGTATTTAACTCACCATTATGTCGATAAACCTCAATCACTTTATCCCATTGGGTCCACTCACTATATTGGATATCCTTTTAATGATCACTCACTCACTATAAAATCTTTTGATAAGCTTTATCATTATCTCTAACAAGCTTATGCTCATTGGGTCTCTATTTGACAATCTCTGCAAATGTGATACTTTTCACTAGTGTATGTTATTTTGACAAATTGAATTTTTTATGCTCTGTTGGATCTTCAACGTATGATTAAGTGATAACCATTTATCAAGCTTTAACCTTCAACCACCTATTTTCATCTTATTTCATCATAGCATATTATATGTAATGTACTCCATTTATCTCTTTGATACTTTCTTGAACATTAACTTGTGTAGATTTGTCAAAGTATGGGGACCATCTCAATATGTCTAGAAGGATAACTTTTCACTTCTATATCTTTTGCTTTGCTCATCTGCATGTTCTAAAATTTGAACCATATAAACTAGGCATTATAATGAATACTCCCATATGATTATTTATTCCTAAAGATTTTATGTATATGAGATATAATTCCATTAATTTTCTCACTTAGATTATTCTACCATATAGCTATCTATGCCTAGAACTTGCCTGGAAGGTTAACTTTGTTCTTGCATAACTATTTTCATAATTAGTCACATGACCTAAAATTTAGTTTATAAGATCCTATTAAATAAAGGATTCCATCCATATATATAATTTATCCTAAATCCTTCATACATGTAAGATATGAATTCATAAAAATTCCTCCCTAGATTTTTCTTACAACCTACAAATTTTAATGTGGGAAAACATTATCAAAATTCCTAAGAGCCCAACTTTGCTCATGCACATATTTTGTCATGCTACATCATGTGACCTAATATTTATCACATAGAAACTAGGAATAAAAATGAACAAACCCATATGGTCATTTTATCTTGACACCTCCATGTATGAAAATATCGACCTCATCAATATGTTTACTTGGCTCTAGTTGAACCCTTTTGCAAATTTGGCTAAGTATAGAAACATAGTGAATTTTATCTAAGTAGCCAACTTTACATCCTCACATCTTCAACTACACTTCATCACATGGACTCAAATATACTACATAATAAATAGGGACTAATTTTATCCCAAACATATGACCAACTCCCTAAGAATCATTCACACATGCTAATGGTGACATCAACAACCTACCTTCTCTAATTTTTTATCATAGACCCAAAATGTCTAGATGAATAATATGAAGAATTAGATGAATTCCAATCATGCATATAAACTCTCTAATAATCCTTAACCTTTGATAATATTCCTTACACATCCTAAAATCACCATACTTAGTCTTAAACATCAATGACATGTTCATAATGTCCCTTTTCACAATAATGATAATCAAATTTACAATAATTTGCATGGTTCATCACCCTCATTGTGAGTTTAATACCTTAATATACCCTTGAAAATACTATAAAATACCTTTAAAAATCAATTTTATGCAAGTAGCCTTTTGATAGTCTCAAACCAAGACATTGCATTCTATTTTAGAGAAGGTGTGGCTGGAGTGAAGCAATGGAGACACTAATGGAATTGTAATTACATTAGGGTGAGTGAAAAATGATGTAAACTATTCATCCACATTCCAAACATAGCCATTGAATACCTTGAAGTATCAAAAAAGCATATTCTTTAACCTATAAACTATGCACAATGGATATTTCTTATCTTATTAGACCCAACATGCCAAGTAAAGCTTAGAGAAGCATGTGAAATGTCTGCATACACCCCTTATATCTTATTCAATTTCTCTCATGAATTTAAATTTCTTGAAGATGTCATTCCAAGGAGAAAAATTATCATGTGGGGTTTATAGGTAGCTTTATACCACCCTCGAGTCTTAGTGATTATTCATAAATATGGGGGCATCAATCTAAGAACCAATGCCATGAATTTTAATTTCACTAGGATCCCCTCCTTTGTAAATTAACTTAGACCTTAAATCTACTATATTGTATTGAATGAGCACTTGAAAACTACCTTTATGATCTTGTGAACATATCAATGGAGGAAAGAAAGCATATGTTGCATATCTAATACCTAAAACATAATTCTAAGTGTGTATTTGACCTATAGAATTTGAAAAGATACCTTTGAACTATTTCCACCTAGAAATGAGTCTCTCAAGTCTATACAAGTGCTTACAACTTACATCTAGGAGTGATTCCCTATAAAAATGATTTATTCTAACATCCTTGACTTACATGGTAATTATAAAACCACTTCAAGAACATCTACCAAGGTTTTTGTATGGACATCTCTCCTTTGTTAGCTTTGACACACGTTGAAATTAGTTATATGCAGTTTTCCTTGTATAAACTTTAACTTATACAGACAATTGTGACATTTTTATAAAATATTATTAAGGGGTAAATATTAATTTGAGAGACACTTAATAACCTATGACAACATTTGACCATTCCTTTTTACACCAAGACATGTCTATATTAGTACAAGACCAAAATAAACCATTACTTTAAACTTGTTAAATTAACCTTAATATTTGCTAATAAGACTTTAAGAAGACCATTTTAAGATCATCAAGGAATTTAATGGTTTATGAAAAAGGTTGATAAGACACGACAATAAATTTTAGCTTATAGGGATTGAACTTTTGACTTAGGGGGCCAAAAAGGGTCAACACTAAGAGAAGGCTTTGTTATTTTGTTATTTTTAATCCTAGGGTTTGGTAATATCTCCATTATTTCCATCCTAAAACACTAATATGTATAATATTATTGATCCCTTATCATATATTCATTCCATGAATAATATCTATGATAATGAATGGAAAAATCAAGTTGTAGATGACCATGCTCGTGTGCCTAATAAAAATGGTTATGTAGATAAACAATATTCTTGTATGAGTGAAGTACATAAATATTATAGTTATGATGATTATGGTTTTTAATATTGTATTGATAAAGATATATATTTGCATAATTTTAGTGAAAAAGAATAAAAATAAAATATACTTAAAAATCAGAGAAATTAATTATCTCTGTTTTTTAAATTATTCCACTAGCCATACGCTAATGAAATAAATTAACACTAAATTAAATAATACACCTCTTGATCCTAGTAAGATTCCATTTAATAATGAAGACACATTAAGGAAATGGATAGACAATTTAAACATTGATTCAAATGATGTTATGCTTTACAATCATGTTTCAAAAACCAATGGTGTTTTAGTAACACACAATACGATGCTACTAAATATCTTGAAAAATAATGTTAGGTTTTTATTTTGTTTAAAATTTTATGTGATACAACTAAAATTTAATGTGATGTTTTTCCTCCTTTAAAAATCCAATGTGATTTTATTACTTTTTCTTTAGTTAATAAATGTGATGAGAATTATAAATTATGCAATGAAATATTTTTTCAATGTGATAATAATTCTAATCCATGCAACAATAATTTTTTTTATGATGCATATGTTACACGTAGGTCCAAGTAGAGGGTAAGGCAAAACCTTCTGTGTAAGTCTCCTAGACCTATTAAAAATATTATTCATATGGAAATCATTAGAAATAAATTAAATTATCAAATGAGTCTCTTAAAGATCATAATGTACCATCCCAAAAGGTCATAGCCTTAACAAATGTTATAGGTGGCTTATAGCAAAAAGTGCATCACTTATCTCTAGAAAGTAAATCTTATTACACTTTGATTTATTATAATGATATACATATAGATACTATAGATTGTAATATTCCTAATTCATCCTACCCTGTCACTTCATCATGCCTACAATTTCATTATTTGATGGAAATAATTATCCATTCTTACACCTTAATATATTTGTAACATCTCTATACAAATATGAAAAAAATGATAGAATTAAATTTAAAGCATTCCCTATTAACTTTAATGGATAAAATTTAGATTGGTTTTACCATTTATTTATTCATTCTTTACAATCATATATTGAGTTGTAAGAGCATTCATTAATGTGATATATTCAAAATAAGGGACCCTATATCACATATGATGGCATTCCTTATCTTCACCAAGGGAAGTCAAAACTACTTAATGATTACATATTGTGATACAAATCTTATTTGAATTAATTGATATATCAACCTAAATATTTGGAAATAAATTTTTAGAGGCCTCACATTTAATCTCAAAGAGATACTACTTTAGCATACTAAAAATATTGTCAATCTATTTTATTTGAGACAATTTTAATAAAAAATGAATCATTATATGATAAAAAAATATTATTATGATAGTAAAACTAAGGTGAATCATTAGAAGGATGTTTAAAATAAGGAAATTGATAGAAATAAAACACATTATAAAGGGGAATGACCAACTAAGGTCATTATTAAGAGGGAAGATCCAAAGAAAATGGTATTCAAGTGATTCCCCCTCCTCTAAAAGTTAATCAACAAATCCAATTTAACAAGTTAAAGGATAGAACAAATTTTAATTCAATAATAATTACTAAGAATAAGTTAATCAATTTACTTCCGAATCATCATAATCTATCACATTGACTCAAATTACCATGGAAAAGATCATTTTTTAACTATCATTGTAATAATAGACATAACAATGACAATTCATATGCATTAAAAAATATGATTGAAAAAATTATGGATAGGGGTTTTATTTAAATTTTAAAATCTTACAACAATCCCACAAGATCGACATCTCTATATTATTCTACTACACAATATAATATTTTTTTATGTATCCTAGGACATAACTAGAAATAAATAGATGGTCAATAGAGATTATATATAAGGTAAAACTAGGAAAATATCCCCTTATATTTAACAATATACACAAACCTATATCTCCTAAGACATTTCTACAAAGAAACCAATGGTTATCTATGTTATTATAGAAGGTGGGCATAGAATGGGTATTTTTGTCAATGATATTTCAAAATGTAATACATGCACAATTGTTTTTTTAAAGAATTAGGATATAATGAGTGATGATTATAACATAAAACTATATATAATAATTAAATATGGCATGTTACTATATCAATTACTCTTGGGCCTAATAAAATGGATAAATTATTGTCTGTGAATCATACTATTCCATAAGGTAATGAAAATTCTAGATGATCATGGTTGCAAAAAATAGAAGAAAATTGGATATGGATAATATAACTATAGTATTTGATTTTAAAGGTTGTTTTTTCACATATAAAATAGATAGAATAAATAAAAATAATAATATTAATAATAATATAGTCACACCTTATAGTACACAAGCATGGATAACAAACAAAAACCAACAAGTTACACAATAAATTTTTGAGAAATTTGAGATAGTGAATTGAAAATAAAAGTAATCTCAACCTATCATCACTAGTCAAGTATATAATTCCAATGTAAGTGAAAAAATTCATAATAATTTAATGCCACAAATACATGGATTTATTATAATAAGAGGATTATAATAGTCCATGGTTTTTATATCCATCAAGTTGATTAGATGATTACATCATAATTATTATATCAAATTATAAAGAAATCATTGGTTAGTTAACTTATAGACATGCATTTCACTTTAACGATATAATATTAAGTTTTCACATTAGTACCTCTCATCATTTAAAATATTAAAATTTTAAATTATAATCAACAAGGAAACATTGTATTAAAATAAATAAAAATTAAATATGGAAACTTCATAACATAAGCCTACATGATAAATAATTACACATTTAAAATGCTTGATATAAGAATGTATAATCAAATCTCTCTCTCTCTCTCTCTCTCTCTCTCTCTCTCTCTCTCTCTCTCTCTCTCTCTCTCTCTCTCTCTCTCTCTCTCTCTCTCGCTCTCTCTCTCTCTCTCTCTCTCTCTCTCTCTCTCTCTCTCTCTCTCTCTCTCTCTCTCTCTCTCTCTCTCTCTCTCTCACTCACTCACACACACACACACACACACACACACACACACACACACACACACACAAAACACACACACACACACACACACACACACACACACACACACACACACACACACACACACACACACACACACACACACACACACACACACACACACACACACACACACACACACACAACTAATTAATTAAGTGTTAAGGATTGAAAATAAATGTACTTAAATACATAATAAATGAGTCACTATAGTCAGGCCATAATCACCCTAGCCATGTAAATCACTACCATTATCTACATATTTGATCTAAGGGGCCTTTGATAATTATGCCCAACTATCCTCATGTCTTGATCTCAACCTATACTAGATGTGCCTAATGTGATCCTCATATACAAAATTTTTGGCCTAGAGGATCATGTGCTCTTGTTGTAATCACATGTACTCTATGAAGAAACTTTATCCTAAATTTAGACTAGAAATTAGTGGAGGAATTTTTTACCTCTACAGATAACCCCTAAACTCTCATAATTATACACAACTACCACATTCTCAATAGTGGACATAATAACATGATAAAAAAGTGGGGATACCTAGTATATCATCAAATCAATTTAATATCCCATCTAGTACCACATCGTTAGGAACATGTGCCATAAGAACTTGAATTGAATACTCAATAAACATGGTATAGTAATAATCAAATTCAAAAACACTTGTTATTTATAAAAAAATAGAAAAAAAAAAACTAAGGTAACATACTAAAATTATTTCAAATTTATATATTTTCATACCTATATCCATAGGGGAATTAGTGTATGTGACCACTTATCCAACCTTGTTTTCTCATCCCATATCCACATAAACTTTCCAAAATTAACTTCCTTTATATAAATCAGAAATAATATGGCCCATCAACTCTATCCACACCATTGTGTGTAATATTAAGTACATATGACATTATTTACATCAACCACACTAGGTAAGCCCCTCTCACCATTATGTATACCAAATATATACATCCATGTCTAATACCATGGGACTTAAGGCATGATATATCATAAAAAAAACAAAATAATTATGTTATCATATTTAAATTTCTCATATACTCAAGGCCATGGGTCATGAAATGAAAAAATAACCATTATTTTATGTATATGTACACCATTCTTTACCCACTTTCTAAATTATAGGTATGACATATAAATAATATAATTTGATGATAAAAAATCAAGATACAAATTAAAATATATGTTACTCCTCCAATTTATATGTGAACTACTCACCCATAACTATGTATGTGTAAATCTATGGGTGATCCCCAATCTACATGTACCATACCTAAGGGAAACACCATTGAGATATGTGTATATGCCTGTATATGTAATAATTTTATTGATCCAATACCTCTAAATTATTCTTAATGATAAAAATAGTACAATTCTCTAAACATATGGGTAAGCATAATGTAGATTCATAATACACAGTATTGTGCTCCTTAGTATCCTTAATAATGGAGTGCATTGAATATGAAATAGATACATCAACTACATGTACTGCTATAAAATAATACACTAAAAGACAAAATTAAATCCTCAAGATCAAAATGTCTAATAATATTATCTCACATAAAATGATGATAGAATCATTTTCCTTGTATTGAGCTCCTTAAGCATGTCCATTCACATACCTATGGGCATGCATTTTTGACCGTGTCCTTTTACACCCTTCCCAGTAAATAGATTCCTTACCATGAAACATATTAGAATATTATAAATTTATATCCATCTCCCCTATTTGGATCCATAAAATAAAACTTTTTTCACCTTGTATGCATGAGCTATAACTATCATATATCTCTAAGTAGACTAGGACTCAAATAAGGTAAATCAATAGAGACTATGTATATTTGGACAAGTAGGTAAGGAACTAGAATAAACATAGACCTAGTAGATGATAATATAATCTCAAAAATCAATATTAAAGGGTTCAAAATCCTAAGCATATGACATTCAATACAACTCTCAATAGGGATCAATGATGGATAAGTGATTGTAAAATTTAATTAAAAGTAAATTATGGGTAATGGGTACAAGTAAAATAAGTGATGGGTAAGTTATTATAATAAGGTAAGATATAATTATAAACCAAATGGGGTTATATGCAACCTAAGATGATAAATTTATAGACTAAGTAACCATATATTTATACCATCTGATTTAATATAATGAATAGCCTATACAAGGATACACACATAAATCCATAAATAAATAAACTAAAAAATGTCTAATCTACTATGTAAGTAAAGGAAAGAATAACAATATAAATAATTACCTTTGGGTGGACCCATTGATGATTCAAATACCCCTTTGGCTTAAGTATCCTTTTCCAAGATATTTTGTAGGTTGGAAACCTCAAATGGTAAGATGAATACCTAGATTTCATTGGCTAGGAATTAAAATTACCTATCATATTGAGCTTCATTGAAACTATAAGACAAGATATTAAATATAAGGTTATAAACCTATAAATATCCCATATATTATTTATGGGTATAAATGTGAGAACAAGTAGGGTATGTAAATGTGATATATAGTTTTTAAATGAAATATGACACCTACAAATATGGATAAAATACCAAAAATTAACCCTGAACTCAAAGCCTATGATATCATCTAGGACAATATAGTTTTAATATCTTGGCTAGTATAATATGGTATTGGCCTAACTAATATAATAAAATGATAGAAGGTAGACTAAGAAAAGTATCAAGATAACTAATACATTATAGGTATGATGAATTATAAAACATATTGTATCGAGCAGGTTGATATAATAAGATAAAATAAAGCTATAAAATATGGACAAAAAGTAGCTGGAGAGGTAAGACTGAAAGAGACTTAGAGGAGGTTAGACTGATAGTAATGATGGAGTGACAAAATAATATGTAAACATATCTCACAAAGAATCATAATTTGATCACACACCATTATTAGTGCACCATTTAATGTATGCACTTAGGGATATTGATGTGTCATTAATCCTTTGTAAGATAAATAATTGGTAAACTAATAAAAGTGAAAAATATTAGTGGTATATGTATGTCCTAACTGAAGCTCATCATATGTCATAATATTTTAATATGGGATGGTTATTTTGGAGAGATACATTACAACACAAAAGATAATAATTAAAAAAAAATTGATAAATGAATAACTAAAAGTAACATTTGCATACCTTGAATTACTTTCCCATTGAAATAATGCATGCTAATACCATAGTCTCGATCATGGAGGGAGAAATAACTAGATTTTAGAAACCCTAAAGTCATAAGGATAAAAAATGGATAAAATAAATGAAAATTTACATAATATGGTTAATAAATATATGTGAAATGAAAAAATATCATAAATTATTTGAACACTTAGAAATTTTGGCAAGTTGGGTTCAATAAAGCTAGGATAGAATGAAAAGATCCAGAGAGCTAAATAAAAATAAAAATAATGGAAAATTGGTAAGATGAAATGACAAGAATTTTTATGACTAAAAATCCCAAAAATAAATCTAAATAAATATAATTAATAATCCAAATCATTTGAAGGATAGAAATAACTATTGTATGATACAAACTTAAATGTAAGAAAAGTAAATAAACCAAACTCAAACAAAGATGTGAAAAAGTTATAAAATAGGACCACATGGCTTGAAAAAAGGTGAATATAAAACTCAAGATCCCAAACATAGCTAAAATAAATACTAAAAAGATAAGGCAATGACCAATATATCATCTCACAACAACTTAAAGATGTAGTTTTTATTCCAAATATGGAAAAAATAGAACAAACATAATGCTATCATCTATGAAATAGGTGGAGAATAGGAAATAGAGAATGTAGAATACATTTATAAATAAACCTACATGTCAAGGATAAAAATTAAGGGATGGAAAATATATAGTCACCAAGGTGAAAACATGGTCATTATTGAAAAAATGAACTCAAATCAGGTTGTAAATACTAATACTTTCTAACATCAATGGACTTATAGAACCCTGCCCAAAAAACATAATCTTAGGATAACTAGTGAAGTATAAATATCATCCCATGAATTATATCATGCATAAAAAATAAAATAATTATACCTTTCCACAACATGTTCCATAATCCTCAAGACCTATTAAACATCCTTTATTCTAATGCAAATATTTAATTCTTATGTGGGAAAGTAGGTGTTACTACAATGTAAGAAGATAGAAAATGGTTCAATGAGACCTCCTTCTGATGTTTACTAGCCTATTGAAACCTAATGGACCTTATCTATATCATGATGTAAATTGATAATTTTGATATTAAAATATAATAGGACATGTGAATAAAATATCAAAATCTTTTGGTGTGATATAACTTTTAATAATTAAGTTTCATTTTGACAATACCTTTTCATATGATGTGGAATTTAAATCTTTTGCATTATTCTATTTTCCTCCTCCACGTGGATTTGAAAAAATAAAATATCTATGATAAATATGACTATCAGAAGAGATATATTAAACTTAGCATTAAGTATGACAACATAAATGTCATGGTTTTTAAATACTCCTATAATTTCATCTTAGATAAGAGTGCAATCTTGAGATAGACCTTGGTGTGCCCAAAAGGAAATTAAAAAATAGGGAATCATAGAAATGATCATAGGATGATTTGGTTTTTTTTTTTTGTAAAAAATGTGTAAATGAATATGGTACAATGGTAAGTAGGTATGAAACATAATAATAAGACAGGGTAAAGTGTGGGTAGGACATGAAGATAGACTACTATAGTTTTACCATAAGAGAATATGATTAAATCTAAGTGAGTAAAACACTTTTATTGACCATTTAGTTATCTTTTTGATATGATATTTGAGGTTGGAAGAAAATAAATATATGTATAAAAGTTATGGTAGTTTATAAGGAAGGTATGGTTAATTCCCCATGTATTATCATGTAATTCATAAAATGAAAATCCAAGAGGTGTAAGTAAGATGAAGATATGAATCATAAAATGGATAGAAAAGATCCAAATGGTGTTCATGATGATAAGAGTGTTTAAACCTAAGATATAGATTAATGAATATAGGGTTAATTAGGATAGATATTTCCTATGGCACAAGGGTGATAAATATCTCCTTTATAATCTAATTAATTTTCAAACTCAGATAAACAATATTCTAAATTTATATACTGATATATTATAAAAATAGAAAGTATAGATATGATATATATTTTAATGATAATGAATAGAAGATACTTAGATAGTTTTAATGTTAATAAAACTATCGATCTGAAATAAGAAGGAATCAAATTGAACAGAGATTTAGGACTACTATCAAATTCTATATTAAGCACTTCTATGACCTCAAACACTTGTATCAACCTCGAATGGTTACATCAATGCCTATTCCTAGCATGGATGTAGGTGTAAAATATATAATAATTAATAGATATATATGTGACCACCTATAATTTTTTGGATTCTACGTCATCTTTTATCTTGTGTGCTCATATTTGGCTCATGTACTATCATTCCTTATTAAATATTAAAACCCTAGTTATTCATTTTCATAGTGACTATGGTAAAATTGTGTTAGTGGGATCATGATGTTGAGCGAACCCAAAATAAACCTATATTTTTGGGTGCTACCTACATATCCACTAATTTTAAGAGGGAATTATCTTCATGTATGTCTCCCTTATGTATGGGCTTCTGTGTGTATAAGGATGCAATATGTGATAAGAACGTATAACAATGACATAGATTATAACTTGGTAAATATGAATCATGGGATACTCCTTTAGTACTTCAGACCTATATGTGTTATCCCTATTGCTAATATGGACATAGGGGGAAATGTAATTTTTTCTCACTTGAATGTCTAATTGAATGATATTGGTAAGTTGCCTTGTGAGTTGTTTGGTTAATTCTAGGTGTGGAATGAATGAGTATTAATCACATGCATGCACACACGTGAATGCACACACACACACACACACACACACACACACTTATGTCGATGTAGGAATATAACTAGGAAGTGAGTGTTCAACTAGTTAAAAAATAGGCTTAGGTCTATAACTTGTAGAGAAATAAGATAAATAGTTTTATAAAATTTTGGGTATGATATAAGGTTAGAGTCATTATAATAAAATTGGTCTAACTAAGATATAATTAATAGGCATAAAGAGATAGTGTATGCGATCCTTTTGATAGTGGGAAATGTTTATAACTAAAAAGAAAATCTAAGGTATATATTTTATAGGTGTACAAGATTGAGGTATTATACAATTCAGAAATAGTGTTGACATATTACATCCCTTTAATCTAGTAACACAATTATTAATTTAAAGGAAATGAAAACATACATGGGTGTGTATAACACACCTTTTCTTTATGTTAATATAGCTTGAATGATTTGTTGGTGACTGAACTATAACCAAGAGGATGTTATAGTATATAATCGGTGTATATAATATAAAATTAAAATCATTGAAATGATTGAAATATAAAGAGATAAAGAATTATGAGTACACCTATGTATTGATGCAACTGCCTTCCATTTTGGTAATTTTATTTTAAAAAATGTATCATTATGAATTATTAAAACTAATATTATGATATATATATATATATATACATATATATATATATATATGTATATGTATATATATATATATATGTAAAGTGCATAAATATAAATATATTGGAGTACACATGACCCAACCTTAGATAAAAAGGTGATGTTCCACTTGATAATTAAGATTAACTCAACCATATAACCTAATCATAATTATAATCACATTAACTCACACTATATATAGTGAGTTTGGATGATGTAATCATGTCCAAACTATAAAATTGGCTTGATTGAGTGATTTAATCACCTAAACCATATGAAAAGTGAACTAACTACTATAGTAGATTGGATTAATATAGTTCATAATATTCTAACTTAATGACTTAAAGTCTATAGAAGTATTTTGAAATATGAAATTAATATTATTTTGTATTATAGGTGACTTTACATGGAAAATGCACTTCATATCTGTCTCATTCTAAAACATGGGTATAATAATGGTACGAATGTATATAATTCTACCACAATTGTGTATCTGAATCATATAATTATGAATTTTTGCCAATTTGAAAATTATGTAAGTGTGGAGGACATGTTTGCATAACATGATACCATTATAATATGAAACTCAAAGCTATCATAAGTGTGATGAACATGTTTTCATAACATGCCTCCATTATATATCTAAAATAGGGAATTGGTATGAGTGTGGAGAACATGTTTCTAAAACATGCCTCCATCACAATTGATTTTGTAAATAATGTGGAAGCCATGTCTATATGGCATTACCCCACTAATATGTCACCCATTTTGAGGTGAGGGGAAGTATCAATTGGTATTTAACTTACCTCAAAATGATTATATAACCATGTAATATGTGTATTAACCATGTAACATATAGGAGTATCATGTCTAATTAGATATATCATTGAAGAGTACATAACGTGATCACATCAAGTCATAAGATACATGATATAAATCATGTCAACATGTAGATATTAATAGTATAATCTCAATAATCAATCAAGAACCCACACAAGAACTTAAAATCAAATAAAAATACAATGGTCTAAGGAGACCTCAAATAACAAGAATTTTTAAATGCCACATAATTGAAGAGATATGACTTAGTTAAATGTCCACAAAGAAAGGAATAAAGTGCTCAAATTTCCATTCAACAAGCAGTGAAATATTAAAGTGTTAAAGTAATAAATCAAAGGCATAGGGGTTACACAAAATGGAGTATATTCAAATGTTCAAAAAATAGACTATATCAAGGCAAAACAATAAAGGAAGTGCATAAAAGAAAAGTGTAAGAAATAAACATAAACATAAAATAGTAGCCAATGGATTATATGTGTTAGCAAAAAAATCTAAGTAAACATATTAAGTACATTGTGAAAGATATAGGCATGTATAAGTACATAATAAAAACATGATAATGTAAAATTATCATATAATAATATAATATATATTTATCATGATCACAGAAGTTGATGCCCCTAATGTCCACATGACATGAGTAGAGGGAAGGTCTAACATCTGAAAGTGCATAGATAATGTATATGTGTATGCATATATCACACTCAAAGTATGCGTGGAACACATGAATATATAAAACAATTATATGTTATCTATCAACATAGAACCCATAACATATATGCCAAAGAACTAATATAACCTATGAATGCTGAGAAGATATTTAGATTTTTTATTTACTTTTTATTCTTTTGGTATTTCTTGGTATTTTTTTGAATATTTGAGATATCTCAAGCAAGATATTTATGTAAGTGCATAGTATTAATTGGGAATTTTATGGGGTTTCCTTCAAGTTTAGTTAGGTGGTACACACATTTTATAAGAAAAATTGTAACTGTAAATGGTTCCAATCAATTTGGTTTAAAATTTCCTTTCTTGTATTTTTATGCATTGATATTTTTGATTCTATTTTAGTATTAGATCACCCACAATAAATTATTATGGCTAAACCTTTTTTTTATATGCATGATTACCATGATCTTAATAAACCTATAATTTTTTAGTGTTCATTTTTCATTTTTCACTCAACTATTATAATTGATGCAATCTCTTTTCATGGTATTCATTATATTTTTGAATATATTTAAGAGAGACATGTGCGGAAGGTATCTCATATTAAGTCATTAACACTACCTGCATACCATAAACCAAAGAATAAGATGTATCCTACATAGGTGTTTAAACACTAGTAGTGTATAACCATAAAGCATACACCATATGTTGGTGCCAATTTTTGTTTTACTATTAAACTATTTTACCAAGTATTTTGATAATGGTTTTATTCATTGCCTCCACTTATCAATTACTCTATGGGTAGTAACTTTTATAAAATGTATGTTTTATCACATACTTACTATAAAATCACTTACCTATTTTTTTTTTGAACGATTATCCATTGTTAGTAATAATTGTTGAAGGTATGCCAAAATGGGAAATAATATTAGTCATCAAAAACCTACATAGGTCATCCCCTATAGTAAACTCAAGCAGAATTGACTCCATCCATTTTGTAGAATATCATGTAGTTGTGATTATGAATTTATGTCCACCAATAGACATGGGATTTTTCTTTCCAATCAAATCAAATCCCCATAAAGAGGAAGGAAATGGTGATATAAATAACTATAATTAATGAGATGGAATATGGTCCAAGTTGTTGTATTTATGGAATTGTAAACATAATTTGGCATGTTCAATACATTCTTGTTCCATGGTAAGACAATAATAATCTTGTGAAAATACTTTTTGAGACATGGCATTACCACTAAAATGTTTATTGCCTCACTATCATGAATTTATAATAGTATAGTGTCTACCTCATTTGTATTTAAACATCAAAGTATTTATCGATCAAAACCTTATTTTAACAAATAATTTCTAATGATAACATAATAAAGTAATTCTCATTGTAATTTGTATTTATCATTATGTAAAATGATCTAGTATGTAAGATTCATAAAGGAAATTATAAATATCAGTGTACCATTTTACATTTTTATAACTATGAGTAATATAAAAAATGGATAACACATCCATTTTATGATAAGAAATGGAAGGATAACATAAATTTTGTATGGTAATCATTGATACTAAAATATATCAAGGATGCCACACTTGCCATTGCATCAACATGTTAATATCTATATAGGGAATACTATCAATGGAAAATGTATCAAATGTCTATTTAAGTTTTTCCACCATTTCTTTATATGGTTTTAAATATTCTTCTTTGGTTTGGTAATGATTGGTAACTTTATTAACAACTAATTAAGAGTCACCAAAAACTTGAATGTCCTTGATATGAAGCTTTTATGTTATTGATGACCCAATTATCAAGGATTCATATTCTACTATGATATATATGAAATAAAAGGCTAACCTATAAGAGAATGGCATGTACTCACCCTCAATTATGAAAAATATAATACCTGTACTTGCTCCTATTCTACATATAGTGTTTCTACTAATTTTTTTGTTATTTACATTCAAAAGATGAAAGAAACTAAAGATAATGGTCAGGGGTTTGTACGTACCCAGATGAAGTTACACACTATATCCAGATGATTGAAGGAGCTCTTCTTTGGATGTGGAGGAAGACACTTGTAGATAAGAATAAGACTGAAACACAAAAAATGTTAGATAGAGATATGGTAGACTACCAAGCGATTGCTCAGCCCCAGAAGTGAAAAGACATCCTTGAGGGATGACAGTCCATTAGTTGACAAAAAGAGTGTTAAATAAAGAGAAATGATGAAAGACTAAGGAAGAGAAATAGATAATGCATACCTAATTCCTGTAATTTATCTCTCACATTCATCGATGTCAATTAGTCTACCGGTGTTGGTTGGTCATGATTGCCGACATTGGTTAGGCTGTCAATGTCGGTAGGGGCAATGGTCCTTAGACAGGTCTCAAGTTTATGTCTGTGGTTGACAAAAGGATTATGTGGGTTTAAAAGGTCTGTGCAAGGTTACAGGGAGATGAATAAGGTTTGCAGAAAGACAAAGGTAGAGGATAGGTTGTTAGAAAGGGTAAGGGTAAGAGGATGGCTTTTTAGCCTCTCTAGGAAGATAGTCTGGTCGGGTCTAGTTGATTGTAGTTAGAAATAATAAATAGACATTAATTACTATTGTATTCTAAACACTAAAATAAGAGGTAGAAGAAAACATAGCTCTTGCTTGGTAGAAATCCAGAGGTGTTGAACGTTCTTGTTATGGCTGATGTCGATGTTCTCATGCAATGTTTCCAATTGGAGTGATTTTTGGAGAGTCTCTGTAGCCTAGAGAGAGTTGGTTGAAGTTTGGTGATTGATCTCAAAGAGTTCCTATTGATGTACCAATCTGACTGAGAGAGAGAGAGAGAATCCAAGAGCTGATTTAGAGTTAAAGAACCAATTGAGAAAAGTTGAGAGAGCTGAGAGAACCCCTAACTCATTGTTAGATGTGGATTTATGTAATTGACATTGGCAATCCCACAAGGATCAGCTGATAGTTGACTGACATCAGCAGGTGGAGAATGAGTAAAAGGGCTAAGAAGCCCATTCTCCATCCGCCAAGTGCATAGTCCATTGGAGAATAGTCAAAGGTCAGGCTAAATACGCATGAGAGTTGGTTAGGGAATAAATAGGGGTTGAGAATAAGTCTTAGGTGAGTCATGGGGTGAGAAATGGTCCAAGGGGAGGTGTCCTAGGTGAGGTGATAATTTAAAATAAATAGTTTATTTTAAATTAATAAAGTGTGGGTTAGGACCAAGGGGAGTTGACACAATTTAGGTGTCTACATTTGCCCCTTTTTGTCTTGTTGGTTGTTCTGGATGAACTGGCAGACAAAAATAAGAGTAGATGCCCCAAGTATGGTGATGAGGTATTCCTCCTCAAAGTGGGAGTTAAGGGAAGGTAACCTGATATTGGGTGCCAATTTGATAGGCAGTGGATGGGTTATGGTGAAGTTTGAGTGTGAACACTGCAATAGTTGGGATTCTACGTACACCACTTCATGTGATAGATAAGTCCAATTGTCACAGTCAAAGGTTGAGGAGTGCTAAGATCAAAATAACTGGTCCATAGCATTTAGTCGTAGCTAATTGGGCTAAACGATCAAAGCTGTAGCTCTAATGGTCATCATGTTCCAAGTATCCCAAGCTTAGGAAGTGCTCTTGGAAAACATGAAAATGTCACAAGTAGTGGGGATCAACTGGAGCACAATCTGATACTTGTGAGGGTCATAATATGAGGTGTGCATAAATTTGCTATCTATTTGTGAGGTAGCATACATGCAATCAAAAAAAATAAGGTAGAGTTGTCTTGAAAGTGGTTGTGGTCAGAGGAGATAGGCATAATCTCCATGGTCATTGGTTGAGTTGGATTGAGATATAAGTGAGCTCAAAGGTTGTTTGTTGTGGTCAGGGAGATGTATGTGATCTCCAGTGTGCCCCATGAGAAGTCGAAAGTGACTTCTACAGTGTTAGGGTTGGTTGATTGGTCATGATTTGGTTAAAGGTTAGATGGCTGATCCATCAGGTAGATGGAAAAATGAAATGGCCATCATCATTAGGGAGACAAATGGGGGAATGGCCAAGCTAACCTCAAAAGACTGAGTGCTACCTACATAGCCCCTATTTTAATGGGCATCAGACCAATGTAGTTCAGAAAAAGGGTCCAAATGGTCGATAGTTGGTCAGGTTAGAGATGTCAGCATTTCCCATATGTGTGATGGTACATGCTTGAAATGATGAAGATATGATGATGTTATAGCATTTTTCATATTATGTGATGGTGTATTTTATAACATTGGTGATGTGGTCTTTCATCCCTAACAATGTTCCATATTGGTGATGGTGTATGCTAAAAAGGAAATGAGTATATTTAAGCTTCAGCAAGTTTCCATATTAGTGATGGTATATGCTTGACATAAATTGAGTTTGGTTGATAGTTTCCATGTGTATTTTTTTCCATAGAAACTAGTGTAAATGGGCTATGATAATGCTAGTGCTCTGAAAAAGGTTTGGTTTGGTTTGGTTAGGTCTGGTTTGGTATGGTTAGATAATGATTTGGTTGTATGTGACGAAGATGTAAGAAGTGAAAGGCGCATTTCTCTTTCATTGACAAGGACCATAATGATTGCATAGATAAGGTTTTTTCAAACAAAATCTCCGTTCATGCATTACATAGTTGACCACTGGTTTATGTTAGAGAAGTTGTCAAATCACTTGACATTAAGTGAGCTTAAAATCCCTTGAGTATGTTAGGGTAATAGGTTTGATTATGTGATATGAGAGGATGGGGTAACCTTTTTTTTCAGTAGGAATAACCTTACCCCTTTTATAGGTGACCCTGAGAATGACTATAGACAAGTCCATGACTTAGTAGTTTGTAGACTGATCAATGCAGAAAGTCTATTCGGGGATGTGGTTTTGTTTTATGTGGTCATATGGTGCTATATAGAAAAATTTAGGCATAGCCATCCTTTGAGGGAATGGTCTATATTTGACTTTATATGTTTGGAATTCTTGATAGCTATCCTTCAAGGGAATAGTCTATTAATTATAGTAATTATGTAGCTATCCTTCGAGGGAGCAGTCTACACTTATAGTTTATGACCTTTTGGTAGGCATCCCAATTTTATGTTTTTATTTTTGACTAAATTTTTGGTCATGGATTGTACTATAGAGGTTTAAGGGTCTCCCTTTTATTAGGACAAAGCATTCATGCTTTATAAAATGGTTGAATAATGTTTGTAGGGAAAAAGGGTTGAAAGGGATAGGAATGATGATGATGGGGGTTGCTCAAGGGATGAGCTCAAGTTAAATGTCAAGTGAATGATTACTTAACTAACAGTAGAATGGTCATAGATGTAAGGCATTAAAGGGCTCAGGTTTTGGTTGGCCTTTAAGAGAAGACAAACAATAAGTCTCTAATCCATGCTTGTGTAAGGTCCGAGTCAATTAAGAGCAAACTTGCACCGTTTGCTTCTTTCTAAATTGGTCACATGTTGGTCTTCTGTAGGGATGAGATCTCTAATTTTGAAATCTCACTCTTTTAGATTATTGTTGTGGGCATGGTTTGGTCAATGTTGGACATGAAGTCAGTTAGTAGGTTGTTAACATTTTGTACAATGCCAAGCATAGTTGTTGTAATCTTGGTTAAGAGTGGGCCAATAATAGCCCAAGTGGTGGATGTGCTTGGCAACCGAGTTACCACTAAAATGCTCCTGACAAATCCCATCATGGACTTGTTTGATGACATGGGAAGTCTCAGTGGTTGTTAGGCATTAGATAAGGAGGCTGTCTAGACCTCGTTTGTAGAGAAGTCCCCCTAACATGGTGTAACAAGCAGTGTTTTTGATAAAAGCTCATCATGCATTGCTAGAGAGGTTGGGAGGTATGATAGAATATGTCAAGTAGTTCACAAGTCATTTATACCAAACGTCATGTGGACTAGAGAGGTTAGGAGGAATTTCCCCTAGAGATGATGGTCGAGACATGTCCAAGATAAAAATCTTGGGTTGTGTTGGTTGAGAGGTCTTGACGAATATTGGATATGTCAAAGGTGTAGAAGTCTGGTCTTTTCCTTTATTCTTCATGGTTTGGGGCCTAGTGGCCACATGAACAGTGTTGATTTCAAATAAAGGAGTGGATGGTGGTAAAGGGACCATAGTCTTGTATGGGGATCCTAATTTAGGTGAAGAGGTTTGGGAGGCATGGGATGGTGTCAAATTTTTGTCAAAAGAGTGGTCAGAAGAAGCCTCAATGTGAGGGGTGTCCTTTTTCAAGTGTTAACAAATAACAACCTTAAGGGCACAGCAACGCTCAGTATCATGTCTAGGTGTGTGATGATACTAGCAGATTTTAGTGTCATCAAACCAAGATGGTTTTGAACTGAGAGGTTGATATGGTTTAATAGGCAAAAGAGTGATGCTAGATGACTACAACAATTGGCATAACATCAAAGCATAGGATCCCCTTAATGGCTTTGTGCTTTTTGTTGTAGTTGGGCTTGACAACTCCTTTTTAGGAGTTGTTTGGGGAGTTTGTCATATCATCTTTGTGGTTAGTGGCATGGCCACACATGTCGATGGCACTTATTTGATGAGAGGTAATGGATGTTTTAGAGGACATGTGTTTTTGGTGGGTAAAGGGTTTAATGGAAGCAATTTGTTTTTGTTTTTGATAAGTGTTGGAGTAGGAAGCACTCCTATTAAGGTGGAAGGGTGTGGGCCCAAAATAGAGGGTGATGATGATGGTGGGAGAGGAGTTCTCTGATGTGGTTTAGTAGCCTTATTTAGTTTAGTGTGGAGACTACTATTAGGCTAGGTGAGGTTCAAGTCTACCTTCACTTGTGGGTAAGTGAGGTTTGATATAGGGCAAACACCGAGAGATTTAATCTATTTTGGCATAGTAGATGTCTGTGAGGTTTTGGATGAGGTTGTGTGTTTCTCTCTCAGCGGAGAAGGGATTGGAGATTTTGGCTCTTCAGTTGGATAGAGCATAGGAATGGTCATGGCTTCTGTGTGTGGTTGAGGAGTAGGGAAAGTATGATCCCCCATTGATGATGAGAAGGATGAGGGTGAGGCAGCCAATGTTGGTGCCATCAAATCATCCTCTAATATGGGAGAGGTCAAAGTAGACTCTCCCATGTGTGAAAGGGGGTTGGATAGAGGACAAATAGGAGAAGAAGACACTTCTACCTGTGATAGACAACTAGGAGAAGAGAGTTCTTCTACCTGTGGTGGACAAATAGGAAAAGAGAGCTTTTCTACCTATGATGGACAAATAGGAAAAGAAGGCTCTTCTACCTATGGTGGACAAATAGGAGAAGAAGGCTATTCTACATGTGGTGGACAAATAGGTTGATTAACCTCTTTAGACTGTGGGAGAGGTTGGTTAGAAACCATGTCGATCATGCATATGCTATGCTCTTGAAGGTCATCGACTATGGTCTGAATGTTATTGTGACTTGGGGAATGGTTAGGGAATGGTTGCCTAAAGACATCCATGTTTTGGTTGGCCAAACAATTCGGGTTATCCAAAACAACATCCCCCTTGTCCAACATGTCTTGAATGATGTTTTTGAAGGTTTTGCAATTGTCTGTGTCATGACCCTTGACATGATGATAGTTACAAAAGTCATTTTCCCTATACCAAGTAGGGATGGCTTTTAAGGGGTCAAATTGGGGTGGTCAGATTTGAGGGAGATTGAGGACACCCTACTTGACTAGTTTATCCAAGACGGAAGTGTATGATTCCCCTATTGGAGTATATTGACGTTGTACATGCCGTTAGAATTGTCTTATGATATATTCTAATGTGGAAGGTTGATATTGGTTGGTTATTATTGAAGATGATGGCCTAAGGACCATAGCATTTTCCACTCTTTTGGACTTGGAGTGGGAAGAAGAAGGTTTGGAAGATGAAGGGTCATTAGATTTTGTGTTACTACACAATTTAACCTTATCTTCTTCGACATCATGGAGTTCAAGCTTTCTGGCCATGGTGAAAGCTTTGTCAAATGTACGAAATGTTTGGACCCAAAAAGTGGATGAGATGTGCTTGGCACATGCTCTTGAAAAGAGCTCAATGAGCTTAGTTTGAGGTAATGAGAAGGAGAGTTGGTTAATTAAACCTCTCCAATGGGCAACGAAGTCAGCTATTGACTCATTGTCAAATTTTTTAATATAATAGAGGTCCATAATGGAGACCTTCTTAGTGATGTTGATTGAAAAGTGGTTGATAATTAGTTGGGCTAGTTAAGTGAAAGAAAAGAGTGAATGACTGGTAATGGAACTATACCAGTCAAGGGCAGTGCCAGAAAGTGACATGGGAAATGTGTGCAGTAACAATGCATCATCATGTGTTATAAGGTAACAAGCATATCTAAACACTCGTCGATGTTGTTGTGGGTCCTCTTTACTCTAAAATTGAGTAAATTTAGGGAGTTCCCACTGGTTAGGATATAGTCGAGTAGGAACCAAAGGGTGAATGTGTTCATTGCATATTTGTTTGTATGAAAGAACATTGCTTGAACTAGAAATGGATGTCTCAAGATTAGACATCTTATCCATCAGCATCTTAATTAGATCGGTTGATGGATTGGCAAGTGGAGCACCTCCCAAGTTTTAAGGTACTTGGAAGGTGTTAGAAGGGGCATATGACATACTTGGTTGTGCTTGCACAGGTGCAACATATTGGTAGTTCATCATAGGGACTAAGGTTAAGGCTAAGGGGGAATGTGCCATGAAGTTGGAGGGCACAATTTGACTGCGTGTTGCCATAGGTGATTGAATAGTGGCAATGTTGGTTAAAGGGTATGTGGTCACTCCCACGTTTATGGGTGTAAGAGTGGGTGGAGGAGAGATAACCATGTTCTGAAAATGTGTAGAACTTGGTTGAATTATTTGTGGTTGAGGGGGTAAGAAAACCCTGGTGGAGGTAGGTCCAAAAATAAAAAGGGAGGCCAAATTGTGGACATTGGTCATGGTCAGGTTATTGGTCAAGGCACTGGGTTGAGTGATTATGGGTTGGGTAGCAGAGGCTATTGAGACCATTGTCGCTTCAACCAAGGAAGTTGGCATTCCATAAATGGGATTACCTGAAGGGTATCACATTTGGCTTCTCATGAGATAGTGTTGGAGAGCCTTGACATTATGGTCAAGGAATCTCTCAAATTTTTGATCCCCTTCTAGAATAATTGGATGTTGGTCGGGGGTAGGCTGGATAGGAGTATGTTCAATGCTTGAAGTATGCTCCATTTGGGGACTTTATATGAAAGGTGAAGGTGGAAGTGGTTGTTGCCTTGCATGTTTAATAAAGGATTTGGTTTGACTATGTGTCAAATCCATCCAAGGTTAAAGGTGTCTAGGTTCTAGAAACTATATATTTCAGTTTCAAAAAACTAGAAGGGTTGTTTTATAGCATGAAAGTTGGGTTTTAAGCTTGTTGTTTTAGAAAAAGTTTGTTGACAGTGACCAATGTCAGTTGAGAAACTGATGTTGGTGAAGATAAGTTGTTGAATGCGGTGGAAAAACTGATGCTGGTGAGTAAAAGTTGCCGACGTTGGTTGAAAAATTGATGTCAGTGTCTGTGTGTTTCCAAAAACTCAAAAAATTGAAAGTCTTTGGAAGAAAAAGAAAGTTATGAGTTGTTTAAGAACTCAAAATAATGTGTCCTTACCAACTCAAAAAACTAGATAAAAATAGCAAAAGTGATGAAAGGAAGCAACCTCTAAATGTTAAAGTCCTAAGAATAAATTTTAGAGTCGTGGCGGTTTATGCCTTAGAAGAATATGTTGGAAGTTTGGCATTTAGAACGGGTCCTAAAAGAAGCAGTCTATGGTTGGTTTCAGGTTGAGTTTTGGTGCTCAAAAAGTCTGTGTTAGGTTCCGTATATGGCTTGGTACTAGGGGCTTTCTCCCCTCACTTCACGAGCCTAGAGCCAAGCTGGGTCGCTTAGCCAATATATACTTTGCCTATAGTTTATACTCTGCCAGAGAACAACATGGGTCCTCCTCTTGGTTATGAAGTCCAAGTAGGATTGCCAAGAAGGGTAAGGTATCTGCTAGGTGGTGAAATCCTAGTCAGGCCTTGTCTCAGGTATGTTTAGATGTTTGATTGTGAATGTGGTCTGGTCATGTAACATATGTGCACTATGATTTATTCATAATGCGGTTTTTAATTACTAGATGACCTGAATATGTCTTCAAGTAGGAGTGAAATGCATTTGATTTTTAACCCAAATTGAAATGTTTGTTTAGATGTAGACAAGTGGGAAAAGGTTTAAGAGCATGAATTTCACTACTCTAAGATGTAGAAAGAAATGACAAGAAGAAAAAGAAAGAGGTTCTTTTTAACTTGTGCTTATGATTTCTTTTCAAAATAAAAAGATAGAAGAGGAAGGATTCAAGGAGATATCTTTTTCCTAATGCAGCTATATGAAAGTTTGCTTTTTAGAAGAAATGAACCCAATGAAAATTCCAGGGTCCCACCAGGCATGCCAGAATGTTTCTACTCATTTTTTTGCTATTTACATTCAAAAAATGAAAGAAACTAAAGATAATGGTTAGGGGTTTGTATGTACCCAGATGAAGTTACGCACCATATCTAGACGATTGAAGGAGCTCCTCTTTGGTTGTGGAGGAAGACACCTATAGATAAGAATAAGACTAAAACATAGAAAATGTTAGATAGATATATGGTGGACTACCAAGTGATTACTTGGTCCGAGAAGTGTAAAGACTTCCTGGAGGGATGACAGTCCACTAGTTAACAAAAAGAGTGTTAAATAAAGAGAAATGATGAAAGACTAAGGAAGAGAAATAGATAACACGTACCTAATTCCTGCAATCTATCTCTCACAGTTACTGATGTCAGTTAGTCTATCAGCGTCGGTTGGTCAGGATTGCCGACGTTGATTATGCTGCTAATGTTGGTAGGGGAAATGGTCCTTAGACATGTCTCATGTTTATGTCTGTGGTCAATAGAAGGATTATGTTGGTTTAAAAGGTCTATGCAAGGTTGTAGGGAGAAGAGTAAGGTTCGTATAAGGACAAAGGTAGAGGATAGGTTGTCAGAAAGGGTAAGGGTAAGAGGATGGCTTTTCAGCCTCTCAAGGAAGATAGTCTGGTAGGGTCTGGTTGATTGTATTTAGAAATAAAAAAATAGACATTAATTACTATTGTATTCTAAACACTGAAATAAGAGGCAGAAGAAAACTTAGCTCTTGCTTGGTAGAGAGCCAAAGGTGTTGAATGTTCTTATTGTGGTTGATGTCGATGTTCTCATGCAATGTTTCCAACTGGAGTGATTTTTGTACAGTCTATGTAGCCTGGAGAGCATTGGTTGAAGTCTGGTGATTGATCTCAGAGAGTTCCTATTGATGTCCTAGTCTGCCGGTGAGAGAGAGTCCAAGAGTTGATTCAGAGTCGAAGAACTGATTAAGAAAAGTTGAGAGAGCTAAGAGAACCCATAACTCATTGTTAGACGTCGGTTTATGTAACTGACATCAGCGATCCCGCTAGCATCGGCCAACAGTTGACCGATGTCAGCGGGTGGAGAATGAGTAAAAGGGCTAAGAAACTCGTTTTCCATCTGCCAAGTGCATAGTCTGTTGGAGAATTGTCAAAGGTTGGGCTAAATACGTACGAGAGTTGGTTAGGGAATAAATAGGGGGTGAGAATAAGTCTTAGGTGAGTCATGGGGTGAGAAATGGTCCAAGGAGAGGTGTCCTAGGTGACGTGTCCTAGGTGAGATGATAATTTAAAATAAATAGTTTATTTTAAATTAATAAAGTGTGGGTTAGGACCAAGGGGAGTCGACACAATTTAGGTGTCTACATATAGATCCAATGAAAAAAATTGTCCATAGATTTGAAGATAGATTATATGCCTCAAATTTACCATGATAATATTTGATCATTAGAATGGGGTCAGGTAATGGAGCTATATATAATTGATTAACTGTAACTTGTCCTTTTATTTGTTTTTGGGATAACAATTTAAGATCAAAATCTATAATTTTCACCACCCATTTTTCAATGCAGCCAATGGGGTATATTTTTTCATAAGAAATTTTAATAGATCTTCTATAATTATAACATAGACCTCATTTTTGAGTAAATAATGCCATAGTTTTTGTGTATAAAAAATTGAAGGTAAATATAATTTTTCTATTTCTATATATTTGCATTCATAATAAACTAATTGGTGACTGATTTAGTAGATTACTCATTCTTTATGATCATCATCATATTATGTTAATAGGGATATAAGGGTCTCATGAGTGGCTGAGATATAAATAAGAAATGGTCTATCTAGAATAGGAGGCATGAGCAATGATGGGTTTACTAAATATTCTTAGATTTTATCAAATCTTTGTTCATAAATTTCATCTAATATAAGTTTTATCCTTTTCTACGAAACATGTGAAAGAAATTATTTTATTAGCCAATTGAGAAATGAAGCATAAAATAGCCTTGATTATGCCTTGTAAACATCATGACTATTATAGATTATTTGGTGGTGGCATCTCAACAATATATTTGACATTTTTTAATCAACCTCAATACCTTAATGCGAAACAATGTACCTGAGAAGCTTTCCAAAAGACACTCCAAAAACACATATTTTGGGGATTTAACCATACATTGAACTTTCACAAGCAATAAAATATTTTTCATAAATTAATATCATGGTCTTGGAAACATTTATATTTTAAAAGTAAATCAATAATATAATCCTTAATAGTTTTTTAAATAAAATCATGAAATATATGGCTCATGACCCTTCGATATAATACTACCACATTTTTTAGTCTAAAAGGCATGATTATATAAAAAAAATTGCCTTATGGAGTAGCAAATTCTATATTTTATTGATATATTTGGTTTATTTTGATTTGGTTATATCCATAAATTAAAATGTCTCACATCTAGTTGTAGAATAGATAATCATGTCAATGTTAGGTAATGGAAAATCATCTTTTGGACAAGCATTATTTAAATCATGGTAATTAGTGAAACATAAAATGTCACCATTAGGATTATTAATAGGTAAAATTTTAGACACCCAATCATAATTTTCAATGTCTCTTGTAAATATTTGATCAAAGATATTTTTAATCTCATATTTTACTAACAATGCCACTTTGGGATGCATTTTATGAATCTTTTGTTTAACAAATTTTAAATCTAGATACAATAACATATTGTGAATTAGCACTGATGGGTCAATCCCACACATATATGAGTAAGCCCAAAAAAATATATCTAGGTAATCATGTATGAGATACTTATAGGCCTTTCCTTCATCATTATGTATAATTTTAGAAAGTAACACTAGTTAAGGATATTTACTTGTTCCATAGTTATGTTGTATCATTTATTCATTCAACAAGGTTTATTGTTTGGTAATAAATGGTGCGTTAGGAATAATATTATGTTTATAATTTTATATAGTAATATCATCACTATCACCAAAGTAAACATACTTAAAGGTGGCATGAAGAAACCTATTATAATGATACAAGAAAGGGAGATCCTCATGTGCCCCTAAGTACTCAAGCAAAGACTCAACATTTGAGAACTCATCTAATATCAAAATTTTAATTAAGTTATCTATTTAATTATATAATATTTGACAAATTGTATAGTCATTTTTAAAAAATTCATACATTCTAATTTGGCCTATTGGAAATAAGGATCAATAGTAGTAGATGGTTTATGACTTACATATTATCCTAAGAAACATAGGCCATGCTGATTTGTATTATTTCTAAGAGAGATAGACTGAGCTATACCTTTCTCATGGTTCCCAACCCTTATACTTTATACCCATATTTGATAAAATATCAATAACTAAGAGTTATGATTTTAGGATTGAAGTGCAGGATTATTAGTTTACAAGACCATTGAATAATGTTTAAAGGGACTAGTATCTATTAGACATGTATAAAAAAATCTTTGATGGCTGAATTTTAAGCATGTGTTAAAATTAGAGGGAATCACACACATATCATGTATCAATTTTTATCCCAAAATTATTTGTATACTCATGATATTTTCAAACTTGATCAATTATGGATGCTTTTCATCATTCAATAACCCATTGAGTCTCAATCTCTTTGAGTGCATGTCTTAAACGTGCACTGGGAAAGGGGTGGGTATACAATTGCTAATTTGTAAGATTTTTTTCCCTATACCACCACTTACTACCTACACAACCATCTCCTTAAAAAATCATGTAAAATTTTCCTCCTATTTTACACCCTCCTCTAGTTGTTTTCTACCTTCATTAGACCTTCCCTATTCTAAAATCCTTTTTAGTCATTTACAATACAATTTCAAACCCATTCAAATTTTAATATAATTAACAAAACTAATTTAGGTTCTAGGTCAACCCTTTTCTAACATACAATAGGACCTAATTTGATTTATTCAATAATGATATAGAGTTAATTTGGCTGACTCTATTAGCTAAACTTTCAAAAAGGTTTAGGGTTAAATTCAGCTATACAAACACATTCATTTCACAATTATTAAAGAAACAACAAGAGTTGATTATTTATTTCTAATTATTTACAATCTTATCTTCCACCATTATACTTGAGGGGTCTTAGCTTAGGGTTTCTATTTGGAGAAAAATATTTTCTTGTGGAAAAGTCTTGGATGCTTTAGCCTTTCTTAGTGATCTTTAAAAATCAAAATAGCCTCTTGTGAAACACATTTTCCAAAGGGAGAGATTAAGTCTCAATGTGTTCATCTTAAAGGTAATTATCTCTAAATTTTCTCCTCTCTTTAGTAGATATAAGTAGCATAAGTAATGGATGTTGAATATATTACTTTGTCCATGAATTAGATTCTTACCTATACATAACTTAAATATGATTATTTTATGTTCTTACCTATACATATCTTAAATAGGTTATTACCAAAATTCCTTTCTCACCTCTTTATATCATTTTATTTCTTCCTTCATTTCTATTTTTCATAAGTTAGGAGTCTTCAAAATTACAAACCTACAACTAACTAGCTGAACCTAGTTGACTTAGTTGTGTAGTCTACCTTTTATCTGATAGACATAGTCAAACTTATTGACTCTATTATTAAAGACATTTCTTCCATATAATATAATCAATCCATTCAACTATGTTCTTTCTTGTTTACATATAATGTTGCCTAAAATGCATCTATACTATTCTTAATCAAAGAATCAACTTCTATTTACTAAATTCACATTTCCTTTTCATTTATTTGCATTCTTAGAATAAATCACATAGTCTAAATATGTGTATTTACAAATTACAATATTATTTACACTATTTTACTCTTTTAAACACACTACCAAATCACTTAACAATCAAAATACATTTAAACATTTATCTTCCCAAGGTTTACCTTCTTGGATTTTCATCACCAATGGCGAAGCCAAATTGGTTTTTTGGCCACGTATAAATATTTGGTTAATGGTATATATTGGAAAATCACCAAACAACCTTATCACTATAGGATTTTTAAGTGAGTGGGTAGGCCCAAATACTAAGCTAGTACTATTGCCAATACAGATCCCTTTCAACATAAATGTCTTGAAACCAAGTTTAGACTACTTTCTAATTTCTTATTTCAACCAACTTTCCTATCACATTAAAATCATAAATTTATAATAATATAATAACACTTGGTTTGAAAAATTAATTAGATAATTTACTTCACAGTTGATTGCTTTCTCTTTGATAATTAAATGTTATATTAAAAAACTTACATTCGGTAGCATTGGTATAAGGTTTGTGTTGTGTGGCCCAATTAGATCAATCACATTGATAAAATTATTTATGTGTTTTCTTTCATTATTTCTTCCAATTATCTTTCAAAAAAATCCCATATTTCAAAACACTATTGTCTTGGTCAGTATAATCTCTTACAAGCTATGTTTTACCCTCTTCCCAATAGTACACAATCGATCTACATGATTGTGTCTTCTTATCTTTCTATTATTCCCCTATCCAATAGTACATATTCAACCCATATGAATGTATAATCTTTTCATCCTATGTTTTAATAGTATTAGGTCAAACCAACTAACTCTATAACTCTTGGCTGACTCTAATATCAATTGGTTGACTTTATCCCTAATTCTCCTTTTTATTTTTTAAAAATTCTATTTCCTTAATCAAGCATCATGAAAGCCCCTATCAGAAGCTTCTTGAATAATTTGAATCCATTTAGACAACATATGGGGTGCTCATTTATTCCTTTCTTTACCTCCTAAGAGAATCCTCACTCTTGGAGCACTTATTCCGCTCACTCATCTTTGGATTATAAAATGGTTCAAATCATGCCTCAAGATGAGGTAGGTAGATTAGATCCTTTGAGTACCTATCAGTACAAATCCCATATTCAATCATCTCATCATAATGTGGGGGTAATTAGCACAAGTATATCTAACAACCCCATTTGTAATATAGCTCTTAACAACCCTCACCATAATACCAATTTGGAGAGTCTTCCTATAAACACCAGCCCACCAATTGATACAACCCAAATTATTGCATAGATAGTTCAAAACATTAACATAATGCAAACATATAACACCTACTAAATGATTCAAATATATCATCATTTGATCAATATGTCTAATCAACCTTTTGTTCTCTTCCCTCAAAATAACCAAAACTTTATTCCTCCACCTCTTAAAGATTCCATAATAAATGTCATTCCCCGAACTATCATGAACAAAAAGATGCTTTAAAATATACAAAATGAGCCTTTATCCTCTTTCATTATTTATATTGATATTGGTAACATATCTCAAACTCTTAATTATGATGGGACTAAATACCTTGCATCTTTCCTTAAGGCATTGACAATATTTACAAGGAGTAGATCCAAACTAATACTTTTGCCAAAACTAAACTTTGGGTTAAAACCTTAACTAATAATGTCCTGTAATGGTACAACTAACTTACCTAACATTCCATATGGTAATAATAGGATTTAGTTAATCCTTTATTTAAAGATTTTCAACATAATGATCTTCCCAAAAATTGCCTTAGCCATTTCAACAATGCTAAGCAATCCCCCACTGAATTAACTCATGATTTTATCAAACTATGGAAATTTTTGGCCCACAAGGTCAACCATAACATGATTGATGATAATATATTTAAACTCTTTATAACTACCTTAACACTTTCTCTTCAATACAAGGTTCAAACATTTTCCCCTTAGATGCTTAACGAAGCTCTCAAATAAGCCAAACATAAAAAAATCTTAATGAAATAGTTTGAACCTAATACCAAATTCCTCAAAAGTATATTTTCAAAATTATAATAATGAAATAACTATTAATACTCCTTAGACCAAGCCCAAAATTTCCAAAACCAAAAATCCCTCATCTTTTCACACACCATTAATTCTGAAATAAATGAAACAATTTTTAGTGCCCTCTAAACCATTTACTTATCCTAATAATCCTTCAAAATAGTGTGAACCTAAACATTTTTTTTTGTTCCATGATGACATTGGTCACTCCCATGAAACTTTTAGAGGGCTTGCCAAATTTTTCTCTCCTGTATACTTGGTGATTCATTCAATCATGAATCCATGATTCAACTCCATCATCAACATTAAAACATCACTTCCTAAAAATGACAATCTCCCAAAAGTTCCTCTTCTACTAACCAAAAATATTTTTCCACATATAACACTCAATAAACTGATAGGATTTGTATGATGTTGATGCTGAATATGACCAATATTATAATGATTATCAATATGTCAACATGGCCAATGTTAATTATTGCTAAAAAACCATATCACAAATATCTTGTCACTAAACCTAAGAAACCATATTTGGAAGACCATCTCATCAAAGAAACTACAACCACTCACCTATCTTTGGAACCTAATGAGTAACCATCTCCTCTTTTCAAATCCCCAACCACTTCTATTCCTCTAAAATCTAAGTTACCTTCTAAACCTCATACTGGTTCTTCTTCAAAAACCCATTGGAATTTCTTAGAAGAACTCAACTCCATGCCTTTTTAAATACCTCTTATGGAGTTAGTTCATACCTCCCATTATCATCACAAGTTCCTCATGTAACAACTACCAAAAATTAAAGAACCATATTCCATAGAAACCACCCTCTCATGAGCCTCAACCAACTGAAGTGTATACCATTGAATCCATTTGTCCTTATCTAAAACCATGCATAGAATCCCTCACATAAGACATTATTAATGATGAGATCATATTTTGCACTAATGATCAACACATATTCATTAAAATATCCATTAATGCCACCCTCATTTGTAAAGTATTAGTAGACGAAGGGTCTTGTACTAATGTGACATATTTGTGGCTCATCTAACAACTTGTATATAATAATATCATCTCAATAAAACCTACCTAACATGTCATGTATTTGATAAAACTAATAAAAATCTACTTGGTTATATTTGGCTTCATATTACAATTTGACTTAAGATAGTTCTCATTAATATTGTGTTCTTAAATTTACCCCTATTATACAACATACTCCTAAGATGACCATGTACTCATAGAATGAGGGATATCACCTCTTCTGGTAGCTAGTGTATCAATTTCCTTCATAATGACAAATCATATAAACATAAGGTCAATCCCAACCCTTATATTATTCAAATTACAAATACTAAATCTCAATATCACATCCCCACCATTCCAATGATCAATAATGCTCCCTTACTCTAATTTGTTAACATGAATCTAGATTTACATGTCACTCTTGCTGATTTAGATGATGATGAACTGAATGAATTAAAAAAATGCTTATAATACTATTAAACTACCTCATTACATATTGGAGTGGCTTCCTTCATTATTTCCTCATTATTTCACCATCCCCCTCATTGATGAGGTCATTAATTCCCCCCTCCATGCAATGCTCAGGAAGGCTCTTACATAGATTATGCCTTCACATGATATTATTATGGAGTGACCTAATGATTCCAAGAACATTCAATCATGTCTCCATGTAAATTTAGTGATTTAGGCATTTCTTCTTCCAAAATTCCTCTTAAATCTCAGGCATGTGAAATTTATCCAACTTATGATGATAATTACTTCATGGCCCAAGATAAATCACAAGACATGGATGTTTAAAATTATCAAAAAATGTTAGCTCAAATACATGGTTCTAATCATGATGTTCATACCATTTCCACTAAATTTTATTTAGCACTTAAAGTTCTAGTACCTCCTACTAACTATCCACTCTTTGATACTCCTTGGGTGGTAAAATAAATATTACATTTATAGCTTAAGGAAATTCTTAAATTTTATATACCACCTATAAAAATAATCATTACATCTGATGTTACCTCTTCAATGACATTAACGACAATCTTATCAAATATGATCAACCTTCTTTTCCTACGCCACCTATTATTGAGATTAAACTAGATGCCAAGGACATAAATGTATGTGAAAAACACTCTAAATAAGATCAACATGGTAATAGGATTCTTTATCTCTAAGTTGATGTTGATTATTATGGTCCTCTTCCCACTTTTCTTAGTGATGAAGCCATTCTCGAATTACTTCATGCCTGAGAACCTCAACTACCTCGACAACATCACATACTTGGTACTTTTAAGAAGAAATCCCCTCATTTAAACAAATTCATTTGTAGTATTGATCCTAAATCAAATGCCACTTCCTTTCTACCTAATGCATCATATCATTTCTAAGATGGAAATGTTTTGCTTATCTATGAAAATACCAAAATAAAATATGATACCCTATTATGCCCTCAACTAATTACAATACCTCAAAAAATTACACCAATGGAAAATGATAATTGTAGATTATTATTTGATAAATATGATGAGACTTTTATCTATTCTTATGAGGACATGCCTGGTATTTAACCTAACATCATGGTGCACACTATCATCACCTATCCTAATGCCAAGTCTATGTGCTAAAAGTAGTCAAAATTTAAACTAGAAGTTTCCAATCTATGCCATAAATAAAAGATTAAACTTATTTATTATAAGTTTATCAAGCCTATTGACTATTCATAATGGTTCTCCAACATATTCCTTGTTTGAAATAAAGTCACCTTGGTCATTCACATTTCCATTAATTTCTATAAGCTCAATCTTACTTATCCTAAGGCCAACTTCCCTTTACCTTATATAGATGAAATTATAGATTCCAATACTAGTTATGTAATGTTTTACCTTATGGATGTTTTATCAAGTTATAATAAAATTCACATTACCCCTAAATACCAACATAAGACAACTTTCACCATAGAATGGGGGACCTATTATTACATTAAAATGCCCTTTGACATAATTTTTTTTGGAGCTATTGGAAGCACACTTTTAATGGGGGGTGAATCAGTGTCTTTAAAACATTAATTCAATTCCATTTAATAACACATGAACCATTCATACAAATATGAACATCTAACAAAGCATATACAACCATATAAGATCATTAAATAAGATAACGCATTACACATGTGGGAAACCCTCAAGGGGAAGAAAAACCACTGATATATACAAATGGATTATAGTATTATAATATGAAAACCAAGATTTAGTGAAGCTCCAACTCCACATGGGGAACTAATGCTAACTAGCTAAGCACCCACTTAACTAGGCTTTAGTAAGCACCCACTTGCAAGGAACCATCCACACCTAGATGACTCAACACAAAGTCAAAAACCTAATTCCTATGATCATATTTAGAACACTATGTTTCTCAACCAATTTTTGATGAACACCTCTTAAATTCTTCACACTCTTATCCTTCTCAAAACTACCTTTTAGGCCCCTTCACTCAACTAGGTATCTTCAAAATTGATTAGGTCATATTACCTTGACCTTCATAATCATACCTCTTATTATATATTCATGATAGTTCCTATACACTCCTCTTATGGTATACATTACCTCCTTCTACTCCTCAATCATTATTATTCACTCACTCTTTGTATATACTAATAGGCCTAAAACTTCCTTGTATTTTTACAAGCCTCTTGTTCATATACGTCTTGGTCAACCATACATACTTTCCAACTTATATTTTTCACACACTGACTTAAGAAATGATACAAACATAAATAAATTATTAAATTAGGTCATCTATAAATTAAATAAGCCAAATTATTCTTTAGGTCTCATGGAGACCTAATTCCATTAGGGCTTCTTTAGGACATGTTGCCCTTTGATCTTCATGAAACACATTCAAACTCCAAATATTCTAATAAAAATTCATATACTAGTAAAATATACTCCCTATGAGCTCATCTTACATCTATTACACTTTTTATATCCAACCACCACTTGAAGCACATCATTAGTACTATTCATAATTAGGCTTGTGTGTACTCAAACACGATTTGATCTCTCTCATACTTTATCACCTATATGTCATGTAACTAGAAAATAAAAAATATGTTTGAAAAATCTCTATGAACATAGTTTAATCTTTATTCACTTTTTTCATTATAACTCACTAACCAACATTGGTCTTACTTACCCTTTAGGTATCATGGAGACCTATTTCATTAGATCTATTCTCTTACTATTAAAACTTGATCTTATTAGATCTAGATATAATTCTATAACCATAAGACCACCTTAAAACTTTAAAAATTACTTATTTTGACTTATTCCATGCTTTTTTACATCTACATCCTTTGTTTGTACCCTGGAACACTCTTTAGGATAAACTGGCCTATTAAGTTTGTACACATTAGAAACTATCTTGAAAGAATAAAGTTCAATCACTCCTTTAGAAGATCTCCCATGAAAAATGAAATATTCAAACATATAATAAATTACATCATGATAATACCCAACTAATTTTAACAATTTCACATAGACAATAATGGCTCAAGAACAAATTTGCAACTTGCTCACTTAAAACTATCATAATACTCAAAAACTTGGTCATGAATAACTTGATCTTCAACCCCTGAAATAACACTTCCCATGACCATTGATAATTTAAAAAAACAATTTCACATATTTACATCATCTTAAAATGAAAAATTAACAAGTTTTAATGGCAAATATTGGTCCTACAGACCAATTCCTTGACTTATTGTCTCATGGTCCTATCCTAAGGAGATAAACCATTTTGTGAACACATTTTCATCACTTATACTAACCTCATAAAATTTTAAAAAGAGATATATTGACTTAAAAGTAATTAATGAAAACTCTATGCACTATATTACATCATTATTTCATGAAATTATACTCAAATCCAACTTTTCATCACTAAAACTCAAAATTACCAAGACAGTCAAAAACACAATCATGAAACATTGACCTTATAACATAAGTATAGGAACATTAAAAGAAATAAAATTATTATATAACATTTCCATACCATCTTAAAATATAAAATTAATATGATCTAATTTCAAATATTGGTCTTGTTGGCCAATCTTTTGATCTCTCTCCTCACAGTCACACTAGAACCAGATAAGCCATTTTAGATTCAACATTTCAACCTCTATATCTAACTTAAGAACCATATACAAAGAATGGATAGGACATTAAAATAAAAAATAACAAAACTATGCACCTTAATTCATCACTCTTTCATGAATACACATTAAGAGTCATCTTCTCATAAGTGCTTGGGTTTTGCACATTTTATTCTATTAGGCCTATTAGTAATTAGCAAACTTGGATCACCAAATTTGAACTCTTAAAAACTAGAACCTATCTATAAAATTTCAGGTAAATCAATTAAAATTATCTTCCTTCTTCATCAAATCATTTACGAACTTAGTCTAATATAACTTTTGATAGCTACAATAACTTATTAAAAAATAAGCCTGTATCTTCTCATTTTCTCTCTCTTATTTCTAAAAAATACCACCTAGAGGTACCTGGGAGAGTTCAATACAAGCTAAAATAAATTACCTAAGCATACCAATACATTTTGGGCACTTTTGATCAACATATTCAACATTGGGTCTATTATACCCAACACACCCCATTTCTAAAAATGAAGACCCTTATTGAAAATTCTATAAATTTGGGTTATAAATTTCAAATTCAATTTGATCAAGAATTGGTTTTAAATATATTGTGTCTATTAGCACATAATATTCATTGGACTTCACCTAAGGTTTCTAACATTTATTTTTTATGTTTCCATGTTACAAGTTTAATGGGGTCTCGTTAGTGTGAACATTGCTTAGGGTTTTACACCGTAATGCTAAATTAACTCTTTGATTTTGATTAACCCTTGGTATCTTATTGATCTAATTAAATCTAGGTTTTAAAATAATGTTAAAACTTTAGCCTAATTTACTTAGCCTAAATTCATTTTGGAATAGATTCAAAATTTTATGTAAGGTCAAAATTACTATGAAGCACTTTATTATATTATAACCTTAGTTTAAGATCTTTAGGCTAGGCCTTTTATAACTTGTGGTTCACAAAGAATAAATTAACAAGGGGAAACTTTTATTATGTTTTTAACTTATCTTAAAATTTTATACTAAAGTTTAATCATGATTATTAACATGATAAAAATAAATTAGTCTGAATTCTTTATGCTAAGAGTTTTAAAGTCTTCAAAATAGTTATGAATTTAATTTTGTGCCCACAAAAATGGACCAACTTGAAGAAAATAATTATCAATATTGTGGATAAATCAAGATTCAAAAGTCAATCACCTATATATATATATAATGTGTGTTAACTTACACACCACAAATTTAATGGTGTGATATCAACATTGGAAATAAAGACTTTTTTAAATCCTTACAAGATTTACAAGTATCACCATTTCAATGGGAAACTTAGGATCAAATGGCATGGGGCATAGTTCATAAACAAAAACCCTATGGAGTGACCTAAGAGTGCTAAGTGGAAACATCTCTAGAGCATAGATGATAGATCTAATGGTTTGTGGGCCCTTTCTTAGGGTAACCATAGACTTTTCAAAATCCCCATGGAGCTACCAAGTGGCATAACATGAGATTTTTATTTTTTAACTTAGATAATGGATTTATCCTAAGGGATTCCAAAGTAAATTACATGTTTCAAGATTGTGTGAAGTCAAAGGTTAAGGACCAAGATCTACAGTTTGTGTTAACTCACATACTATAGCTATAATGGTGCGAGATCAACATCAAAGATAAAAGATTTTGAAAATGAACACAAGGGTGATAAGTTTGAACATCATGTGAGAATTTAAAAAATATATAATGGGGTGAGATTAATATTGACATTTAAATAAAGTGAGAGGGTGACAAGTGTCACCATTACAGGGACCATATTAATGATCCAATGGTATTTGGAGCCAAGGATAGAACTGAGTGGATAAAAATCCATGGATTACATTGATTCATATAAATAGATCTAAAAGTATGATATCACTAAGAATTTTCAAGGGTCTTAGAACCAATAAGAAGATACCATGTGGTATGTTTTCATGAGCTCAGAGGTAATAATTGACTTTGGTCTCATTTTAAGAAAGCACAAAATTGGGACACATGCCCAAAGGAAACAATAGTCATGTTTTCATTAAATGGACACATTGGAATAGAAATTTCTATATGGAAATGACACATTAGATTATGAAACAATGAAGAACACATGAATCTTAGACTTAATCTAGTTAGTGAAAATAAAAAGGAAGATTCGGCAGTAGAATACGAGAAGACTATAATTACTCAAGCATCTCAAAGATTAAGTTGACATAGCATATTATTTTAAGATAAAGACCCTATAAGTAATTTCAAAGGAATTTTATATTCTATAAAATTAGAAGCAACATGTAACACATAGTAATGAGAGGTTAGTCCTACTTATGTAATGATTTTTGTTTTGAGTCATTGGTAAATGGGTACTTGTCCTTAATACATGTCTAAGTTCCATTAGAAAGGTAGAACTTAAAGTATTTTGAATAGTTGTTTTCATAACTTGTAATAGGAGGTACTATTATCTTTATTTAGTTTTGATGCAGTTCAATCTATAATTGTAAAAGTTTCCATTATTTACACATGCACATGTTGTATAGATTTTGCAAAGGCTAACTTAAACTGATGACTATAAGCAGACTCTTATACAATTTTAACCATAGTTATACTCAAGTTATGATTATCACATTTAATGACTTGCATGGAATTAGAGGATGAGGTGACCCCTTCTCAAATTCATATTTAAACAATTATAATCCACTAACTGGATGTGTGGGAAAATTTTCAATATATAAGAGCAAAAGTAATTTAGATTATCAACAAATGCATTTGTGTATTCTCTCTCCAATTTTTGTGTGATTAGGCTTATATTTTTGGTTATATTATTCAATAATTCTTAGTATTAAACAGATTTAATTAATTATTTCTTATCTTGATTAATAACCTAGTCTTAGATGTGAAAAAGCTATTGAAGGATTAACAAATTACATTGATTGTTGGTAATTAAGTTGATTGACTCATAATTTTGAATGTGTATGAGTGATTTATTTTGATATAGTTTTCTATGTGTGTATAAAATATGCCTCAGATACCTCATTATCTTGAGCCATAATTTATTGATTAAGGGTGTGAAAAAAATACTCTAAAATGGGCAATCTTTAACTATGGTTTGTGAGTTCCCTATATCAGTATCCCCTTAGAATTATAAACTATGTCTGACTATGTGTGTGTAATAGTTGTTTACAATATCCATAGGTTTTGAAAGCACTTGTCCATTTAGAAATAAGATAGAGAGGTGATTCTTTAAAACCATGGAGTCTTCTTTTTTTCCTTACCCTTCCCTCATTTTTGAGTTTTTTAAGATCTATCCACTATAGACTAGTAACCAACCACCCATCTAACTCATGTAGGAATTCACTACCATTTAAGAACTGTACCTCCATCTAAAAACCTTGTTAACAACCTACATGTCCTAAAAACTATTCCATTAATAGGTTGTTTAAACTATATACCTACAACTTATGCCCTAGAATGGATTTTACCTCCATTGAAATCCTCAAATGTTAGAGGTTACCTTTTTAACTATGGTATGCATCAAAACCACATCAACAATTTCACTGACACTATAAGGAGGGCCTAAACCTCTTATAATATTACTATCCTTCATAAATAGTTTCACCAGAGTCACTTAGAAGAGTGACTAGATCTAATTCTTAGGTTGGTTTTCTAGTCTCACCCTTGTCAAATCATAGGAGAACTAGAACTATGCCAATATGCCCAATTCATAAAAATCCACCTCCTCTAACTGAGAACCCTTTACCCATAAGGAACATTTTACCAGTTAATCAACCAATGGCTCAATAACCACCTTGCTTATTTGGAAATGTTATTGCAGTCCCAAGAGATATGCATGATTTACCTAGGATTCTTAAGAAGTATTTGCCATCCTTTTGTCCTTCAGGAGAAATGAGAGTGGAAGAATAGATCAAATCTTTCAAAATTGCATTAAGATTAATGAATATTGTTGATGAACATGTTATATGTATATTATTCCCTTTGACATTAATGATGGTACTTATGATTGGTATTTAAATCTAAATAAATCCATAACTTCATGGAATGAGTGTCAAGGTGATTTTATTACATAATTTGGATAGGTTACCAGTCCCATCATAATATAATAATTCTTCACTAGTATGAAGAGAGAGCCTAATGAGCCTATTTCTAATTTTAATTCAATATTTTAAAATATGTACAATTGGTTAACTCTGGACTATAATATAGAGGAAGTGAGCTTTGTATATTCACAAAAACACACTAAATTTAGTTATTGTAGTGTTCTTGAGGAGAGATATTATAGCTGATAATTTGGCACAAACATTCAAATAAGCCATTAATATTGACAAAAAACTCAATCTATAGGTGCCCACTATGTCTAACATCTACAACAACTTTCCCACATTGAATCCAATTCCACATGCAAGGTAGAATGTCCCAACATTCAATCAGAGCTAGCTATATATGGTGCCTTTCATGACACAAAGGATGGAACCAATCTACAGATTCTTAAATAATCACATGCAAGGAAATATCTATGAATAGAATAAAAAATCAACTACATCTCTTATTGCTATTCTAATAGACACTAAATCTACTAAGTAAGAACTTGAAGCTATTCAAAAGATGGTCCATAAACTAAGCAATGACTTCCTAGGCAATCAAAGGAAGATGGTTAATGCTACTTCCCCAAATTTAAATCATAATCCTATATTCTAGAGGTAAAAAAAACCATTCAATAGGCCTATGAATGATATAGAGTAGCCTAAAAAACTCCTAAAGATCAACATATATAATAACTCTTCCCAATTAGTGCATAGTTCATAATACTTTTGAGCATGTTGAGCTCAATTGTGTAGAATTTTATGCCACATTCAAAATATTTCAAATAGAGGTGGTTAGGTAAGACCAAATGCATAATCTTCCTGAACATCATCCAAATCCTAGCCCTTAAAACATTGTCATCTTCTTTGAAACTCACAAGTTTCTCTTTTTAGGTGAAGATGATAATGAGCTGGAGGACAACATGGATGAATTTCATACTTTCTAGCAGTTCTAGAAAGGTGGATACAATCTAAGGAATAAGAAACCACTCACAACATCAAATATTCCAAATATTACTGTAATTCTTCTTGATACTAAAGTTAATGACAATCCACCTCCTCTAAAAGGGAATGATCAGCCTCAAACCAAGGAAGAACCTATCAAGGGAAGATATAACATTATCCAAGACATGAAGAAGATCAAATAAAATATAACTCTTCATGAGTTAGCTTAGATTACCAAGAAAAATGAGTTGTTCTATAATTCTATTACAAGGAAGATGCCTATGGAGAAATCAAAAGCATATAACACCAATGTTATCTATAAGATTAAGTTATAAGTTCAACCCTTTTTATTGATTATTAGGTCATTTGGTAAGAATATTCATAATTGTTTAATCATTTATTGATATTTTGAAACATTCATGCCTACTTCTATATGTCAAAATCTTTTTTTGATGCCAAGCCCTTCAAAGAGGATTGTTTCATAATTGGACAAAATAGTAGTGCTTGTAGTTGGAAAACTAAGGGATGTGCATATACTTATAACATTTGAACCACCTATTCAAATGACTATTGATATCTTGGTGGTGGACATACCTGAAGGCTATGGTATCCTACTAAGTAGAGACTGGTCCAAATAACTCAATGAATATCTTTCTATAGACTTATCTCATATATGGCTACCATGAAGAGCAATTGAAAATCAAATTAGAATTGATAGAGAGCTAAGAATTAAGTATCCCATTACAAAATACAATGTTAATAATGAAGAGGTAAATTATGAGTCTTCTATCCTTGGTATTTATAATTTTAATATTTAAAATCAAGTAAAAAATCTAGAACCCAAAATTTCTAAACATCTATGGATTTTACTCTTTAACAATGCTATATCTAAATATAGATCAGGTATGAGAATTGAATTGATTGATTTGTAAGGTAAATATTTCTTGATAGCATATAGATTGTAATTTTTATGCATGAATAATAGAGTTTATTATGAGACTTTAATTATGTAATTACAATTTGCACTTAAGAACAATTTGAAATATATATTAGTATTTGGTAACTTAGAACTAGTGGTCAATCTTGGAAACAAATATTAATGAAATTTGTCTTATTTAAAAAGGTATAAACATAGAGCATGGGACCTGATTGAAAGCTTTGAATCTTTTAATATAGTATCCCTTCCTACAGAGCAAAATCAAGATGATGATTCACTAACTACTACCACTACTAATTTGGAGCCCCTTTAAGAATCTAAGGTAAAATGGTATTGAATCAAATTCATGCCTTGTCCCTTTATTCTTGACAACATATAAAATTTCCATGTTTTGATGATGACTAGAAAATTATTTAGTTTCTAACCAAGTTAGGGGGATTTGATTCCTAAATTATTGATGACAAATATATTAATCACCTTTGTCAATAAGAATTAGATAGGGAAGGTATTCTCCAACTTAAATAAAATCACATCCAAGATGGGTTGGTATCTTTGGAGAGGTCATTTGATATAGACCCTCAAAATCAACAACTTAGGTAGCCCAAAGTTAATAAATCAAAATTCAAAAGATAAAATCTAGGAGATGAGCGTAACCCATGATATGTTAATATCGATCTCAATTGCACCCTAGAAGAGACACATCAATTGAAGGATCTAATCACTAAGTATAGGGATGTCATCACATGGACATATAAGGAGTTGAATGTATATGACCCATAGGTCATTACTCATATACTTTTATTAAATATAGATCATAAGCCATTAAGATAGGGGTAGAGACTAGTTAATCCTATCCTGGAGCCTCTCATCAAGAGGAAAGTGAAGAATCTATTAAGAACAAAAATTGTCTCTCCCATAACACATTCTACTTAGTTGGCTAATTTCGTCATGATAAGAAAGAAAAATGGTGAGATAAGACTCTACGTGGATTTTAGGAATCTAAATAAGGCTTATAAAAAGGATAATTACACCTTGCCTTCCCTAGATGAGATTATATAGATAATAAGTGGTTCCAAAATGATGTCTTTTTGGATGGATTATTAGGATATAATTAGGTACTAATGAAATCTATGGATAGAATGAAGATAATGTTTACCATGAAATGGGGAACTTATGCACATAAAAGGATTCCATTTGGCCTACTAAATGTAGGTGTAACATTTAAATGAACTATAGGTCATGCATTAAAAGGATTGATGGGAAAATACATAATCATTTACATGGATGATCTTATGATGTTTTCAAAACATAGGAAGGATCACATAAGCCACCTATAGTCCATATTTGAGAGATGCATAAGGTTTGATATTTTGTTAAACACAAATAAAAGTATTTTTGGAGTCAATGAAGGCAAGATTTTAGGGCATATCATCACTAAGAATGGGATCACCATTGATCTAGATAGAATTCAAGGAATTTCAAAGATTACACTACCAAATAGCAAGAAGGAGATTAAATAATTCTTTGAAAAAATCAACTTCATAAGGAAGTTCATATCAATATTTATAAATATTTTTAGGCCTATGAACACATTCTCAAGTAGGATGCCAAAATAGAGTGGATAGCTGAAACTCAAAAATCCTTCCAAGATATTAAAGTTGTAATATCATAAGCTATAATATTAATTAATCTATATTTTATGAAAGATTTATATCTATATTCATTAATTTTAGAACATATAATTATTTCTTTCATAGCACAAAATAAATATGATACTGAGCATCCAATCATGTTCAAGAGCACAATTCCACTAGATGCAGATCTTAGATACTCTATGATTGACAAATAAATTTTGGCCCTTCTCAAAGTAGTAAATAAATTTTGGCATTACATATTGAGGAATAAAATCATTACCATCATGTTTGATCCCATTTTCAAGCTCACCATATCATAGAATGAGCTAGGGGAACATTGAGACAAATGGATGGCCAAGATGTAAGAATTAAACACAAAAATCAATCTTGCAAAAATTGTTTGAGTTCAGGGTATTGTTCAGCTCATGACTAAACCTTATTCATGTATCATCATTGAATAAGTACATAAAGCTCAAGTATCTAAAGGAGAGTGGTATAATGATATAATACAATATTTACTTATAGTAACTTGCTCCTTGGATCTCAATACATAGATAATAAGAGCTTTCAGGCTTAAAGATGCTCATTACATGATCAAGAAAGGACTCTTCCATAGAAAAACTTTGAATACATTTATCTCAAGTGTGTATATGAAAAGGAAGCTAAATAAATTTTATAGAACTCATATCAAAAGATAGGTAATGGTCATCCTTTTTGAAATACCACATTGCATAAGATCTTAAGGATGGGTTACTATTGGCCAATTTTTTTTAAGGATGATCAAACTCATGTAAGAACATGACATAGATTTCAATCTCTAAGCAAAAGATAAGTACACACAAAAATGAATTTATAGCCAATTATTGAAGGAAGTTTATTTTCCCAATGGGGTTTAGACTTCATTGGTGTCATTAACCCAAATTCCTTGGTAGGACATAAGTTTGTGTTTAATGCTATATACTACTATACTATATGGACTAAAGCCATAGCCATGAAGAATTAAAATGCACAAGATATGATTAACTTATTGGAAAAACACATACAACCATATTTGACACAGCTATTTCTTTGGTTTGTGATAATGGACTAACTTTCATCTTAGTATAATTTACTAAGTAGACACATGACAACTAGATGATTATCAGGTTAGCTTCTAACCATTACCCATAAGGAAATAGACTAGTAGAATGAATGAACAAGAATAAGATACATACAATTAAAAGATTAGTAGGGGACAAACCAAACCCAAATATTGGCATAACTTGTTGAAGTATGCTCTTTAGGTAGACTGAATGAGATAAAAGCAAGCCCTTAAAGCTTCACCCTATCTATTAGTGTATGGACATAAGCCTATATTCCTAATATGCTAAAGTTACCTACTTATAAATTCATTTAGGAATACATGGAACCATGTGATGAAATAGAATCAATATTTTTGGACATAATAAAAATGTAAGATTCAAGAATTGAGGACTTATATATATTTAGTAAACACCATGATGTGGTCAAGAGGTGGTTTGATAAGAGAACAAAGGTCAAAGAATTCATAATTTTGGATCTAGTGATATTTTGGGATAAAGCACATGAGAAGAAAGGGATAAATGATAAGTTTTCCTCATTATGGATTGTACCATACTATATTTCAAAGATCATGGGAAATAATGCATTTCATCTAAAGGAATTACAAGGCAATGAACTTACATATCTAGTCAATGGATAGGTCTTAAAACACTACTTCAAGGTTATGCCATGTACTAATGTTATTGAGTAATGAGGGATATATGAGTGTAGTTTTAGGATTATATTAAATTTCCTTCTTTCATAGATTAGATTTCTCGATTTCTTAGGATAGATCTCCTACTTTCTTAGATTATATTTCCTACTTTTTACGTTAGATTTCCTACTTTATTAGTTTAGTTTTTTTTTTGAAATCTAAATTATGTTTAACCTAACTATAACCAAGATAAATATCCCATCCAGCTAATTTTATGACTTGTGGAAATGGGTAAAATTAAAAGTTATTAATTTGGGACTAGTTTATAGATTGGGCATATTTCTTTATTTTTTTAGTCTTTAAGATAGAGGTATATAATCATGAACCATTTTGATATTATCATAATTGACTACTTTGAACGAGTATGTGGAATTTTTTCTCAGAGTCATTCATACAAATTTAGGAAATTTTCTTGTTTTATTGGATCAAATGCACTTATCACATTAAATAACCATTGGAAATGACAATTTTTGGTATAGGTGTAGCTGGCAGGGATATTCTAGTAATGATTTAATTTATAATTCTACCACCTCATTAGGGTTCCAATTCTTCTCTTTTCATTCAAGAATAAAATAAAAACAAAAGAAGAAAATAATTGATGAGTTTAAAAGAGTAACAAAAAATTTAATAAAAATCAAAAGGATCACATGATGAAATAGGGTCAATGTACCACTCATCATGATTAAAGTATAATTATGGAAAGATGAGAAAGGAACCTAAGTTATCTCAATCAAGGTTATGGATGTTTGGCTGGCAGTAGATAAATGTCAGAGGTTTGCTTCATTTAATGAGATTTAAGAGATACTAGAATAAAACCTACAGCTTCATCAAGACTTTAAAAAAATCATCACAAGAGGGTGAAATGAATCACATGTTTGACACACATAAATCCAAAAATTGGAAGGAAATTATGTTATGTGAACTAGATGAAGAGTCTCTTTCATATTTTTTATTTAAGTATTCTTTTGTGACACATTTCATGATTGATTGAAAGATTTCTAACCAAATTTTTGTGTTCCCACTATTATTCACCATTTATTATACCCAACACACACCATTTCTAAAAATGAGGACCATTATTCAAAATTCTATAAATTTGGCATTCAATTTTATTAGAAACTAGTTTTGAATATCTTGTGTATATTAACACATAATCTTCATTGGACTTCATCTAAGGCTACTAACATTTCATTTTTATGTTTCCATAATGCAAGTTTAATGCGGTCTCATTTGTGTGAACACTACCTAGGGTTTTACACCCTAATACTAAATTTACTCTTTGATTTTGATTAACCCTTAGTCTCTTATTGATCTAATTGAATCTGTGTTTTAAAATCATGTTAAAAATTTAGCCTTATTTATTTATCCTGAAGTCCTTTTGAAATAGATTAAAAATTTTATGCAAGGTCAAAATTACTAGAGAGAACATTATTATATTATATCCTTAGTCTAAGATATTTATGATAGGCCTTGTATATCTTCTGGTTCACAAAGACTAAATTAAAAAGGAGACTATTTTATTATGTTTTGAACTTATCTTAAAAATATATATTAAATTATAATTTTGATTTTTCACAAGACAAAAAAACCTTAGTCTAAATTCTTTATGCTAAGACTTTTAAAGTTTCCAAAACACTTATGGATTTAGTTTTATTCCCAAAGAAATAAACCAACCTAAAGACAATAGTTGTTGAGATTATGGATAAGGAAAGAGTCAAAATTCAAACACCTATATCTATGGTGCACAGTAACTTGCACACTGTAGATATAATGGTGCAAAATAAACATTGGAAGTAAACTTTTCAAAATCCTCACAAGAGTGACAAGTAACACCAATTTAGTGGGAAACCTAAGATCCAACAGCATGAGGCATAGTTAAAAAAACTAAAAACCTATAGAGTGACCCAAGAGTGCCATGCAAAAACAACTTAGGATCCTAGATGGTAGTTCTAATGGTCTACGGGCGCTTTCTTAGGGTCAACATAGACTTTTCAAAATCCCTATGGAGATACCAAGTGGCATAGAATGAGCTTTTTATTTCTAAATTAGCTAAACGATTTATACTAAGGAATTTTTGAGTACATAAAAAGTGTCAATATTGTATGAAGTCAAAGTTCAAGCATGAAGATATATGGTTTACATTAATTCATACAACATAGATCTAATGGTGTGAGATCAACATTAATGACAAATTATTTTTAAAGTGAACATGAGGGTGACAAGTGTCACCATCATGGGATCATTCAATAAATATCTAATAGAGTGAGATTAATATTAACACTTTAATGAAGTGAGAGGGTGACAAGTGTCATCATCAAGGGAGTAATTAAAAAATATATAAAGGAGTGAGATTAATAGTGATATTTCAATGAAGTGAGAGGGTGACAAGTGTCACCATAATAAGGACCCTATCATTGTTCCAATGGTATGTGAAGCTAAAGATAAAACCAAGTGGATAAATATATGCTAACAATGTTGATTTGTATAAATAGATCCAATGGTGTAAGATCACTAAGAATTGTCAAAGGTCTCAAAAACAATAGGAAGCTACCATGTGGAATGTTTTCATGAGCTCGGAGGTAAAAATTGACTTTGGCCTCATTTCAAAAAATCATGAAGTGGAGACAAATGCCAAAAGGTAATAACGGTCATCTTTTAATTAAATGGACACCTCATAAAACATTTATACATATACAAGACACATTAGATTAAAAACTAGTGAAGAACATGAGTCTTATACTTAATCTAGTTAGTGAAAATAAAAAGGAAGATCTGGAAATAGAATAAGAGAAGATTGCAGTTACTCAAGCATCTCAAATATTAATCTAACATAACATATTATTTTAAGATAGATATCTTGCAAGTCCTTTTTAAGAAATTTAATATTCTATTAAGGCAAGGGCAACATGTAATACATAGTAATGGGAAGTGAGTCCCAGTTAAGTAATGATTTTTTTGAGGCATTGGTAAATGGGCACTTGTCCTTAATGTATGTCTACATTCTATTAGAAAGGGATAACATAAATTATTTTGATAGGTTATTCTCATAACTTTTAAAATAAGGTATTATTCTCTATACCTAATTTTCATGTAGTTTGAGATATAATTGTAAAATTTGCACTTATTTACACATGCACATATTGCATAGCTTTTACAAAGGCTAACTTAAACTGATGAGTATAAGTAGACTCTTATATGGTTTTGACCATAGTTATAACTCAAGTTCTAACTATCACATGTAATGACTTTACATAGAATTAGAGGATGATGCAATCCCTTCCCAAGCCTATTTAAATAGTTTTAATCCATTAGTTATAGGTGTGTTAAAATTTTCAATATACAGGAGTAGAAGCAATTTTGATTGTTAGTACATGTGTTTTTGTATTATATCTCCAATTTTTGTGTGATTAGGCTTATCTTTTTGGTACTATGATTCAATAATTCTTAGTGTGTAACAATTGTAATGAATTATATCTTATCTTGATTAATATGTTAGTATTAGATGTACAAAATCTATTGAAGGATTAACAAATTACATTGATTATTGGAAATTAAGTTGATTGATTCATAATTTTGAATGTGTATGAGTGTTTTATTTTGATATAGTTTTATGTGTGTGTGAAAAATCTAACTTAGATACCTCATTGACTCAAGCCATAATCTCTTGATTAAGGGTGTGTAACAACTACTCTAAAAGGGGAAACCTTTAACTGAGGCTTGTGAGTTCTATATATTAGTTTCCCCTTAGACTTTTAAATGGGTCTAACTATGTGTGTAATAGATTATTACAATAGGAATAGGTTTTGGAAGTACTTATCCATTTAGATACTAACCAGAGAGGTGATTCCTAAAAACCATAGAGTCTTCTTTTTTGCCTTACCCTTCCCTCCTTTTTGAGGTTTTTTAGATCTATCAATGTAGAATAGAAACCAGTCATCCATCCAACTCATGTAAGAATTCACTACCCTTTATGAACCATACCTCCATCCAAAAACATTATTAACAACCTACACGCCCTACCAACCATTTCATCAATAGGTTGTTTAAATTTTATACCTTCAAATCATTCCCTAGAGTCAATTTTACCTCAATTGAGATCCTAAAATGTTAGAGGTTACCTCATTAACTATGGTGTGCATAAAGAATACATCAACAGGGTCCTTATTAGGTTTTAGGAGGGTTTAAACTGATTTCCACTCTTAATTATCATTCATAAATCATAGCCCCTAACTATAGAAACTAATGCATAGAACTTTGAGATAGGACCCTTCCCCATATATGATTAATTGATTAGTTTCCTCTGAAAAGGTTTGATGAACTAACAAACATAATAAAATCCTTCTTGGGTTGAGAATCCTTCATTCTATGCACTCAAGAGACCTCAAAGAAATTTTTATTGCCTTAAATTTCAAACATTAACCTAAAAATTCATGAATACACTTGGGAAAACCTATCACACATATAAAAAATCTAACCTATGCATAATTACCTTGGAAACTAAACCTCATGCCTCATTAGGCCATGTTCTCACCACCTTGCTTTCTAAACATGAGTCTTCACATCTCAATAGGCATTGAAATAACCTTCAAACCTTTTTTCAATCTCTAAAAACTTTACTCACGTGATCACACAACATATCACATGCTCAAATAATGGTAAACATCCTTATACAACCTTATTTGACCATCAAACCAAGCTTATGCATTGACAAATGATCTCTTCATGCCATAGCTAAGCATCACAAGACACCTTCTCCTCAAGGAAACTTGATATCAATATTATATAATCATGATTACTCTCTCTCTCTCTCTCTCTCTCTCTCTCTCTCTCTCTCTCTCTCTCTCTCTCTCTCTCTCTCTCTCTCTCTCTCTCTCTCTCTCTCTCTCTCTCTCTCTCTCACACACACACACACACACACACACACACACACACACACACACACACACACAAAGCAATAATACTCACTATACTAGCATAAGAACTCATCATACACATAATTCAAAGCTTACTTGACCATGCACCTTAACAAGAACCTTTAACATCAATGACAACATCAATTCCAAAACTCAATAATCAATTGAAATGCTCAATAATTTCCCCTTTGTCATTTTTGGCAATCACACTCATAAAACTATGGAAACCATCTCCTAGATTGGCTCTTACCTTTTCTTGCCCTTTCTGATCTTTATCCCCATTAGACATTAATGATAAAGGGTCACCTAAAATGAGCGAAATCACACTTTCTCCCCTTGAGCTGATATTACCTATCAAAGACACTAGATGGCACACATTAATGACAAAAGGTCACCTAAAACTACTAAAATCACACTTTCTCCCCCTAAGCTGATACTACCTATCAAAGACACTAGATGGAAAAAAATCTTTAGAAACTATGGCAATCACCCAAGGAAACCACTCTAAAAAATTTATCTCAATCAGGTCACTTATCCCTCATTCTAAACTATCTTCCCTTTTCAGATCATTCTACTAGTTGGTCCATCAAAAAAAAAATCTATGAAGCATCTCAAACACATGCTCCCCTTAACTCCATGCATACCTCTATTCAGATATCAAAAGTTAACCAATTTCATGATAGATAATTCAGAGCTACCAAGCTCCCCCTTAGACCAAGCATATATTCTTCGTGTGAACTAAGAACTCAAGTTTACTTTCCTTCCATGACATGACTTAAGAAGATCAAACTCTTGATCACTCACTAGGATACCACACTCTTGACACCAACTATATAATTAGGAACTTCCCCTTTTGTATTCATAGCTTACACACCATATGAATCAACATAACTCATATACCATCTTCAACTACCTCCAAGCATCTTGATACCAAAACTAAATCTTAACACAAATCAAGTTTGGCTATCAAATAATAAAATCACAAATAAATAATTTCTTACCTCTCATATACCAATTGACTAATTTTTGATCTAAGAAGCCTGATGTCAACCTTATATATCTCACCATAATACCTATCATCTTCAAACAATATAGGTAGAAAGCTCCTTGAAATCTTAGAATACTCACAATAATGCAAAAGGAAATCTAAAAATGAATGATGCACAAACTTTTTCATTCCACACCATGGTTCCTCATGAACTGATCTTCAAAAAAAATGCTCATAGTAACCAAAATACCTTTCACGTTATCATATAAATATAATATACAAAGAAAATAACTCATACCTTGAAACATATACAACCTATAATCCTTTTTTGATTACAACATCATTCTTTTACAAATAGATGAGTGTGTCCATGAAGCGTACTAAAGTCACCCCTTTCCATAGGGCACTAAAACACCATGTATTTAGGATATTCCTAGATCTCTAATCCACTCTTCTCATCCATATTGAAATAATGATACTAATAGTCCATCTTTAGAATCCACTTAGGCTTAACTAGAGTATTTGACTCATCTACCTTGTCATCTTTCTTTTTCTCTTTGACTACCTTGTTAGTATATACAAAAAACACATGTTATTGACATTTATTCACATATAATCCTTACTGTACCATATCAAATATTCCATTTTGAGTATTATAGTAATCATGACTCACCTTAATTGTCTTTGGTTTCCATAAAAACATTTGACCCTTCTCATGTACTCTAGGAGCTCCATATACCTTGTTATGTCTTGAGGGCCTTCTAACTCTATTAGGACATAATCATGTAATGTGTCCCACATTATAAAAACTATAGTAAACAAAATTACTATTATTACTACTTGATTTATCACTCCTTCTCCCATGGTCCCATTAAAACTCAGCCTTTGAGACCATTCTATAATCACTTGCTCTATGACTAAATATATGACAAGCAAAAAACAACCATTAAAATAATTGGAATACTTCATTGCATTGGGATACGTACTTGGTATATTTATGTTTACTTTCATGTTGGTGATCTTAACTTATTTTGGTTTCTCACACTCTTTCTCAAACTTTTTCATCCTATCTATGAGCTGCTCATGCTCAACCTTCAAAGAATCTATCTCTATCTTTAAGTGATCATAGTAAACTTCTTTTGATCTAAACTTTGTATTGACACTTTATAACTGATTCCTAAGATCCTTGATGATCTTCTTATCCCTTTTGTCTTCTTTGATATAATAACTCTTCAAGGTACATATATATTCCTTAAGACCCTTGACCATAGACCTCAACTCATGCCTCCTATTATTTTGGTGTTTCATATCATCTAGGGAAATTACTATCTCATATTCAAGATCTACTTTAGCTTCTCCTTCATAACTATCATACTAGACTTCTTCATCATACATGTTTTCTTCTTCCTTGAAGAAACCTACTTTATCCAATAATATATCTCCATTGCCAACTTGATCAATACAATCATCATCATCATCATCATTAGAAATATTATTATCACTTACCTTAGATGACTTCTTATTGCCTTAAAACTTCTTAAACATCTCTCTTACATACTTATATTATTAAATTAATTGATCTTAATTGTTATCATGATAAATACTATCATCATCACAATCTATGCTTGTACTTCTAGGATATCCTTTAGGCTATTAGGCCTATTTTAAAGGACCTTGATATGATACAAATTTTTAGAAACACAATCACTAAGGGGAGTTGAATCAATTTATTCAAAAAATTCATTCAATTATACTTAAGCATACATGAGCCATTCATACAAACATGAACATCTAGCAAAGCATATGTAACCATACAAGATCATGAAGCAAGATAACACATTACATATGTTGGAAAAAATAAAGGAGAAGAAAATACACTAATATATACAAATTTAATATAATATTATAATATAAAAACCAAGATTTAATGAAGTACCAACTCCACATGGAGAACCAACCCCAACTAGCCTAACAACAAATGGACTAGGATTTAGCAAGCACCCACTTGTAAGAAGGGACAAAAACCCTAGATTAATTACCACCAACTCAACCACCTGATTTATTTTATCATCTTCATAATTTTATGTTTATTAATCAACTAATGTTGAACATATCTTCAATTCTTTACACTCTTATCCTTCCCAAATTGCCTTCTAGGCCTCTTCACCTAACTAAGTCTCTTCAACACTAATTAGGTCATGTGACCTTGACTATCATACTTAGACCTCTTGTTACATATTCATGATAGTTCTTATACAACCATATTATGTATTACATGACCTCCTTATTATCCTCAATCTTATTTATTATTCACTCACCTTAACATACACTAATAGGCCTAAAACATCCTTGTATTTATACAAGCCTCTTACTCATATACCTTTTGGTTGTCCATACACACTTTCCCACTTATAATTTTCACACATTATGCCTTGGTACATGATATAAATATGAATCAATAATTAAATTAGGATGGACATAACTCAAATAGACTGAATCCTTTATTAGGTCTCATGGAGACCTAATTCTATGAGGCCTTCTTTAGGACACATTGCCATTTGATCTCTATGGAACACATTCAAAATCCACACATGATAGTAACACTTAATATAACAATAAAATATACCCCCAATAATCTCATATTATCTCCATTACACTTTTTATCTCTAACCACAACTTGTAGCACACTATCATTACTACTCACAATTAGGCCTATGTGTACTCAAATCCTATCTTATCTCTCTCATGAGTTATCACCTATATGTCATGTAATAAAAACATAAAAAACAGTTTTATATAATATATATGACCTTAATTTCATATTAATTCACTTTTTACATTCTGACTCACTAAACAACATTGGTCTTACTTACCCTTTAGGTCTCATGGACACCTACTTCACTAGGTTTATTATCTTGATGCTGAGACTTGATCTTATTAGATACACACACACACACACACACACACACACACACACACACACACACACACACACACACACACACACACACACACACACACATAATTATAAAACCATAAAAAAAACTCAAAAACTTTTCCAGTGTATTATTCTAACCTCTTCCTTTTTTTTTAGATATTAAACCTTTGTTCCTGCCCTAAATCCCTCTTTAGAATAGACTGCTCTATTAGGCTTGTACACCTTAGAAACTATATATATATATATATATATATATATATATATATATATATATATATATATATATACAACCATAAAAAACAACTCAAAAACTTTTCCAATGTATTATTCTAACCTCTTCCATTTTTTTTAGATATTAAACCTTTGTTCCTACCCTAAAGCCCTCTTTAGAATAGACTGCTCTATTAGGCTTGTACACCTTATAAACTATCTTGCAAGAATGAAGTTCAATCACTCATTTATAATATCTTCAATGAAAAATTAAAATTATATAAATATAATAAATTAACTAATTATCATCCATAATTAATTTTAAGAACTTCTCTTAGATAATAATGTCTCAATAACAACTCTATAACTTGCTCACTCAAAACTATTAGAATACTCCAGAACCCAGTCATGAACAACTTGATATTAAAAACCTAAAAAAAACTTCCCATGACCATTTATACTTTGAAAATATCCTATGAGATATTTATATAATATTCAAATTAAGAAATCATAAGTTTTAATGTCAAATATTAGTCTTATAGACCAATTGCTTGACTTATAGTCTCACAGTCCAATCCTAAATAGACAAACCATTTTGTGAACACATTTTCAACACTTATACTGACCTCCAAAACTTATAAAAATCATGATAATTACTTAAAATTAATTAATAAAAAATAAATTAACTGTATTTCATTATTCCTTCATGAAATTATACTCAAATCTATTTTTTTATCACTACAACTCAGAACTCCGAAGACTGTCAAAGAGATAGTCATGAAGCATTAACCTTCTAAAACTTTTATATAAACTTTAAAATAATTAAAATTTATGAATATGATTCTATAAAATATACATACCATCTTAAAATACAAAATTAATATGGTCTAATGTCAAATATTAGTCTTGCAGACTAATCTTTTGACTTCTCTCCTCACAGTCATACCAAAACCACATAAGACATTTTAGCTTCAATTTTTCAAGCACTATACCTAAATTACAAACCCTCTAAAAAGAATGGATAATAAATAAAATTCCCAAATAATGACACCATGTACTTAAATACATCATTATTTCATGATGACACATCAATAATCATCTTCTCATCACTACCTGGATTTTGCATATTTTGCTCTGTTAGGCCCGTTAATGACTAGCTGACTTGGATCACCAAATTTTCAATATTAAATTCAATAACCTATCCAAAAACCTTTATGTACATCAAGTAAAATTATATACATTATCCATATAATAATTTTTAAACTTAATCCAATACAAATTTTTATATCTACATAACTTCTTCAAAAATCAGAATGTGTCTTCTCATTTTCTCTCTCCTCTTTCTAACCAATACCACTTGGAGATACTTGGGAGATTACAATAAAATATAAAATATATTACCTAATCATCCCAATCCATTATTGTCATTTTTGATCAAAATATTCAACATCAGGTTCTTATTAGGGTTCTTAGAGGGTTGAAACCTATTTCCACTCTTAATGATCATTCATAAAGCATAGCCCCTTAATCCAAAAACTAATGCCTATAATTATGACCTAGTACCCTTACACATATACCATGAATATCTTAGGTTACCATTAAATTTTTTGATTATATAATATAATAATATTTTTCTCAAGTTTAGAATAATTCATTCTATGCACTAGAGAGACCTCAAAGCACTTTTTTTGCCTTAAACTTCAAACTTTGACTTGAAACTTCATGAATAAACTTATGAAAACCTATCACACATTTCAAAAACCTCACCTTTTCATATTTGCCTTGGTAATACAACTTCATGCCTCATTAGGTCATGCTTTCACCACCTTTCTTTCTATACTTGACTCTTCACACCTCATTAGGCCTGAAACTAACCCTCATACCTCTTTTCAAGCTCCCAAAACTTCACATGCTCACAAAACATTTCACATGATCAAACAATGTGAAACATCCTTATAAAACATTATATCACCATGAAACCAAGCTTATTCCTTCACATAATATCTCTTCATTCCATAACTAAGCTTCACAAGACACCTAATCATCAAGGAAACGTGATATAAATATTTTATAACCATGATTAGATTCTCTATTATCAAAAAAACCCTCACTATGATAGCATAATAACTCATCATACACATAGCTCAAATCTTACTTGACCATGGACCTTTAAAAGAACCTTTGACATCAATGATAACATCAATGCCAAAACTCAACAAATCAATGACAATGCTCAATAAGAGATTCATATAGTGGGAAATGGACCACATTTTTCATGATCTTATCCATAAGATTATAGAAACCTATGTGAATGACCTCACTGCCAAGTCTAAAAGCTTCAAGACTCATCTATCTGATATTGATATCATTTTCAATCACCTCATTATATATAATGTTAAACTAAGTCCATACAAATATGTTTTAAGTGTCACATCTAGAAAATTATTGGGTTTCTTAGTCTCTCTTTATGGAATTTATGTTGATCCCACCAATATCCATGTAATTTTTAACATGTTCCCTCATTCCATTCTAGATATTCACACTTACCTTTGTAAACATGGGGAAATTAGATGGTTTTTCCTTGAAATGCCTTATTTTAACTATTCTATTAATTTTATTCTCAAGAAAGGTAATGCCTTGTAATGGATGGATCCTTGTCAAAAATCATTTGACAAATATGAAATAATCTTTACTTCACCCACCCACTCTTCATTTACCTTTTAATGATTGTCCTTTAATATTATATACTTATTCTATAACTATATCAGTTGTGCAAATGCTTTCCCATCAAGATGATACCAGAAGAAAATATTGCATCAATTATATCAGTTGAGGCCTCATTGACTATGAAAAATTTTATACAAAGTGGAACGTGATTACTTTAACATATATTTTATGGCTAAAAGTATCTGACATTATATGCTTTATCAAACCACTTACATTATCATACATTTTGATCCACTCCATCACCTCTTCTCCAATGCCTTTATTCTTAGAGATATATTGGTGATTGGATGTTCTTTCTTATGGAATTTTTATTCCACATTATTACACAAAAATCTATCAAAGGACACATCATTACCAATTAACTAGTAATATATCCTATCCTAGCTACTGACCACCTTTAAGATAGTGTTCCCAACAATGATATTCTCTATATTGAAGGTTTTAGTTAAGTCATATATATATAATATTAATTTTATAACTTCACTGCTAATCTTAAATCAAGTAATCCTGAAGAGTCCTCTATATTCCCTGATACTACTAAACAAAAAGTAGTCATCATAGAACTTCTTGAAATTAATGTTGATTTACACAAAAATACTTAGACCCTTCATTTTGATGGAGAAAAATACCTTCAAGGAGATGGGGAAAGTTTTATCCTCACTAGTCCTCTTGGTAAAATTATTCGTTTACTATTTTTCCTTACATTTAATGTCACTTAAAACATGGAAAAATATGAAGCCTCAATCCTAGGCATGAGAGTAGCCCTTGATTTAGACATCACATATCTACACACTTTTTGTGACTTCTAACTAATTTTTCTCTAAGTTAATGGCAAATATCAATTCAAAAGCGAAAATCTCATTTATCATCATCAAATAGTCACTACCCTTGCCAAATAGTTCATTTATTTTACCATTGAGACAATCCCTTGAGATTAAAATTATATTACATATGCACTTGCATCTTCAACATCTCTTTTTCATCCACACCAAGGTCTTACCAATTCCACTTTTATTTTATAAATGATAAATTACCCATATTCCATTCAACCACAAGATTCACTTATTTTCCACATTAAGGCTATCACTATTCGACAAAGCCCATGGTACAAAGACATCATTCAATTATTGAACACCAAATCTATCCTCCAAACATTAATTCTTATGAAAAGACTTGCATTCAAAAACAATCTTTCAATTATGTCTTTTGATATAAAATCCTTTATTATCAAAATTTTGAAGGTAACTTACTATGTTGTGATATGAAAGAAGAGGTTCCTCCTCTTCTTCAATAAGAAAATGGGGTCATTTGTAGTGGTCACTGTAGAGGACACACTACAACATGTAGATGATTACATATGGGATAATTTTGGTTCACTCTTGAAAAGTATGCCATTAAATTAACTAAAAAATGCAATCCCTATCAACTTTATGATGATATAATACATTCACCTCCAACCAAGCTTTAAACTGTGGAGTCTCCATGGCCATTTTTAATGTCAGGATTAGATATCATAGGAAAATTACTTATATATCAAAATGGTCATGACTTTATTTTCATAGCTAGTGAGTATTTTACCAAATGGTTTGAGGATATGCCCCATTGTTAATGTCACTAGTACCACCATTTACAAATTCATCCTCAATCAAATCATTTTCCACTTTGGTGTTCCTCATAATATCATTTTAGATAGTGGTGGTAATTTTAAAAATAAATACATCAAATAGCTATGTGCTAAATTTAAAATCAATCACAAGTTTTCCATGCCTTATCATCCCCAATGCAATGGCTAAGCTAAGGCCACCAAAAAATTCTTAATAAAATTCTCCAAAATACAATCCATGAAACCTGCATAGATTGGCACGTTCATATATATCCCACTCTTTGGGCCTATCACATTAGCATATGCATTTATACTATGGTGACGTTGTTGTCTATGGTTCTGAATCAGTCCTCCCATTAGAAGTTTAGCTTCCCTCTTTTATCTCTCTTCATGGTTCATACTTGATGAAGAATTACATGAATATATCCTTAATTTTGTTGATCTTCTTGATGAACACTATTTTTCTACCCTATAACACAATCACCAATACAAGGCCTACATTGCTAAACAACATAAAAAAAGAGTTAAAGTCAACATTTTTAGGATTGGTTATCTTATCCTTAAGCTATACTATAATCATGACAAATAATGTAAGTACACCCAAAAATGGAAGATCATTTATTTATTCAAAGACATCTTTGGTCCAAGAACAAGAACCTATCACCTTCAAACTATCGAAGGCCATATTTTTCAAAGAGCCCACCGATGCACAATTTCTAAAGAAGTATTTTGATTAACTCTTTATCCTCTTATATTGATTATTATATGTTATCCTTATAACACTTTTTGTATGATACTTAAATGGGTCTCACCCTTTACATCAGTCTCTCTTTCCACAAACCTTAGCAATTTATTTTTAGTCCTTTGGTTTCTTTTTTCTCATGAGTTACATTGTAAAATTATGTATAGGACCTAGTATTCCTCATGATTTCAATTTTTGTTCTCCTTGTTTCCTTACTTTCCAATACTTTTTTACACCCCTTTGGTTTCTCTTTTGTGACTTTCAATGTAAGAGCATGGATAAGACCTAGCCCTCCTCATAAATACCATCTTTATCTCACTTAATTTTTACATACTTTGTGCTCCTTCATGGGTTTATCTTTTAAGAGTTACAATATAATATCATGGATAAGACCAAGCATTCATTACAAAATCACCATATTTAATTTAGTATTCCTTTTCTAGAATGTGTCTAGCAATGGCTACAAGTTTTTGATCCTTGTTCTCAACTTTAGCTTTTTCTTAATTTGTAGATAAAATTTGCGCAACATACTATGTTAGCATGTTTTCTTACACTTCCCTCATTCATATGATAAGGAATCACACTTTACTACCATTTTATCCAATTTTTACCCTTCCTCACATTTTTTGTGATTTTAATTCATTCAAATTATTTCATGTTTAATTCCTCTTGATTTCCTTTCTTTTCACTCTACTTTAGATAAAATAAAGTCAATGTTAAGAAACCACTTTTATTTCACATAAATTAACATGACTATTAGACACCATCATCTTTAAGTTATCTTTCTTAGAGACCAAGTCCAGGGTATTCAAATCAAAGTCATATTTATCACCCATGTTTAGTTTTATAAATCTATATAGAGGAGGACTAAAAAAATTGATAAAGAAATTTAAAATCTAATTCATTATAAACAAAAGGAAATGATACAAAAGGCAACATATATAGTGTAAAATTCAAAATCACACCAAAAGGAATGATTAATTGCCCATATCATATCTCCCATCAAAGATAAAACTCTATAGTTGACATCATTATATATATGGGGTCCATTGGGTTATGGTAAGCTAGTATATTGGAATAGGAGAACTCAAGAAACTCTATGGTGCTACCTACTTTCTAATGCAAGCACCCAATCTTCACAGTCAATCAATGACTCTATAAGGGGTCCTAGGGAATGGGGAACATATTATGGGAATTTATATACATTCTAATTTTCATACATATATCCTTCATGGGATTATCTACATACTTCATTTGTTGACCTAGGATTTGTGTGTCTAGGAGAAATTCTTTAGAGTCCTTAATATCGAAAGTCCTCTTGTTTTGAAAAAACTAATTTAAGTATCTTAGCTTTGATAAAGAGTTCCTCTACCTTATTTTTTTCCTTCATTATCACCTCCACCCATTTCATTTCCCCACTTGATAGGCACATGTGATTATTAATATATTTTCCCTCTTCTATACTTCCCTCTTTTTCACATCTTAACAACATGCTAGAACTACTTTATTTCATTTTTATCTATATTTAAAACATAATATGCTTGAGAAAGTATGGAATAATCTATTTACATCATTATTTTACATCACAACATCACTTTGATTAATTTTTACCATTTATTATTATTTTACTACCCTTTTTTCTGGACACTTGATTCATTTTCAACTTTCATGTACTTTTTCCAATGTTGAGTGAGGTTGGTTTGTTACTTCTCAATCATAAATGTTTATTTAACTTCTAATCTCCCATATTTACCTTTCAATCATTTAATTTTAGTTATTTTCTGCTTTAAAATACTTCATTTTTTTAACTTTAGCATTGTGTGGTGCTATGTGCTTTCTCAAAGCACCATTAACTATTGCACCTTAATGACATGTGAAGATTTTTTAGTGGGTCATATGTATACACACAATTTTTTCAAAATTTATCAATTATTGATGCTTTCTATCTTGAAATAACCCATCAATTCTCAATCTCTCCAAGTGCATGCCTTAAAGAGTGCATCAAGAAAGGGGTGGGTAGAACATTGATAATTCACATGATTTTTGTCCCTATACTTCCACTTTCTACCTACATAACCATCTCCTAAAAAATTCCCCTAAGATTTTCTTCCTATTTTTCACCCTCTTCTAGTAATTTTCTACCTTGATTATCCCTTCCCTAGCCTGAAATCTTTTTTATTAGTTTATGATACACTATCAAACCCATCGACCATATACCCTAGTTGATAAACTCATTCAAGGTTTAGCTTGGCCTTCGATTGATATAGAATAGAAATTAATTTGATTTTATAAATAATGATATAGAGTTAATTGGGCTGACTCTATTATCTAAACTTTTGAAAAGGACTAGGGTTAGATTTAGTTATATAAAGACATTCATTTTTCCATTCTTAGAGAGATAATAAGAGTTAATTATTCATTTGCACTTCTTTACAATCTACACTTTTACCATTCTACTTGAGGATTCTTAGCATAGGGTTTCTACTTGGAGAATCATCTTGTCTTGTGGAAAAGTCTTGGATACTTTGGCATGTCTTTGTGATCTTTATAAAACATAAAAACCTCTTGTTAAACACATTTGGCCAAGGGAGAGATTGAGTCTAGATAGGTTCATCTTCAATGTAAGTATCTCTAACTTTGATCCTCTCTTTACTAGATAGAAGTATCATAAGTAATGTATTTTGAATATATTGTTCTCTCCATGAATATATTGTTTTGAATATCATGAAATGTTATAAAATCCTTTGATGCTCATGTTAGAAAATTACAAATCTTTAGGTCCAATGTCAAGTAAATAAATAAAGGATACATTCAGATGTTGAGTCTTGAACCATTATCTATGAGGACTCTTTTAATCATTTTATTACAAAAACATACTTGAATTTATAGTGGTAAATAAGAATTTATTAGGTATTGAGGTGGTAAATCCTCTTTCTAAAAACAATCAAGTTTAATCAATTTGATAGAATATAATATAGAATCCACATATGGAGGATCCACATTAATTGGTAAAAAGGTCATGTATAATTCATCTAAAAGAACATACTTGTAATGTGAATAATGATGCAATAAGTCCAAGACTAAAGTTTTATCATTGGAAGAAGTTGTAATATTATGGGAAGAGAAGTAATGTTTCATGCATTCTCTTTGATAAATTTTTGTGATAGTTATAAGTTTACCAAAGGTTTAACCCTAAAATGTAGATTAAGGAATATAGGGTTAAGGTGGATATATATTACATAGGGTATAAGGGTGATAAACTATCTTTAAAGTAGGCCAATTAATTTATAAACTTGGATAAAAGAACATTATCAATTTATATAATGAGATATGCTAAAAATAGAAAGTAAAAATATGATATATATTAAAATGATAATGAAAACAAGAGACTTATTTGTTTATAATGCTAATATATATCTGGATATGAAACATGAAAAAATCATATTGGAAGTAGATTTAGGACTATAATCAAATTCTAGATTAAGCACTTTTATGGGCTTTGATACTTGCATTGACCTCAAATAGTTACATCAACAATTATATCTAGCTTAGATTTAGATATTCAACATAAAATACCTACTTGATCTAGATGTGACCACCTATAATGTTGTAGGTTATGTGTTAGCTTCACTCTAGTGTGCTCAAATATGGCTCATGGACTATCACTCCTTATCAAATAGCAAAACCCTAGATCTTAATATTCATAGGGACTACAGGAAAAATGGGTTAGTGGACTCATAGCATTGAGCTAACCCAAAATACCCCTCTATCATTACATGTTTCTTACATAGACATTAATATGAATAGGTCTTGAAACTCATGTAGTTCTCCCATTCTTGTGGGCATGTGTGTGTATAAGGATGAAATATGTAATAAGAAAGTAAAATAGTGACATAACTTGTAAATTTAACAAAATATGACTCCTACGTTGATCCTTATATATTTCAAACCTATATATGCATTTTCCCTATGATTGATAAGGAAATAGAGAAAATAAAAAATCTTTACTCACTTAAATTCTTGATTGAATGCGTTTGTTAAGTTTCCTTGTAAGTTGTCTGGTCTATACTAGGTTTGTATTAGGTGTAAAATGAATGAGGATTAATCCTATATACATACACACACACACACACACACACACACACACACACACACACACACACATATACATATATATATATATATACATATATATATATATACATATATATATACATATATATATATACATATATATATGTATATACATATATATATACATATATATATGTATATATATGTATATATATATATATATGTATATATATGTATATATATATATATGTATATATATGTATATATATATATGTATATATATATATATGTATATATATATATATATGTATATATATATATATATATATATATATATATACATATATATACATATATATATATATATACATACATATATATATATATATATATATATATATATATATATATATATATCAATCCCTTTTGGAAATATATCATGTTAAATAACTTAGGTTAACCATAGGGGTAAAATTGGATGACTTTTAACCCCCTAGAATGTTCTAGGTTATGTGTCACCTTCACTCTAGTGTGCTCAAATATGGCTCATAGACTATCATTTCTTATCAAATTAGAAACCCTATATATTAATATTCATAGAGACTATAGGAAAAATGGGTTAGTGGAATCATAGTGTTTAATTAACCAAAAATACCCTTATATCATTGTGTGTTGCCTAGATAGATAGTAATATGAATAGGTGTTTAAATTCATGTAGTTCACCAATACTTGTGGGCATGTGTGTGCATAAGGATGAAATATGTGATAAGAAAGTAAAATAGTGACCTAACTTTCAACTTGAAATATATGACTCTTGGGTTGATCCTTAAATACTTAAAACCTATATATGTGTTTTCCCTATGATTGATAGGGAAATATTTAGTATATAAATAATTTTCTCATGTAAATTCTTTATTGAATGCTTTTGTTAAGTTGCCTTGTGAGTTTTTTGGTCTATAATAGGTCTGTATTAGGCATAAAATGAACCAAGATTGATCTTGTGTGTGTGTGTGTGTGTATATATATATATATATATCAATCCCTTTTGGAAATTTATCATGTTAAATCACTTAGGTTGACCATAGGGATACATTTCGTTTTAAAATTAGATGACTTTTAGGGCACTAGACACTTGTTTTGGGATAGGGCAATTTTATCAATGTATACATCAAAATGGGATGCAAGTGTTTGGGAAATTAGAAAACATGTAGATGTATATAACTTAAAGAGACATAATATAAGCATGTTTATAACATTGAGTGTGATATAAGGTTTGAGTCATTATAATAACATTGGTTAGATTAAGAGATAAGTAATAGGCACAAAGAGATAGTGTATCTAAGCCTTTTGATCATAAGAAAGCTTTAAAATTAATATGAATAACCAAGATCTATATTTTCTAGGTGTACAAGACCTAGGTGCTATATAATTCATAAATAATTTCTACAAAGAGACCAAATAATCATAAATAAAATAATGGTTGAAATTTTTGATAAAATTATTATCAAATGAAGGATAAAGAGGATGTGAATTTTTGAGGAAGGCCTGACTATATTCCCTAAAGTGTTATAATAAAACCAAAAAAACTAAAACAAGAGGTGTAAAAAAGATAATATACCTAAGGACCAAGAATAGGTAATAGGGATAATGTGAAATAAACCTCAAGGTGTGTAAATAAATCAAGGTTAAAATGCATCATAAGAGATTTAAACTATAACCTACAATAAATGTTACCACAACAAAAAAATGTATCTACAAGAACGTAAGTAATATGTATACTAAATGGAAAATAATAAATAAAATGAAAATAGGAATAACATAGGTTAATCAAAATACATCTTTAACAACTCAATGTTTCTTAGTTTCTTGAATATTTGTCCTTATTGACCAACAATATGTAAGTGCTAGGTTCAAGGATGTCCTTGACTAGGTAAGGACCTGACCATTTTTAGGAATATTTTCCCTCATTTTTATGGTTGTAATCCAATTTGAACACTAGGTATATGACATCAAAAGTATGAACTTTGAATTTATCATACCTTTGTTTAACGATGTGATGTTTGTATTAATGGTTATGCTATAAATCACTCATGTACCACTCATAAATTATGTTTAAACCATGAAAGTGGGCTTAACAAACCTATTAATTATAAATGATGCCATGAAGATATATGAATAATGAAATTAAATATTGTTTAAGTGTTAAGATGGATTTGGAGTTGTAAAATAAGGGGAGTTACCCCAATGGAAGTATGAATACTAGTACAATAATCCCAAAGTATAAGATATAGCTTAAGATTTTAGTTTGAAGGATAATACTTAGTAGTGTTTTTGAAATATATTTGTAAGGATTTTATTGGTGGATTCTGCTTATCTGTTGCACTAAGAGTGAAGAGGTGTGGAATATTTGTGAGTAATTTTAAGTGTCACACAAATTTGCTTCATTTATTTGTCTTTTGAAATTCCCATAATTTTTATATATTATAAGGAGTTACAAAATGTCATATAATCTAATTAAGGATGAACTTTGAGATAGTGACACTATTAGCATTAACATGGAGCATAGATTCTACCCACTTGGTAAATTATTTAGTGGCAATAATAATGAATATGTGGACATATTGTGTTTTGGGTAGCTTGTGAATGAGATATAATCCCCACATAGAGAATGGATAGGGAGATTTAAGTGTCATAAGCTTAGCTTGATGAGAATGAATAATATCATCATGAAGTTTATAGGGATTACACTTTTTTGAAAATTTGATGGCATAATTTTCAAGAGTAAGACAGTAGTATCCAATACATAGGAATTTATGGGCTATATCATGTATGCTACATTGGCCACATAAAATTCCCCCATATGATTTTTAAAGAAGAGAAGAAGCTTATTATTAAGAATCACATTAAATTATGACATATTCAACATTAATATAGTAAATTATATTATGTATAAGATTGAATTTAACTGTTTACTTTTGGAGTCTAATATTTTCAAAGCAATAAGCCTCAGGAGGTTAAGTGTGATGTTTGATAAATTGGATGTCTTATGCCATGTAATTTGTTAAGTGGTAAAAATTTTGATGTGCAAAATGAGAGAATAATATTTAGGAAATAATGTGTTGGATAGTTGTCAGTGATGTCTTATAAGTGTCCAAGTGAGTGGATGAAGTTCCTTGATAGTCTAAGTGACAATGACAAAGTGTGCAATGTGTTTGTCCTAGTATGATTGAAGGAGGATTGGTTGATCTTCTATTTTGGCATGGTTATAGATTATTGGGAATGATTATGAAATATTGATCATGTGTAAGGGATCCTATCAGTGGTCAAGGATGAATGGAGAGCTTGTGTGCATGAGTGAAACTAACTTAGTTCATCATTTTTCTCATATAGACATTATGGGTCCAATGGAAAAAAATCTAAGTAGGCAATTTGATGACATCATAATTACCACATGTGGATGAGTTAGGGGGAGTTGGTCATATGGTTTTTATCACATTAGTCTCTAGTTTCTATGTGAAAATTCTCAAGTATAGAAATGAAATGTGATAAAATTTATGCAAGTGAAAAATTGGGTTCTTAGGCATTTTGATAGTGTTTTCCCATACTTAGCCAAATTTGCAATGTGGTAAGAAAAGTTAAGTAAACATTTTAAAGGTAGCATAACTCACACATGTGGATGTTTTAGTAGAATTTGATCCTATGGGTTTATTCAATTTTGTGCCTAGTTGATTTATTTTAACTTATAGTTCAAGCGCTAAAGCACAATAGAATATATGCATGTGCAAAGTTGGTATTTCTAGACAGTTCTTGACATAGTTGACTCTGTGAATAGATAAATATAATGAGTAATTTTAATGTCATTATATCTCACACATGTGAGGGTTATAGGATAATATTGGAACATTTTTATATTATCCTATGTGGGGATATCATATGCTCCAAATTTTAGAACATGTGATTGAGCAAATCAAAAGATATGGAGGTGCAAAGATAACTTTATAGGAAGATAGCAATGGTCCCCATACTTAGTCTATTTTGCACAATGTTAAAGACCAAGACAAAATGTAGATATAATGAATAATGGGAAATTTTACAATGAATATATATGGTGTGTATCAAGTTAAATAATTAAAAGTGTTTATTGCTTAATAGAGTTAAAGATCAGGACTAAATGAAGATCCAATGGTGCACTAGCAATCATACTAGATTGATCTAAAAGTTTATGTTGAGTGAGATGGTAAGAAGTGATATATGTTTAATATTAATATTAATAATAATTCACGTGAGGGTGCCAAGTGTCATGATCATGTTTTTTTTGAGCAAGATTGAATGGTTAGTGTTATAAGGTATAGACTAACTGATCCATAGAGATCGATCGTGCATGATGAATCAATATTACAAGATTACATAAGATGAGGTAAACTATTTAAGGTTTAACATTTAGTAGTGGAAAATTATAAATTAAAGGTATATATTTGTATAATAATATCGATATTATGTGTTTTATCTAAAGAAGTGAGGATATGAGATGATAAAATAGTGTTTAATGTTTAATTGTGACCGTTTGAATTCAAATATTTGAGTTTAACAAAGGACAAACTAGTACTCAATTTATATGTTATAAATTTTAATCTATGAAAAATCTGACCATGGTATAAAAAAATATGTATGAAAATCCAAGGTGCATCTAGAAATATGAATTTAAAGGTCTAAAAGTGTGTATAGTCAAAGTTATGAAGGTGAAAAGTTGACTGTGTGTTTGACTCTATTTTGTAAGTCACCCAAGAAGGATGTTTGATCTTGTGTTGATGGTATTTATATGTGTCGTTATGGATTATATATTTTGGATTGTTTTATTCTCCATTAGGATTATTTTTGTGTATTATTAATGTTAGAACAATCATATGTAGTATGAACAAAGGCTCAGAAGTTGACTATGTATTCATTCATGGTGACTATGTGAACAAAATGTTGTTTGAGAAAATTATGCTTAAGCAGAAGGGTACTATGTTGTTTTTTTTTAAATTAATGGGTACCTATATATCATGTGTTCTCTTTTTCTTATTTTTCTTAGATAATTACCAAAGAAGTGAATGGGTCATCATAGGACCTAAAAGGTGACTTAGGCCTATTTAAAATAGAGTTGTTCTTAAGTGTGACCAATGTTATATTCCTTAAGGTTGAAGTAATGTGTTATGTTCAATAAATATTATTGTGAACATGATAATTAATTAAGTCTCTATAAATATTGAAATCAAAGATGATGATTTCTAGACTTTGGAGAAGACTTGTGCAAGGTATGCATGTGAGAGTTATGGAGTGAAGGAGAAGTAAATGTGCCTAGTGGATGGGTTGATAAAAAATTAGATTATTGACTATGTGTATGAACTATAGGTCATATTTTTGAATTTATAATAGTTCTCTTGTAGTTTAAGGATATGTAAATAAGTCTAAGTGTGCATATGAGGATACTTTGAGTGAGTAAGGCTATATATTGTGGAATGCATATGTGAGAGATCTATATGAGATAGAGAGAGAGAGTTTGTGTAGGGGTTAATAAATTAGAGATCCATCATTATGTTTTAAAGACATTAGTTTTAAGGTGAAGGTGTTCACTTCAGAGGAGGGTCTAAAGGACTTGATATTCAATAGGGTAATTTTCTCCTTGTGAAACAAGTGTTTCACTAAAGTCCTTTGGCCAGGAGGATTTGATCAAGGTTTTCTAGTCTAAAGTAGTTAACCATTCTCTTGTTTATTATTTCTTATAAGACAAGTAGTCCATGTGTTGTAGGCTTGAGAGTGGGTTGTATTCCCCATGAGGGTTTCCCATAGGAACTATGTGTTATGTGTTTGATCTTGTGTATGCATTGAATGAATGAGCTCTCTTGTTAATGTTGCTTGATCAAGTTGATATATGTTGATTATTTAATAGTTTTAAAGGATTGGAATTTAAATATAAATATCTAGGCTCACTGATTCAACACCCCCCTCTTAGTGAATGTACCTCTAACATAATTTATATTGTTATTTATTCATGTGTATGAGGAATGGCAAGTCATGTAATCCCTGATGAGGATGAAATATATAAGTTAAAGAAGAAAGAGAGTCATATATATAGTTTTACTCTTTTATAACTAATTTAATGGTGAAATACAAATAAAAAATTAGATGTGAGTTGATTATATGAAATAAGGTTTTAAATTTTATAGTGATAAGCACCACTTATTTGGTGGCATATAAAATATGAATCACCTAAAACATGTAATTTGAAAATGTCTAAATCAATTGTTACTTGTATCTAAGGATGAGAGCTTAATATTTATCCATGTTATTAAGAACTTTAAAATTCAATCATAAATCTAAAGGAATGATTTTAACATAAGGATCAACCGTGATACAACATGACCCATATCTTTGAAGATACTTGCCTTCATCAAAGTTAAGTTTATAATTATCATTATATAGATTGATGGGAACCTTGGGTAGTTATTATAAGGTATATTTTTTAGATGGTTTATAATTAGAGACTACAATTTCAAGTTCTTTGAGGGCTTGGGACTCGAGATCAACCATGAAATTGTGGAATTCATCTTTAAGTAAAACATATTATTTGATGCCTTTTACCAAGAGGACATCCTTATTTGGAAGAGTATCTTGAATGTGTCATTGAATTGATATGCATAAACAATTTGATAAGTGATCACTTAGACTTTAACTATTTATTTAGTGATAAGCCTAAGGTCAAATTCCGCCAAGATTACCATATATTTTATAATTTAATCTCCAAGAAATAAATCATTATAGAATAAATGGTGAAGTATATCATAATGGATTTTGGAATAGGTATTCTAATAAATAATATAGTGCCATTACATTTTGGAAAAAGAATTAAATTATAAGGAATTCATGCCCCAATTTTTTATAATGGGTCTCATAATCTATCTAAGCATGACTAATGTAGTAAATAACATATTGTTTATTGGACTCATCTTATTGTGAAATAATTTACTAAACTAAAATGGGGGTATATGATGTATATAAGATGAGAGGGTGCTGATTATAAGGTGGTTTTAAGGTAGGGGGATGAAGTGAATATTTATTCATGTTATAAATTTTTTTTACAAGCATCAGTCCATTAAAGTCAAGCTCTTTATTAATAAGGGAGTTTACCAAATATGTAATGTAAGCTATATCAAGAAAAAATCTATGTGTTTCCTAATATTTTACAAGATAAGTGTTGATTTTAGGAATGGATAAATGTATAATAATGCTAAAAATAAAATTGATCTTTGAAGGATCCATGCCAATCATTCATAGTGAAACCAAAAATCCTATAATTTTTCTACAGGCAACACTAAAAACACACTTATGAGGATTGAAATTAACTTTGTATTTACTAATCAAATTGAAGATGGTAGATATGTCATGAAGATATTTTTCACAATGATTGTATTTATATATAATGTCATCCATATAGGCCTTGACTATTTTATGTACTATATCATGTAAATGTGGATCATTAGATGTTCTTTAGTTACTCTAAAGTTTTTAAGGACAAAAGGAATATTAATAGAGAAATATGTGCCCCAATCATTAGTAAAATTGGTTTTATGATGATCCTCATAGTTGATGTGAGTGTAGATATATTATAAAAATCCATCCATGAGGGAAAACATATCATAGCTAGATCTAGAATCAATGATAAAACCATTTGAAATTAGAGTAAAATTTTCTTTAGGGCATGCTCATTTAAGATAATGAAATTCAATACAAATGAAAATGACCATCTTTAATTTGTTATGATTGGGTACAATGTTTGAGAATAATTTAGAGTAATCTTTAAGTTTGATAAACATAGCATTTAGGAGCTTAGTGACTTATTTATGGTACAAAATAAAAAATTGAGGAAACTTCCATTACTTGTAGTGAATAATTTTCAGATTTGTATAGGTCACTATGTTATGTTCTATATAGGCATATCCTTGTATGAACATGAAAATAAATTATGATATTTATCTAAAAAAATGGTATAGATATTATTCTATCTAGGGTGAAACTCCTTATAGATAATTATGAAGTTGGGATTTACAATTGTAACAAAGTTGATTGCTTGAGTTTATTAGATAAGCATTGAATATATATATATATATATATATTGAAAATGGTATAGTATATAATGAATCTTATAAATAGGGTTAAACTTAGGTTCAACACTAACAATAAAATTACTAAAGGAGTAGTTTTCTCAAAGTACTAAACAAATTGATGTTAGAGTAGAAGTTGAGGCTCTCTACCATGAAGTAATTATAAAATGGCTTTTTTACTAGTAAAAATTGGTAATAGGACAAAATATTCAATGTCTATATCAAGATCAATAATATTATTAACTTTATTGTCAAATTATCAATGGATTTGTCTTACAATAGTAGCTTCCAAGGTACATTTTGGCTCTCAAAGAGAAGTGGCTGAATTTTTATATATGATATCAACTTGGATAGCACATTATGGTATAACAAAAAAAGGATAAACTATATTGAAATGATTTCTATAGTTAGATGGGGTAGTAGTGGTAGAAAATTTATTGGGATGGTTGATATTGTTGGGATAATCCAAAGATGTTAATGGAACTATATTATTACTATGTAATGACTGGTAATTATAGTTTTCATTTAAAGTTTAAAATGTATTGGGATGGTCAATCCATTTGTAAAATTGGGGGTCAAGCCAAAATTTATTGGGTTGAATGATAAAATTAGTAGTAATGGAAATTTTATAAACTACATTGGGTTGGTTGATATATTTAAAACTACTAGGAAATTCAAAAAGCTATTAAACAATCCATGGAGTGTTTTCCAATTTTAGGTTGGTGATAGGAACATAGTATTGAGGTTATATTTCATTCTCATCATCATTATAACATGAATAAATATGAACTAAACAAATATCTCAGTTAAAGGAATGCATTCTAGTAAGGGATTTTTGATAATTAATTACATCTAAGTTCTATCAATGGGCTTAGAAAACTATATACTCATTATCTTATGATGGATATATATTACAAGCATGCATGATTTGTTGAAAATTATCATATGAATTATCTTCAAAATATATGCCAATTATTCTAAATCTTTAAAGGGATAATGATTAAAGGACATGAAAAATATTATCCACCCCAAGGTCATTACATATAAAATCATCTTTTATATAAGAATCTTCAGGGGCACTACAAGGGGGTGGGATTTTGGTATCATTATCAATCAAGGGAATTGTATTATATTGTGGTATGAGAGATGGAGGAAGCATTATAATATATGAGGAAATCTAGTATTGTTTAAAATATATATATATATATATATATATATATATATATATATATATATATATATATATATATATATATATATATATATATATATATATATATATATTTCATGGGGTTTTCATCATCAAAATTAGTAAGGGTTACTTGTAAATCAATATATATGTTAAAAACAATCAAGAAGAGGGAAACTGTTTATGTGAAGGATGGTCAAGATGTCATATTATGTTTTAATATTATGTATGTTTAGACCACATTGGTTGGGATCAAATTTATTTTAGTGATTTTTACCATCATTATTTAACTTGATACATTTACTACTGAAAGATGTGATAGCTCTCATATGATGACTCCAATGAAGGCCTAAAAGGATGTTATAAGATAGTGGAAGATATAAAACCAAAAGATTGGTTCATATTAATTGGTCCCAATAATGAGGGGGAACCAAATGTAACTAAGAGGATTTTGGTTATTTTTGTTAAATACATAACATATGAGTGTAGTTTGTTCAAGGTCATCTTTAGAATATCTAATTTGTTAGATTAAAAAGTGGGAATTGAAATTAATTCATGAACATGAATACAATAAAAAATACATTCTTAGAGTATTATTAATAAAATATTAATAAATAAAGGTGGGTCATCAACTTGAATAAGAATTTATTTATTAACCATATCTTCTTTGAGAAACTCTATAGAAAGTTTCTTATAATAAGGAGTGTGGAAAAATACTTTGAAGCATGGAATTTCATGGGTGAGGGACCTTTGTAAAAATGATGAGGTGGTTACATTTTGATATATGGGGATTATTATATAAATTTAAATTATTTTATGATAAATTTATGATGATATGGTGATGCTTTCATGAGTTCCATTAAAGTGATCTTTCACAACATGGAATAAAGATTACTTAGGAAGTTCCATTATGATTTTAGATTAGAACCATAATGGTATTAAGATTGAATTTACAAGGTAGGATATTGTAAGTATTGTAAATGCTAGGTTGAGGATTTGATGGTGGATCAAACTCATAAATTCGTGGAAAATTGAAATAATATGTATAGATGGTAATATCCTTAAGAAGTTTTATTAAGAGAAGGATTATTAAGATTAATGACTAGATAATTATTAGTGGGATTATTATAGAATTTAACCTTTTATGCATTCAAAAATTGGGAGTTAGCAAAGTAGTGATCATTCTTGACATCAATAACATAAGTTAATTTGTTTGAATGTTGTGTATTAGGGTCTGATGTTTTAGATGATTTTTTATTTATTGATTTAGGAAGACAAGATAAGATATTATAGGATTTTAGATAATCTTTATGATATTATTTGGTGATGAGGTAATGATTAAAATTTTCTACTAAGATGGTATTTAATGAGAAATTTTAAGTTCACAACATGTCTCATGAGAGTGATTGATGTTGGCATGGAGCATACAAATTTTTTTGGAGTCATACCATGTTAGGGTCAGGGTGTGACAAGGGTGAAGAATATATGCATGGTTTAAATAGACATAATAACTTGCTATTTTATTAAATACTAAAGGGAGAGTGGGAGGAAATTTTATTATTTTATTTTGATTATCATACTTATGATTTAGGATTATATCAGGATGGTTGATACAGTAAAAAATATATTAGGTCAAGAAAGTGATGTTGTATGAATATAAATAAATATATTGGGTAGGTTTATGTAGTTGGAAATGAGTGGTAAAGATTAAATATATATGGATGGTTGATGAAGTTAGAAAAAAATGCTCCAAACTATATTAGGTTAGATAATGTAGTTGGAAATAAGAATAAAATGGTACTATGATCACTGATATAGTCTAGAAATAAATTAGACAAATAATAGTAAATGAACATAACATGAAGATGTAACTAAGGTGTATTTGAATTTTAGGCTCTCAAATATAATGATACGAGATCTACATATTGAATAATCATCAAAGGACACTTATTATGAATTATTATCCCATTTAATAGCACACTATCCCATATCTAAGGTACATTAAGAGTAGCTTCATAGGCATAAACACTTACCAATGCACTAAAAAACCAAACATATGAAAGGATTCATATTGATTGAAAATAAAACCATATGCACTTTTGATATATCATGAGATATATGGAATATAAATTACATATATAGTTTTTTATAATGGGTTGAGTATTGGATCAATACCACTCACACTAAAATGTAGTAAAAATGATGACCAAGTTTCCTATAATGATAAGTACTATGAGTTTTAAAAATTCCCAAACATAGTTAAACCAAGACAAAAACAAAAATAATAAAAAATATGATTCGGATTGAAATTTAAATATATAACATGTAATGAATGAAATAAACACTCATAACAGTATTAGGATTACTAATAAAGTATAAAATAAAACACTAATAAAACAAAACTATATCATATTGGTTGATGTATCTAGGAAAAGAAACTATATCAAATTGGTTGATATAGTTGAAAAAACTAAATATTGTATCATGTTAGTAAATATATTTATGAACAAAAAATAAAATGTACCTAGTTGGTTGAAACATTTTTTAAGTCTAATAAAACTATATTGGGCTAGCCAATACATTTAGACTATAAATCTATAATGGTTTTGTAAATATCACTAAGAAATTAAAATGATAATCATGAAAATAATCTAGAAAGAAGAAACATAAAAAATCATGTTGGGTTCACTAGAATGTATGCATTGGATAGGATTACCTATAAATATCCTATTTATCTCAATATAATAGGACTAAAATAATATCAATAGATAGATCTTGCATATACTTTGATGAATGGGTAAGGACCTAGAATAATCATAGACCTAGCACATAAAATATTTACTATTAAAATTTGATTAAAAGGTGCTTGACCATACCTAATAGGTGTGTTATGTATGAGAAGGGTGAAGTATCTTTGGGACACCCTTTCCTAGACTATATGTTCTTTATTAATTTGTTTTATGTTATTTTTTCCTTAAAACTTGTAATAGGTCAAACCTAATTCCCCATTAGACCTTATTATACAATGGAAACCCCCATGAGTATCTAATATACTTAAGAATCTTTAGATTTTGATACTTACCCACCTCCTCTGGGGAGTGTAGATAGAAAGGAATAATAAGAGTTTTCTCAACATGAAAATAAACCTCTATAGAGTTTGTTTACAAGTCACAAAATCCATTAACTAAAAATTTCAGGTGATTTATTTAAAGGGGGAAATAGTTTTAGAAGATGGAGGTAGTATTATTCATCGATGGAAAATTGAATCCCCTGAGTGTGAAATTATGTCTAAAGAGAAGACTAACATAAAAAGGTAAAATGGTTGAGACATTAGGCTTTCAGTTTAAACTAAAATTTTATGGTACTATTAAGGGAAGTCGTGGCTAAGTAGGAGGAGGGGGAGTAATAAGGGATAGTAAGCGTAGTCTTTTTTTTGAATATGTGGTATTTATAGGGTTAAAATAACCATATATTATAAGAAAAGGATGATATTTGGGGAATATAATTGTCATGTGATTTGGGACTAAAATCTCTCATCGTGGAAATAAATTCATTAAACATCCTCAATAATCTCAAAGATATTTCTAGACTAAGCTAGATAATTATAAGTATTGTTAATTCTTCTTAAATGTTTATGCAATACTTCTATGAACTTAAAATTATACACACCTATATGGGGCCAATTAAAGTGTGTAATGAATAGAGAAAAAAGGAGTTTTGAGTTTAAATGTATTCATTTGAAACTTAGGTTTAGTTACTACCCACCCCTTTACCAATCTCATGAATGAAGAGGCCAAGATTTAATGTTTTAAGTCTTAATTAGGGATGTCTTATCTCCTCCATTTTACTTTTAGTATTATTAAACCATCTGAAAACATTATATAAGGGGTTTTGGGTGGTTAGAAATATATATATATATATATATATATATATATATATATATATATATATATATATATATATATATATATATATATATATATACTCTATATTTATCCTATAGACAGATTAGTCATCAAATAGATAGGAGGAGCGAAATAGGACAAATCATGATTAAAATCTCCACCCAATCATTTTGAAGTGTGGGAAACTAAAATATATATAATGCATTGATACTTTTGAAAAAAAACATGTGTCAACCCTAAACATGTGCAATTGGGCCTAAAATGGAAATATGAGTGGTGAAATAAAGAGGGTGGAGTGGTTGTCTTACATTAATGTTAATAGAAAAAAATTATTTAGAACATACTTAATAAAGTCATTTTAATAAAATACATGGAAAGTGTGACCATATGAATCCAATAAGGGAGGTTATTATAGTGTTAGCTAAATAAAATGAAACTCAAATTAACACACTAACACTTACACTCCTAGCCTATATACTAGGGAAAACATAGTAATAAAGGTTAATTGAAATCAAAACAAAAACATAAAATACAATAACTCTTTTACCTTCCTTGGGAGATCTAAATTATTTTGTTGAGTGGCTTGATCGACTTGTGTATCAAGAAGTCTTTGAAAATGGAGGTTATGTAGCTCCTTCTCTCCTTGGTACCTTGGCTTGTGATGTTTCTTGGATTAATATTTTGGAATTCTAATGCTATTTTTATGAGTCTCAGGGTGAAAATTCTGCATCATAATTCTATAATATCCAAGATTATAAATTAAGAGGTATGTCCTTGTATTTATCACCTTAGGAATTAACTCTCACCCAAGGTGAGTTAAGATTGAGTTTAGGCTTGAAATAGGTTCAAACTAAACCTTGGTGAGTTAAAACTAACCCCCATAGATTTAATATTTGTCAAGTAATTATGATTTGCAATTAGTAGGCATGGATCTCAAAATTAGACATTTTATGTTATTTTTAAAGAGTTTGACAACTCATAAAGGCAATGACGAAAGGCTAGGACATTTTTATTTTTTTTTAATTTTGATTTTTAAATATTCATTAATTGTAAATGGATAATTAAACTATGCATTTAATTTTTTTAACTTATTGATTTATTCTAATTATCCTTTTATCTCTTTTAAGACTTAATTTAAATGTGTAAGTTCCCCACTTAATAGGTCCATAGGCCAAATTGAGATGTGTAATGCCATAAGGTGATTAGGAATGAATCCATGAGAGGTTATTATTTCATATAATAGGATACCCAAATTTAATTTCTCTCAACATGATTATAATCTTTTATGAATGATGTGCAAGAAATTTTGGGGTGTTTATTGATTTGGTTGGTAGGAATTGGTCTGAAGTTTAGTTGAAAGCTAGTTGTGGCTTGTTTTAGGTGTCTATAACTTACCCCTATTTGGGAAGGAATTACAAGATATAGGAATAATAAATTATTCTCCAAGAATAAAAAATGACATTAAGAAATGAAGAAGGTAATGATTGAAGAAGAAGCTCCAAATAATCTTTAGAAATCCTATAATGATTCCCCCTCAATGAAGTGGTTGACACATACAATTGATGGATGATCCCTTGAAAAGGAAAAAGAAGAAGAATGAAATTCACCCATGGGTAAGATTAACCAAATAAATATAATTATTACACACATTTATTTAAAAAATATTGATTTTATTAGAGGTAGTTATAATTAGTAACATAGGTTGAGACACTAATTTTACCAAAGGTGGTTATAATCAGTGGCATAGGCATATTCCCCAATTAGGGTAGATGAGTCAAAATAATTATTTTCCCACAGGTAATTATAATCATTAAGCTGACCAAGAGTGAATAATTATTTTTTATTGTACCCTAGAAGGGTAGATTGACAAGCATAACTCAACGATACAACCTATTACATAGGTTAAAGATGAGCGAGCATAAATGTAGATGTGATGATCTAATGACTAAAGAAGCCAAAAAAAACCAAGCTTATGAGGATGCACAAAGTGATGAAATAGATGAATAAAATAATAATATTTGATCAATGTGAATGATTTATTTATACCTATTAATGTGGATATGTTCATCCTCCTTAGCATTGATATAACTAGAATGGTTAAGTGGTTGATTTGACCAAGGAGGGTGGGAAGAATTACCAAGGTTACCAGGAAAAAATTTCCATAAATCCATTGATTTTAATATTTTTCAAGTTGATTTTTGATGTAGCACATGATGGTATCCATCAAGATATAAAACACCATGGTAGCATAGCTAAAATGTGTACAAGGACTAACTCTTGATCCAATATAAAATTGAAAATAATGCACCAATGATTAAAACCATGATGGCAATGTTGAAATATGAATATGGATAAACTCAATAATAATGTGTATGTAATCACCCAATTAAATAATAGATAATGAATGAAGGCACAATAATGAAAACAAATAAAAACAAAAATAAACAATTAAATAACCAAGCAAAAAATGCATTAAAATCTTGAAAGAAAAACCAACAAAAAGAATCCTATTATCAACCAAGTTAATACATATGTGTGAAGGATAAATGAAATGATAAATGGGTGGTTCCCCTAAGAAAGGACACATGAAAATAGAAGGTCACACACTAATGAGAGTGAAATAGATTAGAAAAAATAATGAATTTGCCCCAATAGGGTAGATCAAGGATGACTAATTAGGTTTAAATAGGACACATGTTTTTGGATTTTGAAAAAAATTACTGTTTATGGAATTTGGAGGTATCTTAACTTGTTGATATTAACAAGATACCACTCACAAAATGGCAAGAGAATTGGCTTAGGTTTCTCAAAAAATGGTGAGAGTGTATTGAAAAGGGAGACTAAGATGACCTTAATGTGAATCAAGCACAAACTATTTGGATATTGGTGGTAGTGATGTGTTGTAATTGATGTCAAGTGGCATTGGTGATGAAAAAGTGGCATGAGAGTGCTATTGGTCTAATATGCATGATCTTAGTGCTCAACTCAGTCTTGGTTGCTAGTGAAAGCTTGTGGGAGTAATTGGTTCTATCGAAGCATGAGTGGATGGAATGGATCATGAAGAGAGAGTTAATGGTATGTCCATATGGTTGAGAGAACAATTAGAGTCCTTCCAGGTGGTCTTCAGATGGAGTGCAAGTCATCCTATGCCTTGTGGGCTTGACCATGTGTGGTTACTTATGTTGTTTTGAGTACTTTGAGAGCTATATCATGATAAGGAGCTTAGTATGATTGGAAAATTCATGTTGGAAATGTATAGGATATTGATAAGTTAGATAGATGGTTTGTAAGAGGTGGCTAGTGGTCTGCAAGATAGTTTGGCCATTGGCCTAGTTAGCCTCGATGGGCTTATGAGGCCTTGTGAAGGGTCAAAGATTGTTTATAGGTTGATGAAGTTTATTTTTCCATGGAATATGGTAAAGAAAGTTTTTTCAATAATTTTGATGAGATATAAGGTTAGAGAAGGAGATATAACATCAAAAAAATACTTTATGTGTTTCAGTTGTGGCTCGAAAGGTGCATTTTGAGCTTGAGAGGAAAGTTTCAACATTCACTAGTGCATGTAGAATTTTCATGGGTACTTGATACTTTTGGGATATTTTTCACATGGACCTAATAAGAATTTCCAAGTATTTTTTTGTAGATTTATGGATAGAGATTTATGAACATTCGTTAAGAATGTAAACTGGTCAAAACCCCTTTATCAACACTCATAATGGAATGATTGGAAAAATCTTGATAGAAAGGACCAATAATGATTCATTGACCAAGTTTTAATATTGGAATGTATAGAAGACTCATATATTCATCTATAGGTGGTATTGGTGTGTTAGGGTAGTGAGTAAAAGGTATTAAAATATGTTTGTTTCTAAAGATTTTAGTACTATAGGCAGGGTTGACTGAGTCAACACATAAGAGTTTTTAGAGCTTAAAGGAAAGGAATTATTCTTGAAGTAAATAGATTTTTTTAATTAAATAAACATTCACTATGTCCATTATCTAAGTTAATTAATTTGACTAGTCACTAGAGTACAATTGGAGCAAATAGTGAACAAAAGCTAGTCAGAGTGAGAAACTATTTAAGGATGGAAAAAATGGTTTGGGGTCTTAATTAAATACCTATCCATCCTATATAACTTATGTGTAAGTGTTTATGGTTCTTATAAAATAGATATAAGGAGCTCACAAAATGACTAGTCTATGTAAGACAGGATATTAGAAAACATGACAGTGAGAATGGTTTACAGTAGCAAAGTGGCCATTAAAGCATATGAATTTTATGATTGTAAATTTTATAAGGTTGTATTAGGGTCACATTAATGCATTTGAATATAAATTGTGTTCACAAGGGTTATATGTCATGTTCATCATGACTAGTTTTTAGAGCTTGTAGGCAGTCTGAAGTGGACTATTTGGAGAGGCTAGTTTGAACTATTTTAAGAAAATTTTGAGGTGAGTGAGACATTGATGGTATTATATTAGTGTCATATATTAAATAAGTGGATTTCATCTTCATATTTTGTCTCTATTTTGGTTGGATTAGTCAAATATCTTTGACTAAGCTTTTGGTATGAATGACTAGTTCGAGTAATCAATTTGTTTGAGTTAGTTTGGACTTGTGTGAACTATGTGAAGGTGAAAAACCAATTTCTCAGTGCTTTTTAATTCAAGGAAGACATATCCATGTGTTTTTTGTAGGTTTCTATTTGATAAAATCAATAGTATGCCTTATTTCTTCTTGGTAGTATTTTTTTTGTGTTTATAGGACTTGGAGTGAGAGAGAGAATGCCTTGGATGGAGTAATTGTTTGGAGTTACAGATGTTTTAGACCCATGTGGGAGTGAAAAATGATACATATGAGGGATTTTTGATGTTTTAAACCTATTTTTGAGGGATAAATAATGTTCAATAAATTAAAGGTGTAGCGAGTACTAATGAAAGGCTAATGCATTTGGCCTAATTGAGATCTAAATGAGGATTAAGCTTGATCTGGGTTATGACCAACCTATAGAGAGATTGTCACATTAATGTAACATGTATGATGATAATTTTTATGAGTAATAAAAGTAAGTAAATAATCTTGGCTAACCATGATGGGTTAGATGATGGAGTGATGTGTGTGTGTGTGTGTGTGTGTGTGTGTGTGTGTGTGTGTGTGTGTGTGTGTGTGTGTGTGTGTGTGTGTGTGTGTGTGTGTGTGTGTGTGTGTGTGTGTGTGTGTGTGTGTGTGTGTGTAAAGTCAAATTAGCATATTTAAGAAGGTGTGAGAGAAAATTTTATTCAAGCAAAGGGAAGATCTTAGTCAATGAGAATAGATGGGACATTGAGGATAATCAAAGGGTGAAGAGGATCATTAATTTTTTACTAATCATGTTCATGAGATAACAAGTCATTAGACCTAACAGTCTAAAGGGTGACTTGGTTGAGTGAATGAGGTAGGTGTGCCTACCTTGAGAAGAGAAGCAAACTTTCAAGTGTTATAGAAAGATAAGGTCATCATTAGGTGTAGAAGACATCAGAGTAGTGGTGAAAATTATAGAAAATTTGGTTGAGTGGGTGCTTAATCACCTAGGGGGTTTTATCCTCTTTACTAGTTGGAGCTAGATAAAGGTCTAGTTTGAGCTAAACTAAATTGAGGGGTGGATGCTCCTTGATAAACTAGAGCTGGTCTAATGTCTAATGTTTGTAATATCCTTATAGTACTATATTAAATTTTTTTTAGGATTGAGATTGGGTTTTCTCCCCCTAGAGGGTTTCCCACATAAATGATGTGTTCATGTGATGTATGCTCTTATTCATGCTTTAGATGTTTAAGCTTTCATGCTCATGTTGCTAGATTAGATTAATGAATGATGAATGGGTTTTGGAATTGAATGTACATTTTTGTTTAATAATTCACCCCCTCTTAGTAGATACTATCAATAATTGGTATTGGAGTAGGTCTTTATTGAAGCTTAATCAACTTGGGAGGTGATCTTGTGAGTAGTTTGGTTGTTGGTGTCAATCTAGTTAGCTTGTTGGCAAAGTTGATGAAGTTGTTGATGATCAGTCTATTTTTTGTCATGGTTATTCACTTTTTTTGAGTTGTGATTTCAATACTAATGAATACTAAAGGTTTCTATATGATGGATAAGTCTGTGGAGATCAGAGTTGAAGTCTGCATAAAGGTCTGCATGTTGATACTAACAAGTTTGAAGAAGAACTATACTGAAGCCAAATCCAAGATCAAAATTGAGTTGTATTGTATAAATTATTTAATATGGTCTCTTTTTTAGAAATAATGATAGGTAAAAATATGTGCAGGTGTCCTAAAAGGTAGAGGTCCACAATTAAAGGATAAAGATGGCTTAATGGTGCCTTGATAATATATGAATGTGATTTGAGGGATATTAAGCATGGTGAGATCAATTAAAAGTTATTATCAATTTATTTGATAGGATTAATTAATTATCAATAAATTTATGGACCATTTTTTTCATTATTTATTCATTGAAGAAAATAGGGGTAATTGGAACTAGGCCTTCTTGAGACCTAAAGAAGGTACGACAGTCAACAAAGATTTCTAAGGGAAAGTGAATGGTTTATGGATACCTATGTATAGAAAAGACTCATAAAAAATGGAAACATAGTATATGACAAGGTCTAATACATTAATATATATTTGGAAGTGTGTGTTTTTGAAAGAAAAATCCCATGGAAGTTGATTGTGTCTCAATGTCCCTTGATTGATAGGACAATGTGATTTGTTGACTTGAATGACAATCTTAGACTCTCAAGGTGACTGATCAAGGTGTATGAACATGGTCTCAAGGAAAGTGGAATTTTAATATTCTTTGAGATTAATTAGATTGATCCTTTGATATCATATTTGAAGAACTAGCTCAAGATGATGTGCAAGAAGCAATATTCAGAATAGTAGAATGGATGTCATGGTGATTTCATTATGTCTTAAAGGTTTAGATGTCCATGAAGTGTGTTCATGATACTTGGTGGAGTTTTATATGATTTTATATTCCTAAGGATGTTATGAAAATGGTTCCTTAAGTTAAATTCTATGGTGGTTAGGCTGGTTTGTATAGTCAAGGCTCTGAGTGCTTGATTGGTTTGTAAGACCAATATTGTTTGTGAAAATTGAATCTCTTTAGTGCTCAAGAATTCTCTCTTTGATTTCAAGAGAGGTAATTGATTGAATTTTGGTCCTATGAAGGAATTATATATCCCTATAAGTGGTCAAGTATTATATCATGACTTGAAGGTTGTTTACCTGAAGAAGATTGTTGTTTGGAGACTCATTTATGTTGTGTCTTGGTTTCTAGATCTAAAGAATGAATGCTTCAGTGATTAGATGTTTTTTAAGTTGCTAGATGACCTCAAAGGTCATGAAGTAGTATGAATTAATTTTTTAAATTAGAAATAAGGGATTGGATATCTCTTTATGTGCTTCATAAGAGACTCTTGTAAGTGAAGAAGCAAGAATGTTGTTCAAAAGGTATGTTTAGGTCTATTGGTCCTAAAATGTTATTTTAATCATTTTTGGATGCTTGGTATGGGTTTTTATTTAAGGAAGGATGATATAATGGATTGTATGGGAGAATTTATAATATTTTCATGAGTGATTTTTAGGTGGTATAAGTTCTTGATGAGCACAGATGTGAGTTTTGTGGTCAAAAGTTAGAGTTGACCAATTTTGGTAGTGGTGACTACCTAAAGTGTGTCCAAATTTTTTTTTTGGTTTTTTTGGGTCTATAAGCTTGGAAAAAATTTATTAAATTGTTTTTAGCATGCTTAAGTAGGAGATACGACTTTATGATGACTAAGAGGTACTCATGTATGATTGTGATCTTTTGGTCATGGTGGTAACTAGGTGTGATAGCTTTATAGGTCTAGATTGGTGGTTCTTAGGTATGTCCATGAGCTTGGGTGAGTGTCAAGAAGAGTTATCTACTAAATAAGATCTATACACCTCAATGGGGTGTGTTATAGGTTGATTCATGCATCAAAGGTGATTTTAAAAGAAAAAATTTGAATTTTATATGCTTATTATTGACCCTATTTTGACATAAGGAGGAGAAAGTCAAAACCAAGCTTAAGTAAATCATGGTTCCCTAGGGAATGAGAGCTTGAAATTTTATCTAGAAGCTTGTATAGGTGACATATAGGGGTGGAAGTAGTTTGAAGTGATGGAGTTGATTATAGGTTCACTTTTGACTACTTGTTACTTTGAAGGCCTAATGATTTGGGCATGATTGAAAAAGTGGTCTATCTTTGGATTTGGAGGATGGCAGCTTCAAATAAAATGAATGGGAAAAATTGGTATATTAAATAGTTTTTATAGTGGTCTGAAGGTAAGCATATTTCAAGTTATTCAAGCATTGGTCTTCTACGAGACCTAATTGGCTCAAAGGCTAAAGAAGGAAATATGCTAATAAGGATGTGTTAGAATCTCATTATTTACATGTATAAAGTGGCATATTAGTGTATCTTAGATATAGATTTTTAGGGATTTAAGTGATTAGAGAAAATAGATATGAGGTTTGTAGTGGCCAGATAGGGATACAAGGGGTCTAAGTAGGCCTAGTGAAGAAAATGAAGATTGTTGAAGAAATTTTCCAAAGGAGGATGGAATTTTTGGTTTTATATGATCATGTTAGCCTATTTTATGTGTCTTCTAGATATATTGGCATTATTTGAGTAACTTTATTTGTCTTTAGGGTGCTTTGATAACATTGGTATGTAAGCTTGCATGGTGTTTTGGTGCTCATGTTATTGATTGTGTTGATGGTAGCTATTTTTGAAGGTCCTACAAGTATGCATGGGTTGTGTGGACTAAGGGGGAGCCTTAAAAGTGGATTAAGGTCCTAAAGGGATTTATGTTACTATATAATTGGTGATAGGTCCAAGGTTTTAGGTAGCTTATAAGAAGGACTAAGTTTTAGCTATTCAATTTTGCTTGACAAGATTCAATTCTCTGATCAAATATTTTGAATGGAGTGTGCTTCAATGTTGTCTAGGTCTCTTGGAGACTTAGAAGTCTAATTTTAGTTTTTATCAAAGGGGGAGATAAGTTATATGTTTCTTGAGTGGTAGTGGTATGAGGGGGAGCTAGTATGCTTTCCTAGTGGTTAGGTCCAAGGATCTTATAGATCTTTTAGAGCTATGACTTGAGTTGGTTCTTTAAGGGAGCTTAGTCTAAGGGGGAGTGATATGGTTTATTTGTGATTTGTTGATAATAGTTGGTGTGATCTAAGTTTTAAAGGATGAGAGAGAAAGGTATGTGTTCTTGGTTGTGTTCTTGGTTTATCTTTTTAAATTGCTTGATTAAAGATGGAAGAGCCTATATGATAGATGAGTCCACTTTGTCATTTTGTCAAAGGGGGAGTGATTAAAGGAGGTGTTTTCATTAATGAAAAAGAGGGATATTATTGGGATATTAGTGGTATTGATGTTTTCTCATTGATGTCAAGTGGCATTGGTGATGAGAAAGTGGCATGAGAGTGTGCTTGGTCTAATATGGTTGATCTTAGTGCTCAGCTCAATCTTGGTTACTAGTGAAAGCTTGTGGGAGTAGTTGGTTCTATGGAAACATGAGTGGATGTCATGGAGAATGAAGAGAGAGTACATGGTATGTACATGTGGTTGAGAGAGCAATTGGAGTCCTTTGAGGTGGTCTTCAAATGGAGTGTAAGTCATCTTATGCCTTGTGGCTTGACCATGTGTGGTTACTTATAGGGTTTTGATTAATTTGATAGATATATCATGATAAGGATATTATTATTATTTTAATATACATTTTGTACATGTATAGGATGTTGAAAAGTTAGATATATGGTTTGAAATAGGTGGCTAGTGGTCTGCATGATAGTTTAGCCATTGGCTTAGTTGGCCTAGGTGGGCTTATCAGGCCTTGTAAAGGGTCAAAGAGTGTTTGCAGGTTGATGAATCTTTTTTTTTCATGGAATATGGTTAGTCAAGTTTTTTCAATCATGTTGATGAGATCTGAGATTAGATAAGGAGATATAAAGTCAAGAAAAGTCTTCATGTGTTTCAAAGGTGGATCGAATGGTGCATTTTGAGCTTGAAAGGAAAGTTTCAATGTTCACTAGTTCATTTAGAATTTTCATGGGGACTTGAGACTTTTTGGAGAGGTGTCACATGTACCTAAGAATGCTTTCCAATTATTTTTTAGTAGATTTAGGGATAGAGCTTTATGAACATTCATTAGGGATGTAAACTGGTCTGAAACCCTTTATAAACTCTCATAATGGAATGATTAGAAATATCTTGCTAGAAAGGACCTAGAATATATTTTTTGACAAATCTTTACTATTCAGATGTATAGAGGACTCCTCTAGGAATCTTTAGGTGGTAGTGATGTGTCAGGGCATTAAGAAAAAGGTATATAATTTTTTTTTTTGAAGATTTTAGTGCTATAAGTAGGGTTGACTGAGTCAACACATAAGAGATGGTGGAGCTTGAAGGCCAAGACTTGATATTGAATTACATAGAGTTATTTTGGAAATAAATAGTCACTATGTCAATTATAAAACTAAATTAAGTTAACTAGTCTCTAGAGTGGAAATGGAATAAAAAATGAACAAAAATTAGTCAAAGTGAGAAACTATATAAGGATTGATTTCAAGTGTTTAGAGATGGAGAAAATGGTTTGGGATATTATTTAAATACCTATAACTATTATTTAACTTATGTGTAAGTGTTGATGGTGCTTATAAAATAGCTATAAGGAGCTCACAAAATGACTAGTCTATTTAAGACAATATATTAGAACCCATGACAGTGAGAATGGTTTGCAGTAGCAAAGTGGCCATTAGAGAATATGAATTTTGTGATTGTAAATGTTATAAGTTTTTTGAGGATCACATTAATTAATTTTAATATCAAGGAAGTTTTTTAACAAGTTTTAGATGTCATGTTCATCATGGTTGGTTTTTTGAGCTTGTAAGTAGTCTAAAGTGGCCTATTTAGAGAGGCTAGTTTGAGTTGTTATGAGTAGAGTTTGAGGTGAGTGAGACCTTTGTGTGATTATATTAGTTTAATATATTTATTACATGGATTTTTTATTCATATTCTATCTCTATTTTTTTTAAGTAGTCAAATATCTTTGACTGAGTTTCTGGTGTGCATGACCAGTTTGAGTAATCAATTTGTTTGAGTTAGTTTGGACCTATGTGAGCTATGTGAAGGTGAAATTTTTATTTTTATATGTTTTTTAATTAATTTAGAACATATAAATTTTATTTTTTATGTTTTTGTTTTATAAAATGAATAGTATGCCTCAATTCTTCTTGGTAGAATTTTCTAGGTGTTTGTAGGACTTGGGGCGAGAGAGAGAGAATGGCTTGGATGGAGTAGTGGTTTGGAGTTAAAGATGTTGTAGACCCATGTGGGAGTGATAAATTATATATTGGAGGTAATTTTTATGTTTTTCACCTACTAGTGAAGGATAAATATGGTTCAATAAATTTAAGGTGTAGTGAGTACTAACGAAGGGATAATGCATTAGGCCTAGTTGAGATCTAAAGGAGGATTAAGCTTCCTTTAGGTTATGAAAAACCTATGGATATATTTTAAAATTAATTTAATGTGTATTATTATCTTTTTTATGGGTAATACAATTAATTGAGGCATATTTTTTGACCAAGATGGGTTAGATTATGGCATGATATATATACAAGGTCAGATTAGCCTATTTGAGAAGGTGTGAGAGTAGAGTGTATTCAAGTGAAGGGAATAGCTCAGTCAAGGAGTAGATATGGTTCATTGAGTACCATTAGAGGGTGAATTTTATTATTCATTTTTTAATTATCATGTTCATGAGCTAACAAGTCATTATACCTAACAATCTAAAGGGTGACTTGGTTGAGTGAATGAGGTAAGTTTGCCTGCCTTGAGTAGAGAAGGAGTCTTGAAATTGTTAAATAAAGAGAAGGTCATCATAAGGTGTATAATACATTAGATAAGTGACTGAGATTATATCATATGTGTTTTAGTGGGTGCTTAATCACCTAGGGCATTGTAGCCTCCTTACTAGTTGGAGCTAGTTAAAGGTCTAGTTGGAGCTGGAGTAAATTAAGGGGTGGATGCTCCTTGATTAGTTAGAACTGGTATAAAGTCTCATATTTTTATTATACTTATAGGACTAGAGTCCATTTTTTTTAGGCTTGAGAGAGGGTTTTCTCCCCTAGAGAGTTTCCCACATAAATGATGTGTTCACATGATGTATGTTCTTGTTCATGCTTTAGATGTTTAAGCTCTCATGTTCATGTTACTAGATCAGATTAAAGAATGATAAATGGATTATAGAATTAAATTTAAATTTTATTATACTAATTTACCCCACCTACTTATTATCTACTCTCAACATTACCTATATCATCCTATTAGGATGTCAAGTGACATTAGTTCTACCCACATAAAAATGATGAGATCTGGCCAAGTAACAAAAAGGTAATGAATTAAGATAAATGAGGATAATAATGGAAAGTTATGTGAAAAATCATGATAAAATGTGTTGTTATTAATTTTACCATAAGTTTTTATAATAGGAAACAATGGCATAGGCTTGTGATACTACTTTGTCCATAGGTGGTTATAATTAGTAACACAAGGTGGAATATTAATTTGCCTATATGCAGTCATAATCACTGTAACCATTCAAATGTAAATGAAAGATAACTTTCCAAATCCATTTTCACACTAATTTCATATAATATCATTTATCTAAAACTATTTAAACTAGATCAAAATCCCCTCGCAGAAGGTGTGGGAAGAATGAAGGGAACCAAGCTAAAATAGAGTTACATAAAGAAGGCTAAAAACAAGTTTGGCTAATAGTAAAGGTATGTTAAAATGACATATGGTATGGCATTGTTAAATGATAGTGATGTTATGATAATTTTATAAAATGGTAATAGCATTTCCCCCAAGTGATATGGTAAGGTAAATTGTAGGGTATGAAACAATGACAAGGTGAAATGGAAAATGGAAAAGGTATGATTTTTGTCATGGTAAATGATCTTGTTATTCTTGTTGATGTGGAGATGTTTGTCGTGATCAAAATATGATACAACTATAATAATCAATCATGTAAATTACTAGCCCATACCTCTTTTGAATATCTACTATGTCAATAACTTATTATATATTTACACTTTAATGATGTTGTTGTGGTATTTGTTGCTCATTAATTTTGTTTCCTTCAAACTTCGAGACAAGATGTCTTTGTAGCCACTACAAAGGAAAACATGTCTAGGGATGGTAAATATGAATAAATACTGACTAATAGGTTTGATTTGGAAATGTAAAGGTGGATGAAAATTGAATGTATAATGGTTGTGAAAGAAATGAAGATGAGTATTTTTAGGCACATAAAATGTTGTTGATTATGGATTCAACATAATTTTTGTTATGGCAAGGTCAAAAAAATTTGTACATGCTCTCAATAGGAACATTAGATTTTTATTTTGTTTGGGCCTAATAGTAGTACCATATGATTATGTTATATATTGGAAGCTATATTAATGTCATTTTTGATAATGTCTTCATCAAGTAGTGAATAAATATTATTGTCAGATATTGGCACCTTGATGAGGTTTTCAACAATGAAGCTATCTTAATTTTCCCATATCACCTCCAAGAAGGTTTCACTAAGGAATGTTTACTTTTGACTTTGATTATCTTCTAGCACCTCAAACAAGGTTTCAATAGAATATGTTGAGTTTAGACTTTTATTATCCCCTAGCACTTGCAAAAAAATTACACTAGGATATTGTTCTTATTTTGAAAGAATATGGTATTGGCCTCCATAATATTTTATAACTGATATGTCACCATGAATGCAATTTGACATGGTGTGATTCTCTCCATCCAAATCAACACTTTATGGGAGGTGGAATGTCAATATAATGGTTAGGTTGGTTGGTGGTAATGGCATGTGGGGTGGTAATGGAATTGAAAAAGGCACACAATCCTCATATAATATACTAGGATAACTTATGTCAAAGATAAAGTGACCATCCTAAAAAAACATAAAGTTATAAAAAATATATTTAAATTGATCTACAAGGCATACGTAACTAATACTATAACAAACACAAACATATTATGATTCTAAAAATAATTCTGATTCAAGGAAATCTAAATATGATGTTGAGACTAATGTTGATTCTAATTTTGATGCTAAATTTGATGTATTTTCAAGAATAAAACCTAACTTCAATGTTGATTCTTCATCTATTATTAATGATACTAAAATGATGTTTTATTTAATGTTTGGTATGAGACAAGTAACAACCTGTGATGGCATCATGGGCTCCATAGAGACTAGTTTGTCAAAGTGAGACTCTTTAATGAGGGGGAAAAGGTCAAGATACAACTCTATGAGACTAAATTTTCAAAGGGAGGTTGTTTAGAAATAGGGCAATAGTCAAGATAATGATTTTTCTAAAATCAATTATAATCATTAAGAAGTGAATCAACAAAGATTGGCTTATTAGAGTGAGACTCCTTGACAATGGGTAAAGGATCAAAATGTGATTCATAATATGTTAACTTATCACAAATAGGTGGTTAAACAACATCACTAGTTGGTTATTTTGGCCTTGGTTTGTAATCATTTATAAAATACCAATTTTGAATACATTTTGGTCTTCAAATGATTGGCTCAGTTGGAGAGGTACTGATTGGCTTGGTTGTGGTTATATAATTAGCATGGGTTTTCTAAAGTGGGGTAAAGTTGGAAATAGGTGAAGAATGGTTTACGGTTGGGTGATGGTAGCCTACTCTATGATGAGTTTAAAAAAGGCTAGTTTATAGCCTAGGATGGTAAATATGACCCATCTAGTTGTATTTGGACAAATTTAATGGGATAACAAGCTACCATACTTAGAAGTTGTTTGAATGGTAATGGTAGGGAATTTTTTAGCTTGGTTTCTCACAAAGGATAAAGGATAAGGTCCTATAATGGTCATGATAGGGCATTATGAATCTTCATTACTTACATAATCCAAAAGATGAAGTCTTAGATTAGAAACAGTAGAGCATTGTGAATCTTGGTTGCTTGCACAAGACAAAAAATGAGGTACTATAATGGTAATCCTTGGACACTATGGATCTTGGTGGTTCTTAAATTTTGAAGGAGGGTTGATGGTATAGGTGGAGGATAATATACCATGAGAATTGAGAGGGTGAAGATTGTACATCAATTAGCCCAAAAAATGTGTCATTGAATACTATTCTTAAGGGTCTTGGCTTCATTCCATAGATTGAGTATTGTAAGGAGGATATGGATATATCTCACAAAAAACATCATCCTAGTAGGGGTCATGAACAAAGTCATCATATGAGACCATGTTATCATAACCTAAATTTTACATGGATCCATTGTGAGTGTAATGATACATATCTATGTCAATGATAAACATTTCACAAAATGGCCTAGAGTTTTAAAAACTCTAAAAAAAATTCCAACAGATAAATGGTCCAAACATAGTGTAACTTGGTCTAAAAAGTGGACCTGTATCTCCAAAATGGGCTATACTAAAACACGGTATGAAATTGTCTAACATCATATGTTAAATGTTAAATGTCATAAATAAATGGTCAAGTGGATGAAATAAAAACTAGAATTTCAAACTATAGGTTCAAAGTATTTCAAAGAATTATAATGTAAGAATAGAAAAGTTTCAAGGTCTATTGGGAAAGGCATAAAAGCTAGGCTCAAAGTAGGCATGTGTTGACTTTCAAAAAAGGCATAAAATCTAGACTTTAAACAAAATAAGGTATGAGATTGAATCTACAAAAATTGAAATTATTCAATATAAACTAGGCATTTGTATCTAAATATGAACTTGGTAAATTTGTATAAGGCATGAAATAAAAGGCATATGGAAGATAGATTATTTCTCCCAAATCTAGGCATAAATAGAAGTTTTTTAATTAAATAAAGAATAAACCTAAGTTGCACAACCCAAAAGAGAGATATATGTCTATGCCAAAATTACACAAGGCATAGGAAAAAATCAATCAATTTTTGGATTTAAACTTTTCAAGGCTAATTTGAAACTCAATGTATAAAATTAAGCTTCTTCAAATATACCACAAGCTAGACAAGAATGGACAATATAACGACACTAAGTAAAGATCAAAAAGTCACATGTGGCTTTGGTTTTGAAATTGAAATTTGAACACAAGGAAAAAATGTCATTGAAATGATTTGATTAGTGTAGTGATGTTATTGCACTCTAAAGATGTTATCAATGGTTTATTTCAAGACTCAGGCAAAGAGGTTTGAAATGAATTGGGTAGTATAATGATACCCTTTTCAATCATATGACACACATAAATAAGATTTGTCAAAAGACTAAGGCAAAGATATGGTGTCAAATAAATGGCATAATGCCTCCTTAAAAAAGGTCTGATGTATACATAAGGCCCTTTTTTTGACATGGTAAGACAAACAAAATAGATAGTTTAGACTCAAAACCATGCAAGAAATAGATAAAATGACACAAACACCTAAGTGTAAATGTCCTAAATCCTAAAACTTACAAGGTTGCATAATATTATTAAATTCCACTAATATAATCTCTCTCAAGAGGATTTTAATTATTAATCTAAAAGTACATGAAAAGTAGGGTTTTTAGTCCCCCCTCTTCTCTCAAGAGTTTGTACTATGACATGGAAATTCAAGCTACTCACCCTACATCAGTAATATGTCTACAACAAGTGGGGTTATTCTAAACTATCAAATTTCATATATTTCTAAATGTTTCAAAGTGTGGACAACACACGATATGATCATGTCAATTGGATACACATCAATCATATTTTTGTGAAAAGGTCTTGTCCTTTTCACAACCACTACATCTGTCACTTACTCAGTGTAGTGTGATTTCTAAATTGATCATATGTTTTGAGGGTATCAGTCACTAATAGAGGTAGTTTAAACACTTAAACTACCATCATAATGATTCACCAGATCAATTTATATACCCAACCATGGAGTGGGGTTAAAATTATTCTAAGAGATGAATTCTCATGTCAACACTTTCATAAAGAATTCATGAGGAGGTGATGAACTACCTCTTATAATCTAAAATGCATGAAAATAAAAGACCAGCGAAAAGACATTAGGGTCATGCTTGGATCACACAAACCATATGGATTTGAGGATGGACTTAACAAAATTATTTTCACATTTTTGGACTAAAGTAACCAAGGTAAATAATGAGTGCTTTTTGTTACATGAGTTCCCCAAAAGGGATGGTGGGAATTCATACATGTATCAATAATTTTGATAAAATCATAATAAATATTTTAACAACCAAGAAAAAAATTAACACTCTTAGGAGTATGTATCTAAGTGTGAAAGTTCATTTTATTTAATCAAGATGAATTATGTTGTGATATTTTGGATCTCCCCTATCATTTGTTGAAAAACTTGCAAAAAATCTTTAAAATCAACTAAGAGATGAAAAAGAGCTAAGTTCATTTTAAAATCCAAAGATAAATTGTGTAAGATTTAACCATGTTAAAACATGTATTTTTTAACCTTAATAACTAAATTTTTTTATATATTTTGCATGCTTAGAATCCCAAAAGTGAATAAGAAAACAATGTTTTATAATGAGTTCTCAGGTTTCCTATTTTTCTATTTCAGAGATCGACATTGATATATGTATGGATCAATGTTGTTTTATATAAAATGACATCAGTCAGTCTATACAGGGATAAACATAAGTTCCTATAAAAACACAAAAAATAGAATACGGTCTTTTAAAAAAATACAATTAGCCAAATGAACTTTAAGACCAACAATTTCCACTAGATCATACAAGCAAATGGTCAATTAAACAATATTCAAATCCTCAAACACAAAGTGAAAATTAAAAAAATCAATAAAAATCCTCATTAATCACATTCATATCATGACTTATTCTTCACATAGGGGTTCATTTTGTTTCTATAAGGATCGATTTTAGTCTTGGAGAATCAACATCAGTTTCTATGTAACTTTGTGTTGATAAAAATAAAATTACATGAAAAACAAAGTTAAAAATCAAATTTTGAATATTTTAAAACATTCATTATAAAAATTAAGATCTAAATATTACCTTACTTTCTTGTATGGGATGATTGAGGTCCCATCGGAGGTGTTATTTATGATCATAGGAATCTAATAAGGGAGGTTAGTATAGCATTATTTCAAGAAAATGAATCTCAAATAAACACACTAACACTTACACTCCTAACCTAGATAATAGGGAGGAATTAATAACAAAATATAAATGAAATCACAAAAAAGCATAAAATACAATAACTCTTTTACTTTCCTTGGGAGATACAAATCAATTTTTTGAGTGGCTTGTTTGGCTTGTGCATTAAGAAGTCTTTGGCAATGGACGTTATGTAGCTCCTTCTCTATTTTGTACATTTTCTTGTGATGTTACTTGGCTTAAGTTTTTGGCATTATAACACTATTTTTATGAGTCTCATGGAACAAATACTACATAATAACTCTACAATATCCTAGATCATAAATGAAAAGGTATGGGCTTGTATTTATAGCCTTAGGAATTTACTTTCACCCATGGTGAGTCAAGGTTAAGTTTAGGATTAGAATGGGTTTAAACTAAACCTTTTTGAGTTAAAAATAAATCTAGTAGAGTTAATAGTTATCAATTAATTATGATTTATAATTAATAGGTATGGATCTCAAAATTAAATATTTTAGGATATTTTTAAAGAGCTTGACAACTCATAAAGACAATGATGAAAGGTTAGGATTCTTTTTAAATTATTTTTTAGACATTAATTAATTTTAAATGTATAATTTAAATTAAGCATTAAATATTTCATAAATTATTAATTGTATGATTATCCTTTTAACTCTTTCAATATTAATTTAAGTGTGAAAGTTCCCCATTTAATAGGTCCATAGACCAAATTGACAGTTGTAATGCCACAAGGTGATTAAATATGAATTCATGAGAGTTTATTGTTTCATATGATAGGATACCACAATTAGGGATTTATCAACATAATTATGAGATTTTATCAATGATACATAAGAAAATTTGGGATGTTCAGTGATTCCTAAGCTTAATTTGCAATGGTTGGTAGGAATTAGTCTGATGTCTAGTGAAAATCCAATTGTGTCAAATTTTGGGTGTTTATATTTTTCCCCTATTTGGAAATAAATTTAAAAATTTAGGCATGGTAGCATATTATAAAATAATAAGAAAGTTTTTTAATAATTAATTAGGTAATGATTGAATAACAAGCTCCAAACAATGTTTGGGAAGCCTATAATGATGCCCCCTTGAGGGAGTGGTTGAAACTTATAATTGATGGATGGTGCCTCAAAAAGAAGAAAAAATAAGACTGTAATTAACCCATGGGTGAGATTAATTAAATCAAGATAATGTTTTCATGCTTTGATTTATAAATTATTGATTTGCATAAAGGTAGTTATAATCAATAATAAAGGTTTAGACACTAATTTTCCCAAAGGTGATTACAATTAGTGGCATAGGCATATTACCAATTTAGGGAGGATGAGTCAAAAAAAATTTCCCACAAGCATTTATAATATTAACATGACCAAGAGTGAATAATTATTTTTTTATTTTTCCCTAGTAGGGCAGATTGACAAGCATAATGCAAGGATACAACTTATTGCATAAATTAAAGATAAGTGGGTGCAAGCGTAGATTTGATGGTCTCCATATGAGTATGCACAAAGTGATGGAATATATGAATCAAAGTATGAAATATGATCAATGTGAATTATTTAGTTATACCTACCAATGTGAATATGTTCATCTTCATTAGCATTAATACAACTAGAATGGTTAAGTGGTTTATTTGATTAAGGAGGGTAGGAAGATTCACCAAGGTTACCAAGGAGAAGTTTCTATAGCTCAATTTATTACAATATTTATTGAGATAATATTTAATATGACACATAATGGTATGAATCATGAAATATAACACCATGATAATGTAGCCAAAATGTGTATAAAGTTTGAATTTTGATATGATAAAAAATTGAAAATAATACACCAATGATAAAAACCATGATGGAAATGTTGATGTAAAAGTATAGATAAAATCAAGAATAATGCACATGTAATCACCTAATCAATGCATATATACTGATTCAAAGCACAACAATGAAAAAAATAAATAGGTAAATAAACAAATGCATGGAAAACTTGAAATAAAAAGAAACAAAAAGCATCCTATAATCAACCAAGTCAATACCTATGTGTGAAGGCTCAATAAAATGATAAATGGGTTGTGACCCCAAGAAAGGATACATGCAAAGGGAATGCCACACCCCCAAAGGTAGTGAAATGGATTAAAACAAACAATGAATTTTCCTTAGTAGGGTCGATCAAGGATGATTGATTTGGTTTAAATAGGACACATGTTTTTGGATTTTTAAAAAATTGAATGTTTTTTGAATTTTGAGGTATCTTAAATTGTTAGATATTGAAAAGATATCACTTTAAAAATAATGATATAATTATTTTAGGTTGATCATAAAATAATGAGAGCATATGGAAAATGGAGACTAAGCTAACCTCAATGTGAATCGGGAATGACCTACATAGTCCCATTAGTACCTCAAGTCATAGTATTTCCATCAACACAAAAGGTTGTGTGATCTGACCAAGTAACAACAAATTCACAAATTAAATAAAATGGAAAGGTAAATGAGAATAGTAATGGTAAGGTAATGTGTCAATGTATGATAAAAGGTGATGTTCCTAAGTTTCCCATAGGTGGTTATAATTAATAAATAATGACATAGGTTAGTGATACTAATTTTCCATAAGTGGTTATAATTATTATCACAAGGTGGAATACCAATTTTCCCATAGGTGGTCATAATCAATGGCACTAGTCAAATGTAAATGAAAGATAACTTTCTAGATCCACTGGAACACTACTTTCATAGACTATCATTTAAGCATATAATTCTAAAACTACTAAAACTAGATTGAAATCCCCTCATGGAAGGTTTAGGAAGAACCAAAGTAACCAAGATAAAAAGGGTTGCATAAGTTAGGCAAAAAACAAGTTTATTTAATAGTAAAGGTATGGTAAAATGACATATGGTATGACATTGTTCAAGGATGGTGATGTTATGATTATTGGATATAATGGTAATAGGGTTACCCCAAATTTTTATGGTAAGGTAAATGGTAGGGTATGAAACAATTGCAAGGTGAAATGGCAAATGCAAAATGTATGGGTTTTGGAATGTTAAATTATTCTATTATTCTTATTTATGTGGAGATGCACATCCTAATAAACATATGATACAAATATAATAATCAATCATGTAAATTGATAGCCCACACCTCTTATAAATATCCGATCTATCAAGAAATTGCTATAGATTTGGACTCCAATAATGTTGTTATGGTCTTGGTTTGTCATTGATTCTATTTCCTTAAAACATCAAGATAAGATGTCTTTGTAGCGTCGAAAAAATAAAGTGCATCTAGGGATGGTAAATATGGATAAATAGTTGTTGATAGGTTTGATTTTCTAATGTCAATGTGGATGATAATGGAATGTTTAATGGTCAAGAAAGAAATGAAGATTAGGATTTTCAGGCACCTACAATGTTGTTGATTCCAAATTTGATATAATTTTGGTTTTGGTGGGCCAAATAATTTTGTATATGTTCTCAATAAGACCACTATATTTTTATGTTTTTTAGGTTTGAGAGTAGATACCATCTAATTATATTGTAAATTGGAAGCTATATTGAAGTAATTTTTTATAATGTCTTCATCAAGTAGTAAAGAAATATTGTGCTCAACTATTGGCATGTCAATGAGGTTTTCACCATTTAATTTGTCTTTATTATCCCATAGTTCCTCTGAGAAGGTTTTATTAAGGAAAATTTACTTTTGACTTTGATTTTCGTCTAGTGCCTCAAACATAGATTCACCAAAAGATGTTTAGCTTAGACTTCGATTGTCCCCTAGCACCTCTAAAAATGTTTCAATAGGATACTATTATTATTATTATTATGAATTGATATGGTCTTAGCTTCCTTTATATTCTATAACTAATATATCACCATGGATGAATTTCAACACAATGTGATTATATTGGTCCCAATCAACACTTATGGGAGGTGAAATGTCAATATAATGGTTAGGTTGCTTGGTGGTAATGACATGTGGAATGGTAATGGAATGGAAAGAGGCATCGCAATCCTCATAGATGATACTAGGATAACTTGTGTCAAAGATAAAGTAATGATCATCAAAAAATGTGGAAGGACAAATATATTCAAATTGATCTACAAGGCATGCATAACCAGTATTATAATAGCCACAAATGTATTCTAATTTTTAAACTGAGTCTAACTCAAGGGACTCTAAATTCAATGCTGAGAATGATGTTGATTCTACTTTTAATTGTAAATATGATATTGGTTCAAGACTAAAAAATAAATTCAACAATGATTCTTTATTTGTTGTGGATGTTGCTTCAATAATGTGTTGTTGAATGTTTAATAGAGGACAAGTAATGGCCTATGATGGCATAATGGGCTCTTTAGAGATTGGTTTGTCAAAGTGAGATTTCTTAGTGAGGGGAAAAAGGTCAAGACATAACTTCATAAAGACTAGATTATCAAAGGGAGGATATTTAAAAATAGTAAAATGGTTGAGATAAAGATTAGTCCAAACACTATTATAATCATTAAGAAGTGACTCAACAAAGACTAGCTTATCAGAGTTAGACTCCTTGATAATGGGTAAAATATCAAAAGGTGATTCATCATAGGCTGACTTGCCACAAATAGGTAGTTCTATAACAACATCATTGGTTGGTTGGTTTTATTGGCATTGGTTTATAATGAGTTGTAAAATACCAATTTTGAAGACACCTTGGTCTTCAAATGATTGGCTTAGGTGGAGAGGTATTGATTGGATCTGTTTTGGCTAGATGATTGGCATGGATGTTCTAAAGTTGGGGAAGGTTGGCAATAGATTAATAATTCATAGTTATTGGGTAATGGTAGGCTTATGTATGATGGGTTTTAAAAAATATGGTTTATGGCTTAAGATGGTAATTATGACCCATCTAGTTGTATTTAGATAAATTTGGTTGTAAAATAAGCTACCATACTTAAAAGGGCCTAAAATGGTAATGGTAGGGCATTTTGGATCTTGGTTACTCACATAAGGCAAATAATGAGGTCCTTGAATGGTAACGGTATGTCATTATAATGTTTGGTTAATTACACAAGCCAAAGGATGAGGTCTTAGAATATAATTGGTAGGGAATTATGAATCTTCATTACTTGAACAATATAAAATATGAGGTCTTGTAATGTTAATCTTTGGAAGATATGGATCTTGGTGGCTCATTCAGTCTAAAGGAGGGTTAACGGTATAGGTGGATGACCAGATACCATGAGCAGTGAGAGGGTGAAGATCATACACCAATCATCCCAAATAATGTATCACCTAATATTGCACTTGAGGGTCTTGTATTCATTCCCTAGGTTGAGTATTTTAGGGAGGATATATATCCATCTCATAAAAAACATCATCCCATTAGGGGTCATGAAAAAAATAATTATATGTGACCATGTTATTATAACTTTAATTGTGCATGGATCCAATATGAGTGTAATGAGACATATCCATGTTAATGAAAACATCTCACAAATAGTCCTAGATTTATAAAAACTCTTAAAAACAAAGTCTAATGGACAAATGGTCCAAACATGGTCTAACTTGGTTTGAAAAGTGGAGTTGTATCTCCAAAATGGTATGTGCTAAAACTTGGTATGAAATAGTCTAAAATCATATGTCTAACATCAAATATCTTAAATAAATGATCAATTAGATATAATAAAAACTTTAATGTCAAACTCTAGGTTCAAAGTGTTTAAAAGAAGTATTAGGCATAATATATAGGCTCAAAATAGGCATGTGATAGGTCTTTCAAAAAAGGCATAAAAGATATACTTTAAACAAAACAAGGTATGAGATTGAATCTAACAAATTTGAAACACTTTGGAATAAACTAGGCATGTGTATTTAAACAAGAACTTGGTTAGTTGGTATAAGGCATGAAATAAAAGGCATGTGGAAGATAGACTTTTTCTCCCAAATCTAGGCCAAAACAATAGTTTTCAAATTGAATAAAGAATTAGCCTAATTTACACAACCAAAAAGAGAAAGATTGATGTCTAGGGAAAAATTAAACAAGGCACAGGAAAAAATAAATCAATGTTTAGATTTGAAATTGTCAAGGACAATTTCAATCTCAATGTAATAAAATATTATTATTTAAACAAACCACAAGCTAGACAAGAATGTACAATATAAGGGCACTAAGTAAAGATCCATTAGTCACATGTGGATTTGGTTTCAAAATAAGAATTTGAACACAAGGTAAACAAGTCATTAAAATGATTTGAGAAGCATAATGACATTATCATGCACTAAAGATGTGATCAATGGTTTATTTCAAGACTCAAAATAAAATATATTTAAAATGAATTGGGTAGTGTAACAATAGCCTTTTCAATCAAATTACACATACAAACAAGATTTGTCAAAATACTAAGGCAAAGGTATAGTGTCAAATGGATGGGATAATGCCTCCTCAAATAATGGATTGATATATACACAAAACTCTTTTTTTTTTAATGGTAAGACAAATAAAATAGATAGTTTAGACTCAAAAACATGTAAGAAAATGATGAAATGACATAAACATCTAGGATTAAAACATCCTAAATCTTAAAACTAACAAGGTTACATAATACTATCAAATTCCATCAATATACTTGAGAGGATTTTAATTGTTAACCCAAAAATAAAAGCACATGAAAAGTAGGGTTTTTATGCCCCTTTATTCTCTCAATATTTTTTATTGCAACATGGAATTTTGGGATACTCACCCTACATCAACAATATGTCCATAACAATTGGGCTTGTTCTAAACTATCAAGTTTTAGATGTTTTAACATGTCCCAAGTGTGGCTAAAATAGGAGATGATCATATCAATTGGATCCATGTCAATATATTTTAGTGAAAAGGCCTTGTCATTTTCATAACCACTACTTCCATCACTTAGTATAGTTCAATTTCTAAATTGATCATATGTTCTGAGGGTAAAAGTCACTAACATAGGTAGTTTAATTTCTCAAACTACCATCCCAATGATTCACTAGTTTAATATATATACTCAACTATGGAGTGGGGTTGAAATGATGATGGGAGATGAATTTTTGAGTCAATTCTTACCTAGATAACCCATGAGGAGGTGATGATCTCCTGCTTACAATCTAAAATTCATGAAAATAAAACACAAGTGAAAAGAATTTCAGGTCACATTTGGATCACCAAAACCATATGGATTTGAGGAGGGCCTTAATGAATTTATTTTCACACTTTTGGTATAAATCAACCAAGGCAAATAATTAGTTATTTTGGTCACCTAATTTCCATAAAGGGCATGGGGGGAGAGCATACACGTATTAATAATCTTGCTAAAAAATAACCAATATTTTAGCAACCAAGCATGAAATGAACACTCTTAGGAGTATGTAACTAGGTTTGAAGGTTCATTTTATTTCACCAAGTCTAATTGTGTTGTAATATTTTTGACCTCCTTAGCATTAGTTGAAAAATTGCAAAAAAGAACTTCAAAAGCAATTAAGACATGAAAAAGAGAAAATTTCATTTTAACATCCAAAGACAAATTGTTAATGATTTAACCATGTTCAAACATGGATTTTTCTTACATAGGAACTACAATTTGTTAGAGGGTTTTCCTGCTTAGAATACCAAAAGTGATTGATAAAATATTTTTTTGAAATGAACTCTCTAGTTTCCTATTTCTTGTCTCAGAGATTGGCATCGGTCCATATTGGGATCGATGTCAATTTATAGAAATTGGCATCGATCAACCCATAGAGGTATCAACATTAGTAAATAGAGATAAACTTTGGTTCTTATAAAAGCATATAAAATAGAATATGGAATTTCACAAAAATATTTTTAAACAAATGAGCTTTAAAACCAATAATTTTGACTAGATCTTGTAAGCAAATGGTCAGTTAAATAATATTTAGAGCATCAAACACAAAGTGAAAATTAGAAAAATTGATAAAAAACCTCATTAATCTTGTTCATTTTGTGATCTATTTTTCACATAGGGATCAATGTCATTTTTAGTAGGATTAATGTCAATCGTAGAGAATCAACATTGGTATTTGAGTAATCTATGTGTTGCTAAACATAGAATTAAGTGAAAAAAATTTAAAACTCAAATTTTTAAGATTCTTAAGCATTAATTATAAAAATTAAGAGTTTCATATTAATTTCCTTTCTTATATGGGATGCTTGAGGTCTCATCATGCATGCCATTTATAATCATAGGAATCCAAGAAGGGAGGCTAGTATAGTGTTAGTTTAAGAAAATGAAACTCAAATAAACATATTAACACTTACACTCCTATCCTAGATACTAGGGATATCTTCGTAACAAAGGAGAAATGAAAGCACAATAAGAAAATAAAAGATAATAACTCTTTTACCTTCCTTGGTAGCTTAAAATTTCTTTGTTGAGTCACTTTCTTGGCTTGTGAATTAAGAAGTCTTTAGTAATAGAGGTTATGTATCTTTTTCTCTCCTTGGCACCTTGGATTGTGATGTTTCTTGGCTTAAGATTTTGGAATTATAAAATTATTTTTATGAGTCTCATGGAGTAAATATTTCATAATAACTCTACAATATCCAAACATATAAATGAAGAGGTTTGGCCTTCTATTTCTATCCTTATTAATTAACTCTCACCCAACGTGACTCAAGGTTGAGTTTAGGCTTGGAATGGGTTCAAACTAAACCTTAGTGAGTTAAAAATAACTCCAACATAGTTGATATTTTTCAATTAATTATTATATATCATTACTAGGCATGGCTCTCAAAATTAGGTATTTTAGGATATTTTTAAAGAACTTGACAACTCATAAAGGCAATGATGAAAGGCTAGGATATTTTAAATTTTTTTTGAATTTTTTTTATATATTCATTAATTTCAAATGGATAATTCAACTAGGCATTTAATCTTGTTAAAATTTTTAATTGATTCAGACTACCCTTTTAGCTCTTTCAAGATTTAATTTAACTGTGAAAGTGCCCCACTTAAAAGGTCTAAAGGAAAAATTGATAGTTATAATGTTTCATGGTGATTAGGGATTAATCCAAGAGACTTTATTATTTCATATGATAGGATACTCCATTTAGGTATGTTTCAACATGATTCTAAGATTTAATGAATGATGCACAATAAAATTTGGGATGTTTAGTGATTCTTAGGCTTAATTCACAATAGTTGGTAGGAATCAGTCTAAAGTTTGGTTAAAATCCAATTGTGGCTAATTTTAAGTGTATATAGAAAGAATTTGTGAGGTAAAATTGGTAATATATATTTGGATTATTAATTCTTGTAAATATAGAGTGACCAAAGTGAGAGGCATTGTAGTGTAAAAATTAGAGGAAAAAATAGTATAATTCATGGGGATGGACATAAATGATACCAAGGTCTATCGGTGCTGTAGAAAAAAGAATGAATAAATTCATAGCTTATATGATGAGAATGAGAAGATACATGAGAATAAAAACAATATACTTTATATGTCTCTACTAGGTCTATGGTAGAATTTTTTCTTAAAAGTAGTAAGATACATTAAAATAGAATGGAGGTTCCATAGATTGTACTCCCGACACTTATTTTTTGTAAACCATTATAGGCATGATGAGGTAATTAGCTTCCCTTTCTATTTTTTAATATTTTTTGATAACTATATTAAGGAGTTAATTAAGGGGGATGTTCATGAACTAGTCCACCTAGCATTAGTTTTCCTTATTTTCTACCATGGATCCCCTATTATTGACCATCTAGTGGGGCAACCTAAAGAGAAGGTTGTGATATAAGTTGATGAAAATTACAATTAGTGATATAGAGAAAAATAATTTAAAACCCTTGACCACAAGACCCTTGGGTCTAAAACTGAGTTTATATAGGTCTCCTCCTCTAAAGATAAGGAGATGTTGACTGAAAGTGGGATTATATGGATAAAATTAAATGTCTAATGGCTCCACTAAATCCTAAATAGGGTAACCAATATTTTCATATGATAGTGAAAAAAAACCTAGAACAAAAAGTGAATCTAATTAGGGTGAGAATGGATAAAATGTAACATGATAGTAACATCTAGATTGAATTTATCAAAGAAATGATAGGATAATTTAAGAAGAAAAGGAACAAACTAGTGTAAAATGTTGATCAAGACAAAATAAGTTAAAAAATTACATGACTAGATTAAAGGTCAAGATGGATAGGCTATGGGAATATATGAAAGGATTTAAGAGAAAGATGTATAATTTTAACACGTAGAAAAATGTAGAAGCTAAACTTGTAGAACAAAAATAAGGTTACTAACAACCTTTAGGAATGCATGGACACTAAGAAGAGGAATGCTACATAAAATATAGATTAACCTAATAGACACACAAAAACACATATAAATAAGGTCGACGTTGCAAAGGACATTATGGTTATCCCCATTCCTATTAATATTCAAAACCTTTAGGAAGAATTGGATGCATATAGATGCCTTGAGGATTTGGCTAAAATGTGATTAATACCTATGTGATATTATTGACTGAAAGTTGAATTTTTTTAATAGTAAGTTAATTTTTTCTATCCTTATAGTTAGTATTTATCTTCTTAAGTCTCATATCTTGTATGTCTTTATTTGTTTTCTTGTTTGGTTTGTAAATTTTTATATTGATGCTTTGTACTAGGTTTTAAGGCCCTATTAAAACCTATTTTTTACCCTAATAGAAAAATAAAATAAAATAAAGATCCAAATAAACGATACACACATACATCCATGAAGAAATAAACCAATTAATTTCTAATATACTAATTAAAGGAAGAGTATAGGTATAGAAATACTTACCTTTAGGTGGACCCATCAATGCTTTAATATACCCTTTTGGATCAAGTGGCCTTTTGAATGACATGTTGTAAATTTAATAACTCAAATTTGAGATTAAAACCTATATATAATTAGAAATTAAATAAAAACACTTATCTTATTGAGTTTCAATGACACCATAAGACACAACCTCCAAAATAGAGCTGTAAACTATAACTTTCCCAAATACTAATTAGGGGTATAAATAAGAGTGAAATCAGAGTGTATGAATGTGATATATGTTTTAAGAATGAAATATGACCTCTATATATGTGTCTATAATACCCAAATATAAGCCTAAACTCTAAGCTGATGGTATTGAGTGGGTTGATACAATTGGATGATGTCAACTGACATAGTAAGTATTAACCTGATTGATATGGTATAAATGATATAAGACAAAATCAAAACTATATTGGGTTGGATGATACAACATAAATAATACAAATTATGAAACACAATGTATTGATTAATATGATATATTATGATATAGGGAAGCTATCAAATTTGGATAGAAAGTAAACATAGACGTAATATAAAAATAGACTTAAAGGAGGTCATACTGATAATAATGAGGGTGTGACATAATAGTATGAAAATATATCAAAAATTTCTATGATTTGATCCAATCCCTTTAAAGGTTCACCCTTTAAGGTGTACACTTATGGATATCAATTCCATAACAAGTCCTTACAAGATAAAGCATCACTAAAGTGATAAAAGTGAAAAATATCAAGTATATACACACCTAATCTCTTTTAAATTTTATTCATTAGGTGAATTTTATAGGTCATGGTGCAAATAAAACCAACATGACTTAATATTCCTACTCCATTTTAGCCTTATATTCATTACATATATATAATACTAATGTAATCATCATATTTCAATCATGTCTAAAATACATCACACTCATGTTTCCCTCTAATTACATAAAAGTAATTTTTTAATAGGTTTCAGGGTTGGTGGGTCCCCTACCCTTAACTAAAAGAACTGAGATTACAATAAAAAAAAGTGTATCATTAACCATAGGAAATAATCCCAAGGCAATAATGGTCGTAACATTAATAAAGATACACCATATCATCTTACTATAAATTATACCAAAGAAGATTATCTAAAAAAATTAAGTTCCTCCCATATCCTATTTTATGATGAGAATGAAGTATAATAGAGGAAGTTTCAGGGATAATATGCCCTTTTTTCTTATTCCTTACTATAGTCCAATATTCTTTATTATCTTAATTCTTAGTGATAACTTTAGAAGGAGAATACTTATCACTAGTGGGATTGCTAGAAACAACCTTCCTATAGACTTTATCCATAATAAAAGACCCATCTAAACCAACATCATAAGAAATTAAATCCTTAAGAATTAGAGATTAATTTATAGGTAGAGAAAATTTTTTATACCCCCTAGTACTTCCTTGCAACTTTGCTTGTAGACTTGGTAGGAGAAATAAAAGGAAAAATTGAGATATGATCCTCACTAGCCTCCTTCCACCAAGAAGAAACCAATTTAGACATAAGGATGATGTTAGAAGAATCCAAATTACCTTTTACAAAACATATCTAACATCTAAAAGGTAAACCCTCATAATCAAGGGTTTGCATCCGGAAAAAACCTTTGACCTTTAACTCAATGGCTACTAGTGAGGCTTGAGAAATATCCACACAAATAAGAATCTTGACAAAGGTGGTTCTAAAATAATTTAAAGTAGAAGCATCAATTTTCAGTAGATCACCCAAAATTACACCAATGGAGGACAAATAATAATATACCCAAAATTAAAGATGAAGATACATTAACCACACCCATATGGGCATGATAGTAAGGTTTTCAAGAAGAGTGTTGAAGGAAGGGAACCAGGGTTTTAAAAAAAAGAGATGTTATTCCTAGCTCCAAGAATTAACCCAAATAACCTTATTACAATCTATAAATATGTCAAAAAACACAATGAAAAAGACTATGGCACATGGATACAAGTTCAAGTTGTCTTCCATTAATGACCACCACAAATCAGATCTCTACTTATGGAGAAAAGGGAGATTAGGCCAAAATCTATAAAATTTAGACACTAAACCTCTTTCCAAAAAATACTACTCACTTTAGATCACCTCTTCGAGAGCCTCAATCTTAAAATATACTAATGGAATGGCCTTATCAATGCCCACTACTAGCTTCTTTCCCTTGAGAATGATTTAAAAAAAGGATTTGTCCTTGATAAAGCATTGATATCAGAGTCTACGTCTGACATACTTCTATCTTCCCTCAAAGTAATAGAGGAAGGGTTTGTATCACCAATTAATCTTCTAATTTATTTCTCTTGTGAAGGATTTAAGAGCACATTAGAAAATTATATGATATTAGGGCACTCATCTTCACTGGCCTCATAGTGACCTATGATAATAGAAACCCTATTCACTAAAATGTTGTTTTGATGAGAATGATGGAGAACCTAGTTCTTGATGATAATCTTCCCATTCATAATTGCTAACTATGGAGAGGTGTTGGAGCTAGGATGATTCACAAAAATCATGAAGGGAAATAAAGGGTAGCAATGGCAAAAAAATCCTCAATTTTTAGTTTACCAAAGGGTAAAAAACATTTTTTTGTTATATTAGGTAAAATAAGTTTCTTTTACAAGAATCCAGCAATAATAAAAGTTTAGGAAAAAAAGGTTAGAACTAAATAAAAAAAACAAATCCAAATTAGGATGAAAAATCTAGAAGGTCTTCATCTAAACATAAGCAACTATACCAAGAAGCTCAACCAAGACAAAATAAGAAAAACTAAAATAAATACATAGACTGATGAGGAAATCTCATCTAATCTTTCCTTATCCTATAGAGCTCTTTTCATTTCCTTGGTTTTGTCTTTCAATAATTCCTTTATTACTATTCCATGCTTGCATTTTCTTGATCCTTCTGAAGAGCCCTATTTGGTATTTATTGATGGCATTTTGGGGATTCTTTTGGATTTAGGGGTTGGCTAAGTGTCTTCCATAGCTTCTGATTTAGATTCATCATTAGTAGTTTTTTAATTGGGAGGGATTTCTCTATCATATTTCTACTTGAACTTATTGGTCTCAACTTTCAATCCATTCCATTCCTTAATTAGGATAGCCATGCATTTTCTAATTTCCATTAATTTATCTTCAATGTCTTTGAGTTTCCTCTTACGCTCCAAATCTAGGTCATCTAGTTTACACACTATTTTTCCCTTGTTCCTACATTCCTCCTTATATTAAATTGTTATGGTTTTGAGGTTTTTTCCTATAGAGGTATGGGTAGTGTCTCCCAAATGTTTAAGGGGTGGTTTATATGTATGGGTCTTGGTAGAGAGAAAGGGGGGTTGGGATTTTGAGGGAAAGGGGACCCATCCTCCTCTAGAGTCTTAAATTACTAATCAGGTGGGTGATCCACAAATATATGAGGAAGGGTTTGCTACATAGGGGCTCAACATGTTCAAAAAATAGTAAAATTAACCCTTGGTGAATAATATCATTCTTGTGATATATATAAAATAAAAAATTAGTTCCATGATATATACCCATAAAATTTAATTACAAAAAATAAAAATTATAATATATAAAAAATCATTTTCTTTGTAAATCAATGTGGCATAAAATATACTCCTATGGAAAATAGTTCAGATAGAAAAAAAATAGACCTAATAAGGGTTGGATAATAAATTTGTATACACCTCCAACATACTCTTGAAATAACTTAAATGTGCCTAAAATGAAAAAAAAATTACAAAAAAATCAAAATACTAAAAATAAGATGAAAAGCCATATTTTTGAAATAAACTAGTGACACTAGCTCCTTAGCCTCTAGCATAATATCTAATAACTTGAATTGGTTATGGGTTATCTCTTGTCTCAATAGAATTTTCATAGTCACAACTAGAAATAAATATCAATTGAGTTCAAAGAAATTTCAAATTTAAAAATTCAACCTATATATAATCAAATAATATTGTGCTATAAAGTAGAAATTCCAATTTAATATTAACTCATTACAATATCATACACACAATATATTAAGACTCATATATCCTTTTCTCCTACTATTAATTGGTTTGGAAACCATGTAATACTCATTTCACATTGTAATACTTTCATAGAAATTAAAATATATATTATAAGATAAATATTTTACATGGATACCTGTAAGGTATATTCATTATGACATTTCTAGACTTTATCATCATGAATAGGGGGAAACAAATGTATTAAATACATTATAACTGAAAGGAACCCTATGTAAATTCACTAATAAATAAAACATTCATACTATTATACTTTACCAATTACTATTGACCAATTTTGGCCCACATACCATCCTTGTGCCCATATAGAGAAGGTTGCTAATGGATGAGCAAATGAATAAAAGCTATGGATGGAATGAGCGATACAAGGATCTCATTTTGCTCACAAAGCTTTTGAAACACTTTAAGTTTACTTAAAGTGTAATTTTCCAATTTATAATGTATAAGTATAAAGTGTTATAGATACCCTATGGGATGTTAAGAGCATTTGGAATGATTATGGAAGTGCATAACATTCATCTAGTTCTTCATTGTGTTCATATAGACATTTTGGTTCTAGTGGCAAAAATTTTGAGTAGGCATTTTACTAACATTATCATTTCAACATGTAGATGAGTTAGGGATAATTGGTCACATGGGTTTGATCAAATTAGTCTCAAAAACATGTGCACTAAGTTTTAGGTCATGTGATGAAGCGTAAAGTAAGATATGAGGACTCAAATTTGGCCTCCTAAATAGTTTTCCTAAGTTTCCATACTTATAAAATTTGTAAAGGATCTAAAATATAGCCAAGTGAGAATATTGATGGAATCGTATCTCACATGTCTAAAAGTATTAGGATAAAATTATCATATGGGTTTGTACAATTTAGTCCCTAGTTGTTATGTGCTAAGTTTTAGGCCATGCATATAAGTGTGAAAAAGTTATGTATGCTCAATGTTGGATCCTCAGACATAATTCACTATGTTTCCATACTTATCCATTTTTGACTTGATAGGTATGAAAAAATCATGCAAAAAAATATAGGGTAACTCACTTGAACATTTTTTAAAGACACTTAAAAATATCCCAGGTCTATTAGATCAAGTAGACATAGTTTTTTTGATCTCAAGAACATCTCCAACAAATTTTGTCCCTCCATGATTTTTCCCCTTCAAGATATAAATCTTCAAAGTTGGTTAAATAATGGGATACATTCATGAAAATTTCAAATTTAAGTCACTACCAAAATGTAATAGATCTGAAATTTGAAGGCCTACAAGACATTGAATACGTCTATAGGGACATCAAATTATGGTTACATGAACATTAAATTTAAGACCTGATAAATAGTCATTTTTTTTCAAAACAAAATAGATCCAAAGACTAGCATTAATTCATACTAAGTAGTATCGATCAAGTAAGAAGAGTCAAAAGGTCAAGGAGCTTGAAAGGTTGACACATGGCACAAGTGCATAAAGTGGTAGACTGATAATATGATCCTAAATGCAAAAATAGGATCTCCAAGTGGTACCAACTTTAACAAAGTTGACAAGTCAAGGGTAGGATTGATGGCTCTCACTCAATTATATAGATCAAAATCAATGGAGAAAGATGAGTCAATAATTCAATAAGTTGAGTTAGTTTATCAATAACCAATGAGCAAAGGAGATATTTTTCACCAAGGTAGATAAATACAAAGGAACCTAGCTCAAATAATGGTTTGAGTTAAACTAGATGGACATCACAAGATCTATCATCACCATTAATGTTATATAGGAAAAAAAATTAGGTCTTTCAGACCTAATATATACCAAAGGGGGTGAAAACTTATTGTAAAATCAAGAACATGCACTTATGAACTTCTTTTGTGGGCCAAAACTATAGGAAAACCAATAACCTTAGATTTTTTTCTATCTATAGGATGGACCTATGATCCAAACATGGAAATAGAAACAGATATGTGATTAATGAAAAGGGTCCTCATCCTTCAACATGGCCATATTTTTGACAAGTAGCTACCTAAAATGCACAAATCCATATTTCTACCAAAACTATGAGCATGAATTTTTGTCCTTAAGTGAGAGATAACATGAAGGATAAAAGAAAAGGTCTAGTGTTGGGAACTATAAATAGGGCCAATCAATGCATCCCCAGAACCTTTGGGGACTTTATCACTCAATAATCCATGGGTAGTGTCCTAATTGAGTAAAAAGGTGGCAAGGTTTTCATTGGATAAAGAGAATAAGGTGGTATCCCAAGTTCAATTAATGATGCATGATAGTGTGTTCCATTTTTAAGGGTATGCTCCCACTTTATTTATATCTCTCCCTTATCTTATATATCATGGTCTCATTCCCATTCAAGGGGTTCTCAACTATTAGAATTAATCATTATTTTATGGGACAAGGATACTCATTGAGACTCTTACAAAAAGTGTGGTCATTTTATATGGTTAAACCATATCAAAATATTATAAAACTACCTTTTTAAGTAATATGATCAATCTTCTCCTATCTATTGTCTTTAATTAGTGCTTAGTATGCTTGTGTATGATTAATTTGTCAAAGAGATTTTTCCTAGTTTATTATCCTTCTTCTTGCCTCTTTGAAGGTGTTTTCAAACTAACTTATAAGTCTATATTAGTGTTCTTCTTGGAACCTCTTCTATTAAATATTTATGAAACTAGTGAAATTATGAGATTGAGTAAGCCATAGTTGTCTTTATCCAATCGAATCTATGTTCACTATTATATGAGTGTCTATTTAATTGGTGCATCACCCTTTTAACCTTCTTAGGAGCATTTATCCTCTTTATAATCCTTTTCCTTGTGAAGAATTAGTTTAAAATTAGTTTAGGTGAGCATCAAGAGGAATTCATCCTTCTCTAGAGGTCTAACCCCATTATATGTGACCCACAGCCTAGGGTTCTTCCCATTAAGTAGCCAAATTGGAGGGATCCTAAAGAAATCTCTCCAAGGGTAAAAATTGATCCTAAAACAATTACTATGATCATTTTCCCAATTTGGTCCATTTGATACACTCATCTAAAAGGATTAACTCTTCACATAAAATTCAAGTTAGTATAAAATTAACATGATTTATAATAATTTATAAACCTTAATAATTATTAAGCACATTTGATATTCAACTATATGGGCACTTCCACACCACACTAACTACATTTGGCACTATGAATTGGTTAGCTACCATGGATTATACATTATCACATACACTTACATAATTATCAAGTTGTTTTCTATTGACATAAGTTCCTATGTGAATTAATATAATTCATAGGGTCATAATTTCATTACATTAAAATATTTATATAAGTGGGTATTTCGATATAAATGACTCACAAGCTTCATTCCTATTTTCCAAATAAGCACATATGTTTGAAATCTTTCACAAATCCTTGGTTTTAGATTATAATACTCATAGGGGGTCAAGATTGGTATAATTTTACATATATTATTTTCAACTATTATAGATTATCATAGATTGGTATATAATTGATACATATTATGGACATATTCAAAGCATAAATGACATATTATGAGTCCATAACTCAAATTTCATAGATTATATGATATTATTGCAAAAAATTAATGAATCATATTACACAAGAAATATAGTGGGTAATATGGATGACATATGCAAGGTATTGTCTAGGTTACATGACTCAAATTACATAGGTTATATAGAGTTGGATCATATGTGACACATTATATAAGTTTATATATTGATAATTTACATATATTATGACAAATTACATAGGTTATATAGATTGGGTAAATTTACAAGGCATATGTTAGACATTCTATGGTATTTGTTTACTCAAATTAAATCAAGATATACTCATCTATAATTAGGCACTATTTAGGTAGTATTATATAATCCATATACAATAGATGATTCAAAAACTTATTGAAATACACATATACAGAAGTTCTACTTTGACTCTAAATATGAACAAATATACAGTTCCATCTCCATAAGAAGTACTCAAAATATTTAAGTAATATAAAAGTTGAACATAGAGATCACAATAATAATACTTCATTGATATATTCAATAGACAAACATGCATATATATAGGATATCCTACTCCTATATTCAAGGAGAGTGAATCTTCATTAATAACTCCTATAAAACCTCAAAAATATTTTACATGAGTTGTAACTCACAAAACAAACCTATAATATATACATGATATATTATTATAATAATAATATAAATGACTAATAACTAAATAAAAATATAACCTAATGACTATTTACAATATGGTAAATTATAAATAACGATTTGAATACTAAATTCCCAACATTACCCCTATTAATTTTTACATTGTAAAACATATCTCCTTCTTACATTTTAATATGTCACCAACAGAGCTGACCTCAACTATGGTGTGTTACATGGGCCTATTCATAAAATCATGTTGCATAGGCTTGTACATACAATAATGCTGCATAGGCTTGCATAAAATCCATGATTGTTATAGTAAATTTTGAGTAACATTCTACAATGTTTCCATAATAGAGGTTGTGTATGGAATAGTCATACGTGAACATGAATTAACTACATCTGATCTTATTTTACACACCATATTGAACAACTAAAATCCACACCACATAGCTAAAACTACCACCAAATAATATTAGCCTCATTATTGGTGACTAATGAGAGGTTTTGAAAACCTCTTTCCTCCATTGTGTCCATCCTCTTTGGTATCACTTTTCACTGAATAAGTTTAGCTCAAAGGCTCAATTTACATTGATAAACATCATGTACAAGTGATATTATGTGCATTTGAAATCCAAGGATTTTTTTATTGTGTAAATTTTTTCTCTTACATTGACTATTTTAATTTTAATGATGAGAAAATAATACAAAAGTTTGAGTTTGATTTAAACTAACAATATGAAATAATCACTATATAAAAAGTTATCTATTGACTCATGTTTTTGGGAATTTTACAAATGTAAGTATTAAATAATAAAAATAACTCTACACATAATATTAAAAGAGTTAAAAATGAAAAACATAAACTTTATAATCTATATAATGTCAACATTAATAATATAATTCACAATGACTATGTAACTAAATAGACACAACCCAAATGACTATGATGTATTTAAACCAAATAACAAAACATTTATATGTCAAATTTAAATGAATTTGACATATTTCAATGTACCTAGATCATAAAAATAACTTATAAAATGGGTTTGAAAACTAAAATTACACATAGTTATCAGGGATACATGAGGTGGTAATATGGATAAGAGTGCATGGAGGTGAAAGGATCTACAGGTCTATAAAACATAGGATAATGGTTGTATGTAAGAATAAGGATAGTTGATAATCTAATGTTTTCATGGTGATGTTTAAAGGAATGCACAAAGCACATGATAAAATATCCAATGCAAAACTACATGGTTTACAAAATCATATCTTTGAGGATGATAGTTAGTTAGGGTCACCATGGAGCTTGAATGATGAGACATCACATGAATATATGTCTGATGCATAAGGCCATAGATTATTTTATGACTTATCATAAGGCTAAAATTGGAGATTATTCAATAATGACAAATGAAAATATGGAATAGGCTTAGATCTACACATAAACTTGCAAAGGATGCTTGAATGGAATAATGAACACTCTTGATTTCTTTTTCAACTTTATTCAATGATCAAAAGTCAAAACAACACATTATAATCTATCAATTTCTAGCTCTCAAGTCTAATACATAATATGCCTCAAATTGCAAGTGGAATGAATGGTCAAAGACCTTGGCACACTTCTTTTGATATCTCATTCTTACTAATAGTTTTTTAAACCATATTCAAACTCTAAAATACATAAAATAGTACTAAGTTATTTTAAAATATACTAACTCTACTTTAAAAATTCTTGAATTATTTCACTCTCTTCATAAATTAGGTAACTAACATAATGGATATGCCCCTTGACTAATTAAATAATCCATTACAAGAAAAAATTGACTATAGGACTTTGGTACCAAATATATATAATAGAGAAGATAAAAATAGAGATCACAATAATTATAATACTTCATCGATGTATTAAGTAGACAAATATAAATATATATAAGATAGTTTTCTCCTATATTCAAGGAGAGTGAATCTCCATAAATAACTCCTAAAACAAATCTACTATTTTCTGTGCCTTGTTTTAACTCACATAACAAACCTATAAGCTATATGTGATGTATATTTTTTAAAATAATATACACCACTAACAACCAAATAACAATATAACCTACAAACTACTTACCATATAGTAAATTACAAATAACCATGTGAATACTAAATTCCCAATAAAAACTTATTTAAGTTTATATCCAATAATAGAGAAAGACTAGATGCACATGGACTGGGTCACTAGACCCACGAAATATCCATTCTAAAAGCATGATCATAATGGATGAATACCACATACTCCCAAGTGTAGTCATTGTTTTATTATCGTGACCTTATCATTATGAATATATTATTGTTTATTTAAATAGCAATATATTTGATTATGTGCATAGTTTCTCATAGATTCACATGAACACCATGAAGTAATGGAGATAAGGAAAAGTATAATATATCATGACTTTACATAATAGATAATTATTTCCAAATACGTAACTTATTTGCACATTTATCTTGGTCTTGTGTCTTCTATATAATTACATTGATTATGTAGTATTTTTTTTCTCTTTACATCTTTATTAACTTTGTCATAGGGATCCTTGGTCCTATTTTTTATCTCTAAATTATTTCTGGATTAAGAATAGTTACGGTAAATTTAAATAGTATTAATTACTAGTATAATCCATTATTATTTAATCTATCCCAGCGTACATTTTGGGTATATTTTTGGACATGCCACTCTTTGTGGTTATTTATTTTACCCTTTTGGACCTTGTTTATTTGGCTTATGAATGCCAATAGTTTAAACTTTCAAACTTGATAACCCTATATATAAAAATATGTTAGAATAATTTTAGGGACAATCTCTAAATAATTAACAGAAGGTAAACATAGAAAACACAATCATTTATCTCACTATATATCCTTTAGAAAATATATATCCTTTAGAAAATATATAATTTTAATAATAGTGATATAAATGATTGTGTTTTCTATGTTTACCTTCTGTTAATTATTTAGAGATTGTCCCTAAAATTATTCTAACATATTTCTATATATAGGGTTATCAAGTTTGAAAGTTTAAACTATTGGCATTCATAAGCCAAATAAACAAGGTCCAAAAGGGTAAAATAAATAACCACAAAGAGTGGCATGTCCAAAAATATACCCAAAATATACGCTGGGATAGATTAAATAATAATGGATTATACTAGTAATTAATACTATTTAAATTTACCGTATATATATATATATATATATGTATGTATGTATGTATGTATGTATGTATGTATATACATATATATATGTATATGTATATATATGTATATATGTGTGTATATATATATGTATATATATGTGTGTGTGTGTGTGTGTGTATATATGTATGTATATATGTATATACATATATACATATACATATACATATACATATACATTATTATTAATCCATAAATAATTTAGAGATAAAAAATAGGACCAAGGATCCCTATGACAAAGTTAATAAAGATGTAAAGAGAAAAAAATACTTATATATATTTGTATTTTTTTACCAAAGGAAGACATAGTTTAAATTAAAATTAGACTTGAATTTAAATAATTTGTCACACACACTTGATAATGGAAAATAATAGATTAATTTAAATGAAAAGGAGGCTAAACTTTGTCATATGTAGGGGTGGAAGGAGGACAAGGACCATGATAGAGCTGATAGGCTATTTGAGGGCCACTTGGGGGAAATATAAAAACATTATTTTCCTAATAAGTGTGATGTTGAGGTAAAAAATAAGCATACTGATCAAAATATGGTTTATTATACATATCAAATTATAATGATTAGGCACTTAGTTGGGCTGCTTAAACTAGCTAATGGATTCTTGGAGTCACCATTGATGTTTGCGCACATGCCTCCAAAGGTTTATTGGATGAATAAAACACCAAAAAACTTCACCATTGAATAGTGTAGTATATCCCACCGAGCATGACAAAAAATATTATGGCATTAATATGCACCCTTGGAGAGATTTATTTAGGCTCCCTTTGACTAAGACATAATATTGGGACAACCCCAAGCTATGGGTAACCTATGATGGGGTTGAACCTCTAGAGAAGTCCAAATTCCTTTTGATGAATCACCTAAACTAATGTTACCATAGGGAAAATGGTTATAAAGGGGGAAAGGGATCTTAAGAAAACTAACAAGGTGATGCACCAAATAAAAATGGGAAACTCCCATAAGATTGAACCCACATTAGATCTACATAATAGAATGCTAACTTTAACAACCTCAAGATCAAGCTAATTACATAAGTATTTCATAGACTACGTTTAGGAACTAGTGAATGTAAACAAAGAGGAGTTCTAAGACTCACTAAGAGTTCACATAAATGGTAGAAAGAACACTAATCTAAACATATAGATAGCTTGAAAATACCCTAAAGGAGGTCAAAAAGGAGGAAAATGGATGAGGAATATTCTCCTTCACTATGTCATCATGCACAACTCACTAAACACTAATCCAAGACAAGAAATAGGTAAATAAAGTATTTTATTGAAACAAAAGGTAGTTCTTACAAATTATTGACAAGGTTTAACCTAATCAATAGGAGAATATTTTTCAATATTTGAAACAGTCCCCTGATACTCCTAAAAAATGAGCATCTTTACAAATGGAAAAGAATGGGTGATATATAAAAAATTGGAAAGAAAAAGAGAGGGATCACATTAACTAAGATGAATCAATGATCTAACACTTTTAAGGAATGCTTCATGACCTTTTAATCTTATCAAGACTGATCCTTCATTGACAAATTATCTTTTCTTTACTCTAATAGTCTTCAAGATCCTCTCATTAGTTGAGAAACATGCACTGGAAGGCAAGAGTCTATTTTTAGATGATGAGTTATGATCCTTTCCATTAGAGAAAATATCCTTAAGATCTAAACAACATAGAATGATCTAACTACTTTTTCCATTCCCCGAATCCCTTTACTTTGATTTTATATGTCATTTCCCACTTGATTTCATTATGAGGACAAAGTATTTATATCTTTGATCCTAATAGAGTTATCTCCATTTTTTCTTTGAATGGTGGTAAGTACATGCTTGTCAAGGATCTAGATATATAGAATATGAGACACTTTTTTATAGCCATTCACATATGCCACTACTTTGAACCTAATCATATATTTATTATAGATTAAAACCAATCTCCTTTATTCATTTTCCTATAGCTATCATTGTAATGGAGATATGTAGGTTGCTTGATCTCATTTCAAATAGCTAGCTAACCATATTTGATTTCTATATTAGGGCCTAAAATATCTATTTTTTCTTTTGATAATTTATGAAAATTGAGAAATCATTATTTTCACATATCTCCTTAAAATATCAATGATAATAATCACAAAACAATTCTACAAAACTAAAATGTGGGCTCTATAAGTTCTAAATCTTTAAACCAGTGGTTGAGACAATGCTTTAATGGTAATGTAACTTCATTATAACCATCTTGACTATATGAATGTGTCCCATGTTTAATGGATGATATAATATGATCTAATGGTGACATATGATCCTCTAAAATATTACTCTTATTTGACCTCGATCACATTTTTGACCTCTATTCAAAGTCTCATGTCTTTAAATTTTAATACTGATTGTTGATCTTGATTTGGGCTTCTCATAATATACAAATTGTCAGCTATTCATTTGTTCCATAGGATACTACTATCAACCTTTTTAATTTTTGACCTCATGTGCACTATCGATCTACCTCTATATGAATGAACATGAGCCATAGATCTTCTACTAGTCTAACATAGTTGAGACACTTGGTAGCTTCTCATTTGTCTTCAATATTTGCTAACATATTGACCAATTATTATCATTGATATAATTTATATGATTGTATATGTATCATCTATCCATCTCAACCCACTAACACTATTAGTCAATGCATACCATTATATATCTGATTAGGTACCCAATATCTTGGCACTTTTCATTAATGCATTGATGTGGACCTTTTTAATTGATGCTCACCATTGATCTATTTTATATGATTTAATGCATACCATTAGATCTTTGGGACCAATAATTTTGTTAGTTATTGATTACCATTGGATCTTGGCATGAACTCCCAATATTTGGACACTTATCTGCTCCACATTTATGCTAGGAACATTTTAAATCCAAACAACTATTTGTTGAGGCTTAAACTTGATGTCTATGTGAATGTCTCCTGCTTGTTTAAATTTGAATGCTTATAACTCGAGATAGATAACACATCAAGTCATGAAATTTACGAATAATATCTCAATATTTTGTTCTAAGAGGCTTCCTTATAATATTTATAAAATGCATAAGAAAACTCATTTGTTTATCCCTAAGTGACATTCTTGTGATGGTTGGTTTCTTCTAGGCTTTAACTTGAACTTTTTAGGCTCAAAATGAGTTTATTAGACCTTTGAAACTTTATTTATGTCCATAAAGGTCTTGATCACAATGAGAACCAATTTTATCTTCTTCCCCTTGAAATTTTAGACCTATTTCAAGACTTGCTTCTCAAAGATCAATAAAGTGCACTTTAAACATGCTTAATGTGTTTCAAAGGCTTTGTAAGTACTATGAGATATTTGGACCACTCATTCCATATATAAATATATTTATCTCAACCATTCAAGTATAATATTTTTATGTGGGCCAAAGTTTGGAGACAGTAAATTATAATGAGTGGATGAGATGTTTGGAATTAATGATTATTTGGATTATTATGTGAGAAGGTTGGGATTTACCTACAAGTGAGTTAAGGATGTTGAGAAAGTCACATTTAATGGACATATTAGGGATGTTTAGTTTGGCTAAAATCTAAATGCCTTATAATTCTACCTTGGCATTTACTACATGATTGGGTTAGGTACCCATAGGTTTGGCATAGGCAATAATTGCCTTCCCTAAATCATCCTTGATGACTTCTCCTCTTCCCACCTTTTTGAGATTACCTTTAGATGCTCTGTCAAAGTTTAAATTTAGTCATCTAACTAAGGTAGGTCCTAATTCATGAGCTTTCTATCTAGAAAGGGTTTGGAGGGAGGGGGTGTGAGGTTTTGCTTATCAATAATGCCTTATTTTGCCTCTAATACTCCTACTTTGTCATTTAGAACTACCATCTACTAGTTATCTACAATAGTAGAGAGAATTTGACTAAATGAACTTAATAGGTTGGAGTGTTTATGAATAAAAATGTGGGTGTTATGTTCTGAACAAATGAGCCAAAAAAAGTGGGAAGGGTAAGGAACCAGAGGAAAGCCAAGGAGGGGAGCTTCCAAAGGGGGTTTCCATTTGATTATGAGGTCCAAAATTGGGCTACACTTGACCCAGTAAAGATTTAAATAATAAATAAGGAGATTTAAGATCTAGGCTATAAATAGGAACTTCAGGAACAAATGATTCATGGATTCTAACATAGAGTTGTAAAGGATAGGCCTATTTAGAATGGTCATTCCCAATTTTTCTAGATTATAATAGTGATTATTTTGTTATAGGATGCTAACTAGAATAATATGTTTACCTTAGGATTAAGGTGTTTAAACTATATATTTTTCCAAAAAGACCAATCCTCTAATTGAGTTAAGCTAGCAAGGAAGCCTAATTTGACCATGTATTCTTTATTGTCTTCTACTGGAAAAATGAGAGTATCTTATTTTGGGAAAATATATATATGAAGTTACTATATATGGTAATTTAGGTTAGTAATTTATAGATTTATTTACTCATTATCTCACACTTCAAGCAAAGTATCCCAATCTTTTGTTCCATAACAATGGACCCATTAATCTTTAACCTTAGGGCTAAAGGTGTATTTAAATGTTTCTTTGAGAGATTTATAGTAGGTGGGAGGATATAGGAGAGGGATAGAGCCATGGGTATTCCTAGAAGTTTATATTTTATCCATTTCCCACCTACCATCTAAAAATTTTATTCATAATATCCTTTGTGATTGAGATGACATTCTACAAGGCTAAGCCATTCATGGGGCCTTCTTCCCAAATAAATATGTCTTCTTCACTATCATCCATATATTTTATTTCTATAATCTCGGTCCAATGGTTGTCCTCATTCATAATTTTCCACCTAAATTATGGAAATCATGGTTTGATCATGCTTTTAACTCTTCTTAGTCCTAGTCCTCCAAAATCCTTAGGAGGCAAACTTTATCGAAATCTACCAATGGGAATCAAAATCTTTATTTAATTACCTTTCATAGGAAATTTTATAAATTTACTATGTTTTGTCATCAAATTTGTTGTGGATTTGGAATAGAGTCATAAGGTAGACATAAATGCTTTATAAGGAACTTTTGAGTAACTATAGTTTTCTAGCCTATTACAAGAGGGTTCCTTTCTAACCCACTAACTTTTTCTAGATTCTTTATACTAGGGGATTATATAAATCCTTATGCATTTTACCTTTGAAAAGAGGCATATCAGGTTATGTTGGGAGAAACTTGCTGATCCTACATTCTATTATTCTCACCAATCCTTTTTAGAGGGCTACAAGGGTATTCATGAATAAGGAAAAACATTTTATAATCTTTGGATCTAAAATATCTAAATATTCATCATCAAATCCTACTAAAACATATAATTTATGCATTCCAAATTATTTAAAAATTCTTGTGTTATTCCAAATACAATAAAATTATTTAATAAACTACCTTATAAATAATATTGATGATCATATGTGGTGAAATTAGTGTCTACTAGGTTTTCATCCTTTTTGTTCTCAATTATTTCATGAACAATATATTTTATTAATAAATTGACCTCCATAAAAACCTATCAAGTGAATTATAGATAAGGGTTAATCTCTTCCTCATCTAATTCCACCTTATTCTCTTGAATTTATTATAGTGCCTAGACTTATTGTTTATTATCCTCTAATTTAGATTGTACAATAGAAGAATACACATGCAACATATTCATAATTATCCATAAATAGTGCTATGATTGGCTTAATAAGAGGTTTTGTGTTTTGTTCAATACATTCACTATGAAAACAATTCTGATATAATAGGATTGTCATGGGGAAATGTATTTTTTTTCACTTGAGACATGTTTGGTATAACATGTTGAAATAAGACATAGCCCTGCATAGGTGAAATGCTTGTTCTTTGAGAAAATATATATTTTATGTTGTGACAACCTATTTATAAACCAAAGAAAATAAATTTTAATTATATTCCTTCATAAACATGGATATAATCAAGTCTAAGGTATTCATTTATATATCAATAATGAAAACCTCTTTATGTATATTATTGATGGGAATGTTGTTTTATATTTCCTAGACGGTTAGGCTAAAATACATTATGGGTTGGTGTAGTTTTCTTAAACAAGAAAAAATGATTCAAGAAGATAAATGGATAAATTAGTTATCCAAACTATAAAATGAATACATATTAAAAAAAATAAAACTATGGATTGAACCATGCATTAAATATAAAAACTAGTCATACTTAGGGCCATTTAATGTAAAATAAAATAACTTACATGCTACATCCTCATGATGAATTTTAAATAATCTCAAAGAACTTTTTGAAATAATGGAAATGTTTCTTAGTAGACTTATCATTTTGGAATTTGGGGAGGTAATTTAAATAATTCTATAAGATACCATGATGAACAACATGGATGTTTATTATTGTTTCACTAAGATAAGACATGATTTTCATTTTTTGATGTTGATGATTTTATAAATTTTATAGTGTTTTTAAAATATTTGATATAAAATTAAATAAACATACATTATGTTGAATTGATTAAAATTAGACCTCATACTATGAAAATATCTATTTATGTGGGTTTTTCACACCACAGATAATGGTATTTCACTCGCTCATTTAAAGATCATGAGATGTAACCCAGGGCATGATTTTCAAGTTGAAACTCTCTTATGTAGTCATGGTGAAATAATATTATGTGAAATAAAGCCAATAATTTGAGGTCATACCAATTTGACTTAAGATTTATCTTTCAAATTCACTTGTCTTCTACCAAGTGACACCCTAACAACACCTACAACTAACCAAAAAATATATATTTACACTGATGATATGTTATAATAAAATGATAGTCATACAAAAATTAAAAATATAATGAAAAATATGGTATAAAATAATGTTTAATACTAACATTAATTAATTAATTTGATAAACAAAAAACTTTATGAGATTTACTAAAAATGTCCAGCATTAATCAAATCTAACATTCACTCAAATTTGAATAAACATGGTGTGAGTATGGGGATAATCAGTTATGAGTAAATTATAATAACATATATTTTAAATATACATTGACTAAAATAAATAGTGAAAAACACATTAAACTAGAATAATTAATAAATATTAGAGGTCATTCCAAAAATAGAAATATGCACATCCATCTATAGCAATACGAGATAATAAATTAACTATATTAATGGTTACAATAATAGTATTTATTAATCTAAAATAATAATAAAAAACACATAAATATCATATAGTGATCAATTTTATCTATAAAATATAAATGTTAATTTTAATTTGAGAAAGGGGGAAACAAATAGACTCAAAAAATCCACAGTGATTTATTATGTGTAGTATTCCAAATTTCCTTAAACTCAAATAGTTCAAAATACTATACAATATTCTAATGGTAACCTCTTTTATTTTTAAAAATTATTTTAATGTGATAATTTATTCAAATAATATATTCTTAATATGTATAAATCAACTAAAAATAAATCCTAGTTCTAAATCTATCTTGAACTACTCAAAGATATTATTGTGAAAATATCCACTTTTGGGTCCATTCATTACTATCCCTATCTAAAATTAGGAATTTTACAAGATTAAAATAAGTTACACCATTTTTTATCCATGAAAATATTATAATTCTAGTATATTTGTGTATTTTTTTATAATTAAGCTCATGAAGTGAAGTTTTAATATAATGGCCATTAACTTTTGCATGTAAATTAGAGACCATTTAAGGTCACTATTATATATAATTTGGGATTATATACTAATGAAATCACCTACTACATATGTTATACTACATTTTTTGTTCATTCTATCAATCAATTTATAGTTTTTAAATCTTTCCGTTATGAAATCGAGTCTCCTAAGAATTATATATTAGTGATTGGTGACTCATTTATATTGAAATTATACGTATAAGATCTATCTTTGACCATCCATTAATGTTGAAACCTTTTTTTTTTAATTTGTGATGAAGTGACTGGTGGATAAATGAATAAAAATTCTCCTCAAGTTTATGAAGTATCTTTGACATCCACATGGCATGATGATGGATTAATAAGTCCAACTATCCATCTGATGGATTTGTTGCATTATTAATTTTAGTTTTTTTTTTCATGTCTACATGATTTTATATTTTGTAAAATGTGATCACCATTACAATACCTAACAACCATGCACTTATATGAAACAATATTAAATTCATAATTTATATTTGAGTAGAGTTCATAATTAAAATTAAAAAATAAAAAGATAGTTTTGTGGCTAACTTCCACATATTCAAAAGTTTCATGGACCTAAACATAGTCCCAAGATATTGTGGCTATATATGAGACATGTGTCACAATAAAAATTTGGAAGGTCACAGGGTAAACATATTCATAGGGTAAAAAAACCAAAATACTCATGGTAGAGCCATGACATAATCTATTTAATTGGTCTAGGGTGAATGTGGACCTATTAATTCATAGATTTGGGTTTGATTTATAATTTGGTCTATGGAATGGAGTTACAATGGTTGAAATTAGTATGCATATAAATATTATAAGAGTTTTGGATAAAATGTAGGACTAGGGATGGAGTTTAAAAGGGGGCCATGAAAATTTGAAATAGGTACCTTAGACCTAGATTAAGAGAATATTTGTTACCACAAAGGTGAACCTTAATTTTTTATACTATCAATACAATTCGAAATTAATGTTTAAATATAAAACCTTAGGTTCTCATGAACTTGGTCATGGTAAACCTTAGGATTAAGCTAATAGAAATGGATTATAGTGAATTTAAAATTTATAAAATTAATTGTGGGGCCAAATTTTAATAAATACATAATTTGATGATGTGACCATTAAATTAAAATTATAGACTAGCTTCCTAATGTGTATTAGACATAGAATGAAGTGTGACCATATAATATGTGTATTCCTTTAGGATGGAATAGGGTCTCTATTTCATATAAAGAAATGGGTGTGTGTTGGTCACAATAAATGATATTTTTTTTAGGAAAAACATTGTTATGTGTTTAGAATCTTGAATCTCTAATTAATTTTTAGATAAAATAAAATAAAATCATGAAAGAGAGTTTCATATTTTAATAATAAATTTGAAATTTTTTAAATTTTATTACATAATATGTTTGGAATTTATATCTACAAAAATTATGAAGTGTGTGTATAATGATTCATTTACCCTGTCTTTGAGATTTTTGATATGGTGCAAGAGATATCACTTCATTTACACCTTCTGAAGGGTATTTTATTTTTTGTTGTTTTTATTTAATGGGAAAGGTTTAAAAAAGAAAAGGCTTAGGAATTTTTATGTTTCCAACTATGTGTATATAGCCATGATATATTTACCATAGGCTCCCCTCTAGGCCTTTTTCCATTGCCATCTAGGCACCCATAGCCTTGATGGATATTGATTGAATCACTCCTTTAGGGTAAACCTTTTGAATTTTTATTTGAATATTTAATATTTTCCATTTTTATTATTCTTATTTACTTTTATATCTCTTATAGGGTTATGAACTAATATAACCAAGGTATAAGGATGGTCCAAAATGTTTAGTCACAAGTGATATTTAATTTTATCTTTCATACTCATCAAGGAAATATTAGGTGTGATTAATTACAATCACGAATCTTTTTAAATGAATAAAGTGTTCCTTAATTCATGTTATAGTTAGAAAATAAACATTTTTTTTTCTAGTGAAAACATAAAGAAATCAAACATAATGTTGATATTCATAAAAAAATCCACTAGTTTTCTTAAAATCTTTAATGTTTTATAGTGAATTAAACTCTTGTATCCAATATAATGTGACTAGGGACTCTATCGATTGGATCAAACAATACATATGCATAAGAAGTTAGTAATTTATCAATCTTTTGAAAATGGATGTAACTTTTTTTTGTTTCTTTTTGTCTTGAACAAGCCATATTAAACAACCAATTACTCAAATAAAAACAAACTAATATAGGAAATCATGATAACAAATATAAACTAATAAATACAAATAAAAATAAAAATAAATTAATATAATCTACTATAATCCTACCTTAACCTACACAAATAACTCATAATCAAATCAAGGGGTAAAATTAGGAACTTTATATGAAACATTTCCCAATGCATAGTAAAAGATTTTTTTCACCATTTACTATTCTTATATGTGCATGAACATCCTTTTATTATTTTAATAAATAAATAACTCTTATTTTTAAAAATTTAAAGAGATTCATAAGCATATTATTAACATGATTATTATCTATAAACATGAAATCAAAATGGAATTGGTCTCAAGAATATTTAGCTTGAATTTTTGAAATTTGTGATATTTGAGACCAAATATTCGGTAACTATTAATTCTCTAGTATATAGATCAATTGTTAAAATTTCCTCTGATATTTATTTTTCATTCATATATTCTTGTTGCATATGTTCAATTTATTCATCTAGATATAAAATATTCAAATGTTCATAATCAACTCTTGTAAGAACCTACAAATTTAGATATTTCATGTTATTTAAATATAATGTAATTATTTGATAAATTAGCCTCCAAAGAATTTTTTTGATAAAATGTGTTAAAATTACTTTCTAATAATCTTTTCATCATTTTTATCCTCTATTATTTTATGCTTAATATATTATTTCAAGAAATAAACCTCTATAATAACTTGTTGGGAAAACTATGCAATACATTGCATCATCATTCTTTTATTTCTCAATATTATCCTAAAATTAATGTGGTGTATGGACTTATTATTCATCATCTTTAGAGCTATAATATAAATTAGAAAAATAATAATGTGCAACATATTTATTTTTATCGATAATAATTATTGTGATGGGATAATTATGAGGTTTTATGTTTTTTTAAGTATGTTTATTATGAAAAAAACTTAGATAAATGGTTTATCATGGGATAATCTATTTTTTTCTAAATTGATGAATGTTTGGTATAACATGTTGGAAGAAAGCATAGTACTTCATAGGATAAATTCTTGTTCACTAGGAGGACAATTGTTTACCTATTGTGACAAATTATTTATAATCTAAAACTAATGAATTTTAATGTGATGTACTCAAAAAACATGGATATAATGGGGTATAAACATTGATGTATCTTTCTATAATGATGAGATCTTGATGTTTGTAACTAATGGGAATACTGTTAGATATTTCATATAATTTTAGGTTGAAATAATTTATGGACTATTATCATTTTATTTAAATAATAACTAATTGATTCAATAATAATAATTAATAAATAAAATTTCTAAATTATAAAATGAATGCACTTTCGTACTATTTCCAATTTTGGATTAAATTGGGTATTAAATTAGAAAACTAGTCATACTCAAGTCCATCTAATGTGAAAGGAAAAAATCTCCATGTTACATCCTCATGTTGAATATTCAATAATCCAAAAATATTTTAAAAATACATGATAATTTTATCATTGTTTTTATCATTTTAGAAACTAGGGAGGTAATTGAAATAATTTTTGAGAGATCATGGTGAATACCAAAGATTTTTATGGCGATTTCACCAAGCCAAGTCATGTTTTTTTTTGAGAATTTAATACTTCTTATGAATTTTTAACATGTTTTATAAAAACATAAATCCAACCATATGTTGGGTGTAATTTATCACAAGGATCCCTACTTATAGCATCACAAATATTTATTGATGTGGTTTTCTTTTAAACATAGATATCATATATTTAATCTCATTTTAGGATCATAAGATGTAACCCATGGCATGAGTTAGAGGTCATGATGCTCGTATGTAGTCATGTTTAAATATAATCATGTGATATAAAATTAATAAAGTGATTTTATACCAATGTTACTTGATATTTTCTCTAAAATTCACCCACGTTACTCTAAGAGACACCCTAACAACACTTAACACTAACCAAAGAAGGAATATTTAAAATGAAATTATGTTATAGTAATATTATCATCTAAAGAAATTCAAAAGAGAGGGAAGTGTATGGAAAAAAATGAGTTTTCATAATTCTATTGAGTAATTGTTCTGCTAAATAAAATACTTTTTGAGATTCACTACAAATGGCCAACATTAAATAAATCTAAGATTCACTCAAATTTGATTAAAAATATTGTACGATTTTAAGATTAATAATTTATGATAAAATTATAGTAGTATCTCTTTAAAATATAAATTGGTGAAAAATAATACAAAACAAATGCATTCAACTACAACAATTAAAAAAGATCAAAGCTCACTGTTGAAAATAGAAACATTGCACATCCATCAATAGTAATTAGAGATTAAATATTAACTACATTAATTTTTAGTATAGTATAAATACTTAATAAATTTTACTCATAAAAAATCACATAAATCTCATATGGTGATAACTTTGAGATAATAAAATACAAAGTAATTTAAATTTTAGAAAGAGGAAAACCAATAGACTCACAATACATCCATAGTGATTTATTAAATGTGTAGTCCTCCAATTTTAATTCTTAAAAATTAAATTTTCACAATAAAATATATTTATAATATCAATTTCCACCACCTTTTTTTGGGAAAAAAAATTCATGTGATAATATATATTTTTAAATATCTATTCAAAGTTCATCTAAATTAGATAAAAATATATTCTAGCTTTAAATCTAACTCAAACTATTCTAAGAGATCACTATGACAAAATTTACACTTTTGGGGACATTTAGACCTATTAATACCTAAAATTAGGCATTGTAGAAGATAATTCAAAGTTCAACCATGTATGTTGCATGTAAAGCTTACATTGATGGTTTATTGGTGACATTTTCATAATTAAAATTTTGGAGTGAAGTTCTAATAAAGTGACCACTAATTTATACCTATAAATATGTGAATACTCAAAATAACCATTATATGTAACTTTGGATTAAATATTAGTGAAATATCCTATTGTATATGTTATACTGCATGTTTTATTCATTCAAATTTAAATCATTCCCTTTTGAAATATAGGCTCATGTTGACTATATATTAATGATTGATGAATATTTTTTATTGAATTTTAGTTCAAAAGGTATTTATGTAACCATCCATTAATGATGTGATCATTTTTTAAATTTTTTAGTTAGTTATGAGCATCAAATTCACACTCAATTTCATGAAGTATCTATATTGTGTATGTGGCATGATCATGGATTGTCACTTCCATGGAGTTTTTATGTTCACTAACAATCATATGGATCCATTATGTTAATTATTTAACTTTATTTTTTTAACTATCCACACTTTTCCCTTTTATAAAATGTGAGCACCATTATAATCCTCAGTGGCCACATACTCCTTTAAAAAATATAAATGTCATGATTGATATTATAATAGAGTTGACAATTAAAAGTGTGAAATTAAAATAGAGTTTCATGGTCAAATTCCACATGGTTAAAATGTTTGTGAAACTAAACATAGTCCTATAATATTATGGCCAAGAGATGTGATGTGTGTTACAATAATAGGTTAGAAGGTAATAGTGTCAAATACCATCAAGATACATGGGTCATATCCATAAAGTCATGAGACATGGACTCATTAAATTATTATTTTGGGTTCCTTTTTTTTTTGGGTTAGAGAATGGGATCACAAAGGTTGTAAGTAGTATGTTCAAACTTGTTATACTTAGCCACTATGAAATTTAAGCTTAGGGAATAGGGAGTAAAAATGGGGGACATAAATATTTGAAATAAGAAAATTAGACTTAATCTAATAGAATTTTATTGACTATTAAGTTAAACCCTAATTTCTTAAAAATGCTAGTTAGATTATCCATAGATTTTAAAATATAATCACTTAGGTTTCAGTGAATGTGTTCATAGGGAAACCATAGCCTTAAGATAATATGAATGGATCACATGAACTTATAATTTAGTAAATTTATCCCCAAATTTTAATAAGGCTACATTGTGACCATGTGACCATTGAATTAAAATCCTAAAGTAAGTTCATGATGTGAATTAATCTTGAAATGAATTATAACCATGAAATATGTGTATTCATTAAAGATGAAAGAGCATTCTTATTTAATCTATTAATATTGGGGAGTGTTTTTAAAAACACAATGTATCTTCCTAATCATGGCACATTGGATGGGAGACAAGCCTCTCCTGGATTTGACCTTGTAGATATAATTCTAGCTCTTAGATCTTGGATATTTCACTTTGTCATTCTTTCACATTTTTTATTTTTCTTTTTTAGTTATTGGTACAATTATAAATTTGAAAGTTTTAGTTGGAAATATAATTATAAAATGGATGTATTGAAAAATGAAAGTATTAGGTTCTTGTGTACCCTTTTGGCCCTGTGGTCATTCAGGAAGTTATTTTGTGATGTAAAATACAAATAAAAGAAATATACTCTTATTTATTCCTAATAATTTCATATAATATCCATTTTTTTCAATAATTTGGTGAAATGTGTTTTTATAAATGAAATTCTAATAAATCCATGAAATTATGAAGTTATCTCATTTTTCTAATGAAAATCACTTAGAATGTTGACATCATCATATATAGGGAATGTTGAATTTAACATGATGATGGAATCATTATAATTGGTTTACATTATTTAAATTATACAAATTCCTTATGGAAAATATTTATTAGAACACCCCTTTTAACCTCATATTTTACCTAATGAGTGAAAAGTGTTGGAATAATCATGCATGTTTAGGAATATAGTTTAAAATGATTTTCACTCTTCATTTTGAAAGATTATGTGCTAAGAGACCCATTCCATTGTATGATTTTTGGAATCGAAATATATGATATAAAATTTAATAATTTAATTTATTTAAATTATACATTTATCCATGATCTTATAATACCTTATGGCATTTAATTTAGACTTAAAATACTCTCATGATTAAGTGTGAGTCTTTCGAGACAAAACCAATCCATGAGATAATTTTAATAAATTCTCTATATTTTTATAAACAATTAATAATTTATTAGATTGTTTTAGAGTACTATTTTTATATTAATTTTGGAATTTAAGGTCATAAAAAGGGCTCACTACCCTTTAAAGATATAGTGTCCTTAATTAATACACAACTTGTAAGGAGAAAATGTCAAATCCAATATTATTATGGAGTAATGTATTTTATGACTCTACGTGTATTTATGAGATTTTTTTCAAGTTATTATAAGACCTGAAATGATTTTTAAAAAATTACTTCCATCTAGGGTTATTTTTATACAATCCCTCTAGCTTATAAGGTAATGGACCTTCTTTTAGGGTAGCTGATAAGTAAGGAAATGGTTCCCCATATGACCACAACATATCTTTAGGATTCACCAAAGGACTAATATTATAGAACAAATCATAAATTTATGTTATCTCTAGCTAAATGTATGCATGTGATCATTATTAGTGTATTGTTGGAAATTAAGGTTGTGATGATATTTTTCATTCAAGTGGCATAATTTAGTATAGGTGATGGTCCATTTAATGAGTGGTGCTCTATGGTATATGTAACACAATTAAATAATTCTTAAATTATAGAATTTTTATTAGGATTGTAAAACTATATTTTTTCACATGTTTTTAGTTATATTACTGGAAAATTTAAATATATCTTATGGTTTTTTATTATATGAATTTGTTTTTTATAGTTTGAGACATTAAAATATAATAATTAACTAAAAATTGAATACCTAGTTTTCAGAAGACCTTCGACCATAAATAATTCTCATCAAGAGATTTAATCTCCTTTAAACTTTTTTAAATTTATAAGAGGTGTAAGATATTATAAAATAATATAATATTTATAATAATCCTAGGATAAAAAATAATAATAGGACAAAAATAAGAATAAAACTAATTTCTCATTTTTTTGGAAAATGAGTTCTAGGCAACTATTAATGGGTGCAAGAGATCTCAAGGGACAAAAATGGCAAAAGTGATCATATTATCTAGGAATATTTAGGGAGATTTGGATTAAACCTTTGATTCTCAAAATAAATAAAAAAATAATTGATATTTATTCTAATATTAATTTAAAAATTATAGGCCTTGAGGTAATCATTGATGTTTGTTAGGGGAAATTATTACCCCTTTCACCTTTTACATTTGAAAGTTGTCTTAAAATGTAATTAAGACTTACATGAGTTATAATGTCTTATTAATTAACTATACATTGCATTGACACTATAAAATATAGTTGTGGGATGTTTAAAAAAAATGATTTTGCATGTGGCCCTACCAAAGGTGGTCATATAGGAACCTAAGAGATAAATAGGAAGGACTAGAAGATTTTCATCCCTTAATAAGCATAAAATAATCCTTTCCTATAAAATTTACCATTATTTTTTGAATGGATGAGGTTTTATAGGAATACATAAGGATATTTTGGTATTATATGATTTATCATAATTTGATGGTAGGGATGGGCCAGATCCAATGATGGAGATTACATGTTCCACCTAGCAAGGGCTAGCCTAAGATACTTAAGGATCATTTTAAATTCATATGATACTTCATCAAATATTTTTAATAAATTTTTAAAAAGTTACTTGAATTAGAATTATAATTCTATTTATGACTTATGATATGAATTTAGGAACAATAATATTTAGCACTAAACTGGACCATTCAACCATGTAACATTTTAAAATATGTTTTATACTAAATATGAGTTTAGATATAGGTTTAAAATGTCATTGGGACCATTATAATTATATAAGTTAGTAATTCATTCAAGTCATAATGATTCGTTAGTATAGGTAAGGTCAAAATGGGAGTTCTACAACCATGGATATATCTATACACTAGTAACCACACATAGTGTTCCACATGATTCTTATTAGTGGAAAATTGGTGTGTTGTAGGTCATATGTTTGTGCATTATATATTTTGAAAAAAACTTGACTTGATTTGTTTTAATTTCATTCATTTTTTTGGCATGACATTGTTGTTGAGGAGCTAAGGCACCATTAACTATTATTTTTTCATTGAGAGGCTATGGGTACGATACAAGTGATAGATGTGAATTATAGTCTTATCTTAGAGTTAACAATGAGATATTTGAGTGATAATTTAAATTAAAAAATGTGTTTATTCTATAAACTTATAATATGATTTATTTTTTATGTGTTTTTTAATTTAATAACGATAATTAGTATATTCTTTGAAAGCTTCCTTTAAAATTCATAAAATAGTTTCTTTACTACAATTATTTCTAGTTAATGATCTTCACTTTAGTATTTAATTCAAATATTTTATAAATTCATCTCTTATTAGAAATTTTAGGTTTCCATTTAATTGTGTTTTTATTCTCTAAAATAATTCTTAATAATCCCTTAATTAGCTATGTTTTCCAATCCAAAAAAACTGCCCAAAAAGATTTTGGGTGTAAAAAAAATTTCTCCTCAAAAATTGCATCAACATTATAAGTGTAATATAGGTGGAACAACCTATACATGTGTTTATGAAATCATTTTAATCTAGTTTTCATTAGATTAATTTTATATTAAATTAACTAATGAAAGGAGATATGGTAAGAGGGATTTCATCTAAAATCATTAATCTTAGTGTATGTTTGGAATCGTGTATAGCTAAAGAAGAGGATATAAAGAATGAAAATAAAATTGAATTGTTAAAGATGCTAAAATATTTAGAGAAAAAAAATATACTATGTTGAAATGGCACCATTAACTATTAGATTTGCATTGAGAGGATATGGGTATGGTGCAGAGGTGATAGATGTGAATTTATATAGTTTTATCTTAGAGTTGAAAATGAGATATTTGAGTGATAATTTAAATTCAAAAAGTGTGTTTGTTATATAAACATAGCATATGATTTAGTTTTATGTTTTTTTAATTTCATAACAATAATTAGTATATTCTTTGAAAGATTCCTTTAAAATTCATAAAATAGTTTCTTTACTTCAATTATTTCTAGTTAATGTTCTTCAATTTAGTATTTAATTTGAATATTTTTATAAATTCATCTCTTAGTAGAAATTTTAGGTCTCCATCTAATTGTGTTTTTATTCTCTAAAATAATTCTTAATACTCCCTTAATTAGATACATTTTCCTATCCAAAACATCCACCCAAAAAGACTTTTGGTGTGAAAAAAATGATATCTCCTCAAAAAATACAAACATATTCATATTATCCTAAAAATGGTAACTCCCAACATTCTCCCACATATAGTAGTTTCAAATGGTTACTCCCCCACTTGATGCAAATCCCAACTAAATAGGAGTGACTTTCCTCCTCTCCAGCCCTTCTACCATAGTCATTACCTCTAAAGAAATCCTTGACCCTTGATGCAAAGTCATTATTGTTGGGTCTAGTGAATGGCTTGATTACTTCCATAATCTCCATGGGGAAAGGTTTGGCCATCTCCCACCCCCACCCAAATGGATCTAGACCTTAGGCTCTAATGGCAATGGTAATGGATAATGTTGGTTCCCCTCCCCCTTTTAATTTGGTGAATGAATCTTGTTCTATCCTTGTAGGATTTTTGCTCAGCTCCATTATAAAGGGTGATCTGTCTGCTACCTCAAATTAGCTTAGTGTCTCTAAGCCTAAGCCTCTGCTACTACCATCTATTATTATCCACTAGGAAGAAATCAGTAATACCCATGTGGGAAAAAAAGACTCCATAAAATTTCATGGCCTCAAACCTTAGTAATTGTGCCCAACCCAGTTGAGATGTTATAGCTCTGGAGGTAGAGGTCAAAATTAGACCCACATCTTTCATTGATGCTATCTCTCATGCATATACAAGAATTGATCCTGAAACCCTTATCCTAGCCTCCAAATTCCTTATGGTATACTCTGGTGAAGAAGAAACTATGGAGGTTCTAAAATTAGGGGAGTATTTGTCTACCAGTCGTCTAATCTACAAATTTTTGGATTACATGCTAAATCTTCAAGATCTTAATAGGTGGATTTTGCAAGAATGGAAACCCCTTCTCTCATGTAAACTCAATATTTACCCTTGTGATAAAGGCTATTTTATTATCATTTTCCATAACATCAAGGATAGGAAATAAATTAGATATCAAGCTTAGAACTTGAATCATCACCCCTTACTAGTGAGATCTTGGTCCCCAATTTTGATTCCCTCAATGAACCCATGCATATTAAACCCATCTAGGTTCATCTACCCAATCTTCTACTTTAGTTTTGGATAGAATCCAACCCAAAGGATATTACCAATTCTTTGGGGGATTTATTTATGTATGCATTTAGACACTGATTAGCTCTCTCTCTCTCTCACTACCTTTGATAAGATTTTAGTAAGTAGTGATAATTCCAAGAATCTTCCCAAAAAAATCATCTTGAAGGTTGAAGGTCACACCTCACATTTCAAGCCATTTACTATGAAGGCCTACCATTTTGTTTCTATAGCTATTTCACCATTGGTCATTTAATGAAAAACTATAGCATCCTCAGGAAAAAGAAAGACGCGTCTTGGTCAAAATACTTCATCCCCAAAAATCTCTTAGTGCTAGTTGCAAATGAAGAATGGAACTTTGAAAATGAAGATTATACCTCTCTATTTGAAGACTCTACTTCCTCTAATTCAAAAAAGGAATCCAAGGATGTGGTTTATTCTAAAGATGAACTACTAGTTGAACTTATCTCCCTAAGGAAGACTAGGCCAACTCTAGTTTCCTCTTCTAAGGATATCCCAACATCGGTAGCTCCTAGGGCAGACTTTCATCTATGAGTATTATAAAAATATAAACATCAACCTTGTGCCCTAGATATGGATGCCTCCTTAGGCATTTAGAATGAAAATAAGTAAGGTTGTTTAGTAGTTTAAAAGAAGAATAAAGGTAAAAAAGCTAATGTTCAGCCTTCCTATATGTCCCTTCATTCATGGGGACCTCATGAAAAAGGGGTAAAGCCCCATGGATAATATTGGTAGAAACTTCCTGAAATTTTCTTGGTTTTTACTTGATCCTTGTTTTTTTTATTTTTTTAATGACATTTTTTATTGAGTGTCAAATTTTTCGGCCTTTTTTACTGTTACTGGTAGAGGCATCCTATGTGAGATTTAATGCTTGATCTTTTGCTTTCTCTATTGTACAATGTTGCAGGGCCTTTCAAACCCTATATTATTAACCTATCAAATAAAAAAATACTTTATCATGTAAATTTCAATATAAAAATTAAAATGGTTATTGTAAAATTATTCTAATTTTTCCTACAACATTTCAATACCAACCTACTAAAATATTAAAAACTATAAAAATACTTTATTTTATTAAGATTTTAAAGGGCCAAATGAATGAATAATAATAACCTAATTATGTGGAAGATAAATATTTGAATATAGTTTGTAACTCCATTTGATTCATAATATTTCATCATTATATGAGAGAATTTTGCCAAAAATAGTGATTTTTGGTGTAATATGAAAATTTAAAAAAACTTCAAATCTAATTATTTTCTAATAGATTTGAAACAATAAATGGAATAGTATAAAATATTTTTTATACTAATAATATCCTATTTAATTTCACCTTATTTAGATAATTTCAATTGTGGATGGTGGAAAGAACTAAAAGAGATGGAGAAAAAAGGGTAAAAAATTCAAATTATCAATCCAGGGGATAGAAGTGTAAAACAAGATCATGGGGTAGGAATCACAGATGCCCCACTTAGAGAAGAGGACAAAGCAATAAATATGTAGTTTATTTTGTGGTGACTGATCCATCCCCTGATAGTACCCCATGAACTAAATGAAAATCCCCACTAAAAATATCATGGGCAAAATGTGTCATGGAAAAAAATACCTATAGATTAAGAACATTCCAAATACTATATTAAACCTACCATATTAAATGATGAGACCTATGATAAATTCCTATATTTTATGGTGTAAAAATCTACCAATAAAATAGCTAACTCCATCTTTGTAAAATTCAATGGTTTTTGCCCCAAGATAGACTCCTTTCACAAGTGGACCAATAACAAATGGAATCCAAAAGTTAAACTAGATACAGTGGCCACTTCAAGGAAATTATGTATCATTAATTTTAACCTTCAGAAAGACTACTTTAGAGTTCTCATATAAGTCCCTTAGTTAATGGGTAAATTAAATGTTAGCCTAAGGAAATGGAAGGTAGTGACAAATCTGAGAAGTTATGCCCTTTAAGATATCCCCATGTGGGTTATACTTCCCAATATTATCATATAATTTTAAGAACCCAATGATGATTTTAGTCATATCAAAAACACTAAGACAACACATTACCTTAGATCTTGTCACCAGATATAGAAGAATAATGATTATTGTGTGCTTCCATGTCTTCATCCTAGAAGACAAGCCACTTCTCCATAAGATCAAGATCAAATAAAAATATGATGAGTGGTATTAACCTATTAAGTATGATAAATTTGATTCTTTTTGTAAGAAGTAGAAAATTTTGAGTTACTCATCCAAGGACTATCCTCTAGCCTAACCAAACTTTAGGCTCCAATCATAAAACTATCTTGGGTGAAATTCCCCATCCTCTCCTCTTCCCCAAAGAAACATCTAGCCTTGGTTTTAACCCTGACAATATATGCCTACCCAATCCTTAACCCTTATTATCCCCTGACATTAACCTTTGTGACTTTAGAAGATCCCTTATCCTTGAATAGACCCACCCTTCCCCTTTCTTCCCTTATCATGTTGGCCCCTCCTCTCCCCCAACTTGACCTGTAGCCTACCCCTCCCCTTCTATAAGTGATACCTAAGGATAAGTTCCAAATAAAACTCCTTATGGATAGGTTGATGACTCACTCTTACTCTCTACCCTTAGCTTATCTATATCTTAGACAAGATGATATTGAGAATATCACTCCTAAACATTTCTTCAATAATATCAATAGGCTTACTCTAGACCATAGATCACCCCAGCCTAAAATAAAGAGCAAATTACCACTCACCCCCTAAGGTGGTGGTTTCACTTCTCCTATCCCCAAGTCATCAGTTAGAAAAGAGAAAATCAAAGAACAAGTCTAGTGTTCCAATTCCCCCCTAATTAAATCATGTGTCAAACTTGAATAGGATGAATGGATGCCTATCAAATCTAGAAGAAGGAAAAAATTTGATGTGAGCAAGGCACCAAAATCCATAGGGAGGACATCTAACCTAGTAGCCTAGAGAAAAGAAATTGTAAATGAGATATAAAATGGGAGATGAAAAAACCTTAAAGGGAACTTCAAAAATCCCTAAAAATGAAGCTCATCTCTTGAAAAATAAGGTTACTCAACCACCCAAACAAACACAATTTGATTAGGAACTTGAAAAAGAAACTCAACCCTTCAATAATATCACTACAAGAAACTAAGATGTCAGAGACAAAACTTAATAACTACAATAATAAACTCTAGTTTAATGTAGAATATACTACTATAAGCTCTTTAGGGACATTCAAAAGATTTTTGGTCCTCTAAGAAATAAAATGCCTAGAAGGAAATGTTCTAACTTCTAACAACCACCATATAGTTACTATGTTCAAAGAAAAATATAGCAAGGAAGAGTGGATTATTTCTAAAATTTATGCCTCCAACACTAAAAAGGGATGGAATAAACTATGGGATGAGTTACTAATGTTTATAAAACAATACCTGTGACTAGAAATGGATTGTGACTGAAGAATTTAATTCACATTTAAATACATTGGAAAAGAGAGGTGTAGATTAAGCCTTTAAATAGAACATGGAATATTTATATGAATTCATCACCAATGTTGGGGTCATGGATGTCAACTTTTGAGGTAACCCTTTTACCCATATAATAAAAGGGTGGGGGACAATCTTATACAAGTTAGACTCAATAAAGTTTTGGTTTCCCTTAGTTACGACTTACACTTTTCTAGATCCCTTTCCTACTTGCCAAGAATTAGATTGGATCACAACCTAATTATATTTTAAGGTGACAAAATTTATAAAAATAAGAAACTCCCCTTGAGATTAAAAATGATGTGGGTAGACCACTAATACATCCATAACACTATCAAATAATGGTGGTGGGAACTATTGTAAGGAATAGACATGTTCAATCTAGTCAAAAAATTTAAAATAATGAATGAAAAACTTAGAGTGTTGAATAAAGAGGTAATTAGGGATATATTCATTTAAAAGAATAATATCAAAGAAGAACTACAAAACCTAGAGGGATAAATGACAACTAATAGAAATAACTAAACTTTGATCAATGTTTAGAAAAACCTTCTAAGCTCCTTTCATAATCTAGACGTGAAAGAGGAAGCCTCTTAGAAATGAAATTCTAGATGCACATGGTTGAAATAAGGGGATAGGAACACCAAATTCTTCAACTAGTCAACATATTAGAAATAAGAACTTTACTAATATCTATGGACTTCTTCACAATGATGGTTCCATATACATGGAAGAGGAGATAATTGATGAACAAATCATTCACCATATCAAAGATTAGTTAAAATAAACTAAAATCAATGATAGGTAGGTAAAATATAGTCTCATGAAGAATCTCCCTTTGGTCATCTCCATGATGGACACTCATGAGATCTAAAAACCACCATCACCTAAATAAATTTGAGAGGAAATATTATTTATGAAAGGTATAAAATCCACTAGCCCCAATGCCTTCTCCCCTTTTATTCCAAAAAATTTGGGACACAATCCACCTTGAGGTGGAGGTATATGCATGCAAAATTTTCAAAGTGAATATAATCCTAAAAAACTATATAACACCTTGGTCCTTATTCCAAACAAATAGGGATAAAATCATCTAAAAGACTTTAGACCCATAAGTCTCTACTCAATAGTGTATAAAATCTATAAAAAAACACTAGCCACTCATTTATAACCCCTACTCAAAGGAGGAATTGAAAATAACAAGGATCATTTATGGTGAGTAGATAGATTATAAATGGCATAATAATAGTCCATGAAACTCTAGACTTAATTTCTAACTCCACTAGAGCAAGCATGTTCCTCAAAACAAATATGAACAAAGATTATGATAGAGTATCATGAAGATTTTTGGACAAAGCTCTCAACAAGTTTGGATTTGAGGTGGACATATGGGGCCTAATCCACATATACATCTCCACCCCCATGTATTCTATTTTGATTAATGAAGTTCACAAAGGATTTTTTCCATCCAACATAGGCATTACACAAGGAGACCCTCTTCTCCCCTATTTATTTATCCTGATGGTAGAAATGCTAAGAATAATCATTATAGTAGCTTAAAATCAAATCCTAATCCAAGGATAAAGGGTGACACATAACTTAGACCTAAACACCCATGAAAAGTTTTTAGATGACACTTTCCTTATTGAAGAGGCCTTAATTTTGAAAGTGTAAGATTTCAAAGATATGCTTGTGAATTATAAAAAAACTTTTGGCCAATGTATCAACTTGAACAAAAGTTTTGCCTTCTTCCTTAACACCTTTCTATCCCTCCAAAAAATATTGGTGGGAATCATAGGATGCATAATTATCATGCTTCCTTAAACATACCTTTGTATGCTTCTATTCAAAGGTAAAATGCATAAGGAATTCTGGAATCCACTGGTTGAAATAATCTAAAAACATCTTATAGGATGGAAAGGAACCCTCTTCTCACAAGTGATCAAACTAAAACTAATCAAAATTTCCTTACAAAATATCCCTATCTACCTTATGAATCTATTCCAAATTTCCAAAAAATTTGCTAACATAATTAAGCAAATCCAAAAAACTTTCCAATGGAGAGGAATAGAAAAATTATTTTTATTCATACTAGTAGCTTGGGATAAAGTTTGCCTCCATAATGCATTCAATGGAATTGGACTCAAAAGATTCAAAAGCATGAATCAAACCTTGATTTATAAATTTAGGTGGAAAATTATGAATTAATACAACCACTAAACTAGATTATCAAAGTAAAATATCAAGAAAATAATGAGGAAGCCAAATTTCTTTGGGAATAAGGCCCCTTGAATGGTTCTACCTTCTCGACTACCATCACAATCACAAATGATATTTTTAATAAAATATGTAGATGGAAGGTTGGGAATGGACAAAAGGTGGACTTCTAGGAAGACCTCAAACTCTCTCCTTCCCCTATATCTTCCCACCCCCTTGGAACACTCTCAAAGAAACCTTTAAATCTAATTTTGCTCTCAAGGTTAAGGACTACTGGGTCCAATCTGATGGAATAACAAAGTGGGCTACTTTTCCTAAAGTGCTCAACAATGAGGAGATAAACTTAAAAATTACAAACATCAACTCCAAAATCTAGTAGATCTACATAGTTGTATTCCCAAAAGAATATACATTACTATGGCCAATAAAAATAGAAAATAATACATGATCAAATCAGGCTACCTAGCCAACCTATCTTAATTAGAATATTGTTCTTACTAGAAAAATCTCTGGGTTAAACACCTTACTCTAAAGGTAATTTTGTTTTTCAATAACAACTGACAATAAAAACCTCACTATTTATAATCTAGAAAAAAAGGGGAATGACTATCCCCAACAAGTGTGTACTTTATAACTCGATGCCAAAATCTATGAATCATTTATTATTCAAGTGCCTATTCAGAACCCTAATCTAGAATCTTCTTATTCAACATTTCAACCTTTCCTTGGTTAAGCCTAGTTCAATATCAGACCTCATCATCTAATGACAACTCCCTTAGAAGCTCCCCTCCTTGGCCTTTGTCTGGTTCTTTGCCCTCTCCCAATTTTTTTGGCTTATCTGGTCTAAACAAAACACATGCATTTTTAGCCATTACCAATCTAACGTCTTGAGTTACTTTAATTAACTCCTTTCTAACATCATGAACAATTAACATATTATAGTTATGAATAACAAATTAAGAGCTTTTAAGGCCGAACAAGGCATTCTTGACAAGTGAAACCTCACACCCCCTCTGACTAGACCCTTTTAAAATAAAAAGCTCATGAAATGGGACCATTCCCCAATGGGGTGGAAAAATCTAAATTTAGATAGAGAATTTAAAATAAATATTATTAGGGTGGGGGAGGAGTCATCAAGGATGAGTCAAAGATGATAATTGCAGCCTATATTGGGCCTATGAGAATCAAATCAAACCTTTTTATGAAAGCTAAGGCTACCTTTTGGGGCAATTACTTGTAACCCAATTTAACATACGTAAGTTTACGATTGAATGGGACTCATTAAAAATACTTAACACAATCATGGTAAAGGTCTAACCTTCACACATAATTAGCCAAATCATTGTTGATTCCAAATGTCTCCTCCACTCAGCTAATTATAATATCTCCCACATATTCTATAAAGGTAACATAGTGTTAGAGACCCTACCAAATATGTGAGTAATTAGTGTAGACCTCATCACGTGGATAAGACCCCACAACATCTATTCCCCCCATATCTAAACCTTATTAGATAACGATTCAAATTTACTAGTTCTATAAGATTATGATTAGGATGCACATGAGAGCATTAATCATGATTATAAAAAGGTTTAATCTCACTTTATGTCATGACAATGACATGATTTTTAAACTCAATGATGTAATACGTCATTTCAAAAAGGTGTATTTCAAACTCTATGGAATAAAACAAAACATTAGAATTTTGATTTGTTACTTAGCCCATGAAAACCATTAACACAATGGTAGAAAAAAAAACATGGGAGGAGACAAGGACCACTATGAACTAATACTTTTTGCTAAAGTCTAGGCCAAATGTAAAGTTTGGAGGAAATTTTATAAGGGAAGACTAATCAAGTTCATGTTAAAGATAGAAAAGCACAATGATATTATTTCCAAATATTTTGTAGTGGGGTGGAAGCAGTGACATATGACCTTCAATGAGGTTACTATGAAATTTTATGAGGAACTCATAGGGGAAATTACTGGCATGACATGCGAGGGAACAAAGGCCTTCAAAAATAAATAGTGAAAGTATGAGTTGATACAAGTGCTACTATAGATAGATAATGTCTACCACATAAATAAGAAGGGCTTCTGAAGGGCTAACCTTCCATAAAGATGGTTTGAAATCTACATGTAGGTAATGCATTACATTACTCTAGAAGGCAAATTCACCCATATCTTTTCACACCACTTATTAGTATTAAACCAATTCAAAGGCTATAGGATTAATCTACCATACTATTTATGTATGTCTCTCAAATCCATATTCTTAATTTTTTAGGAAAAATCCTCAACTGATATAATCCATCAAGGATTAATCCTCCTTCTCGCCAAATGGGAAACCCCCATGAGAAGTCAAGAAATCTACATGTGAGAAATTAGCAGAGAGAAAATATATGACAAGGAAATTACTACATAAGGCATAAAAATCAAGGACTCCCCTTACACCCACCCAACTCATCCATGGGAGGGAGGGAAGAAGTAAAAGATAAAATCTCATGACCTATGTCCCCCACAAAAGAGTTTTGGTAAGAAAGTCATTTCATATGAGCCTTTAGTTTTAATATGGCATGTACAATCCCAACTTTTAAATACATGAAATATATGAGGTAGAGGTCTGGAGGAGGGATGAAGACCCAACAAATATTATTTAGGGCCTTAGACATAGGTTGATGGAGTTCTATGAAAATTTGTAGAAACTAGGTAGGCAACTTGTTTCATACACGAAACAATGGAATAATTAAAAAAACAAATTAACGCGGTGGGGGAACAGACCAAGGAATATAAGATGGAGGAAAGGCGTAAACTAGAGGGAATCCTAAAATTCAAGGAAATACTCACCATTAGCCTAAGGAATCAAAACATAAAGAGAGTTAAACCATCAATAAAGAAGACTAGAGGCTTGATAGAACAAATAAAAAACATGGTAGAAGGCTAGGCGATAAAACAAGAGGGATGTAGAGCCTTAAAACAAAGAAATTGATGGGTGGAACTAAGAAGGAGAGTCAATCCAAGGAAATTTATTAGGTGGTTGTGTCTATGTGGTTTGGCATATGTCCTTTTTACCAAATTTTTGCTAAATGTTTGCATCTGATAGGTCGATTAGGCCTTGTTTTATTTGTATTTTTCATGTTGAACTATGTTTTTTAAGCCCTTTTAAAACCTAAGTTTAACTAATCAAATAAAAAATAATATCCTATTTAATATAGTTTTTAAATGATTTTGAATCATCTCTTTGTTTATATTTTATGAGGGAGATATACTAAAAATACTTCTTGTTACAATCTATTTTTATGTTGTACCATATTTCTATTGTTGCACCATATTTCACCACTAAAGCGTATTTTGTCATTGTATCATCTTTTTCCACTAAAACATACTTTTCTACAAAAACATTTAATTTTGAAAATAAATTTTCTTATTGAAAAAATAAAATTCATAAATAAAAAATATAAATGAAAATAAAATAATATTATTAAAATTACTGTGTGTGTGTGTGTGTGTGTGTGTGTGTGTGTGTGTGTGTGTGTGTGTGTGTGTGTGTGTGTGTGTGTGTGTGTGTGTGTGTGTGTGTGTGTGTGTGTGTGTAGTTTATTAGCTTTTTAAATGAAATGTTATGACTTTAGTTTTTCTAACTCATATGATTATTGTTTTTATCTTTTTTATTATATATATAGTATAATTGTGACCTTATAATGATATAACTATTTATGTAGCCACTCTTTAGTGTTGCAGTGGTGGTTTTGTTGTAATTTCTATATCACATTTTCTAGCACCGCTACATTAGTTTTTAATAACTATAGGATAAATTATAAAACATTGTAAGAGAATTTTGTAACATTTTTCAATTATTAAGATGGTCATACAAGATTTATATAGGTGAAAAACACTACTAACAATTTTTTGAATGTTTAAATATATGAAAATTAATTAAAAGTAAATAAATAAATTAATAATAATAATAAGCATTATCTATAATGTCATAGTTCATCAAACATATCATGTAAGTTGTTTTTTATGTACATCTACACCCATAGCCTATCAATATATTAAGTATATGATTTCATTATAGATATGGTTTTATTATGAAAAATAATAGAATTTAAAATTATATTACATGTTAAGTTATTTATTGATCTATTTTATATGTATTATTATGCAATAACTTTTTGAATATTACTAGAAGAAAATTATGCAACTATTAGATGGTGGATCCAAATCTTATTTTAATGCCTAGTTCCTGATAGGGGGTGTGGGGGGTAATTCCCACCCACTAGGGTCACCATGGTAATTTCATAGTAAATTTAGAGCATTCACTATTAGTTTGCAGATCTAATAGTAGAAATTATGTTTGTGCATTTTTTCCCTATATGTAACCCTCCTTTTGATATGAGAGTATGGTAATTATGGTAGAACATTATATGAGTGAAGAGGATATTGTAATGGTTATATTTTAGGTATTTTCCCTTCATTTTGAAAAACTAAATAATAAGAAGGATTGACTATTTATATGTGGATGCAACCCATATTGGGTGAACCAAGATAAATCTATGTCTTATTATGTTGTGTTTTTTACATTTTATTTCCATATTTAATTCATATATATTTCGCTATGTTCTATATTCTTAATAATTGGTATCAAAGATGAAGGTTTATTTGGTAAATAAACTCACATGAAAAGAGGATTCCTGATTCGAGTGGGAGTAATGGTGGAAGAAGGTAAGTTTAAGGTTGAAAAGTTTAGTGGTTAAAACTATCAGCTATGGAAGATGTAAATGGAGGACTATCTATATCATAAGGATCTTTTCCTACCAATAGGTAGAATATAAAATAAGTTAGTAACTATGAAGGATGAAGATTGGGAGGTTCTTGATAGAAAAGCACTAGGAACAATACAGCTATACCTGGCAACATCGGTGGCCTTCAACATTTGAAAAGAAAAGACAAATTTAGATGTGATGAAGGCATTAGATAGAGTGTATGAAAATCCCTCAACCTTCAACAAGGTATTTCTTAGGAATCGTTTATTTAATCTAGAAATATTAGAAGGTGTGACTTTTACTAATCATTTAAATGAAATTTACAGGGTCATAAATTAGTTAAGATCTATAGGATTAAATTTTGATGATGAGGTTAGGGATATTTTGATTTTATACTCATTTTTAGAAAGATGTAATGGATTAGTCATGGTTTTGATTAATTCTATCTCTAGTTCAAACACTTTAAATATTGATGATGTTATGGTTGTTATTCTTAGTGAGGAAATGTGATAGAAAACCATAGGTGAGACATTAGGTAATGCTTTGACTATGGAGAATAGGGGAAGACAAAAGGATAGAGGAAGGGCCTAAGGAATCATTATAAATCTAAGAATCACAAATACAAATCTAGATGAATGTTGGTGTGTTGGATTTGTGGTAAGAAAGGACACCTGAAGAAAAATTATTGGTTTTGAAAAGGAAAATAATGAGATGGACAACAAGATAAAAATTAAGAAGAAAATGTAGTAGGTGATGGGTTACAAGATGCTTTAATCCTTTATTTATATAATATTAATGATTCTTGAGTGTTAGATTCAGAAGCTTCATTTCATGCTACATCCCATAAGAAATATTTTCAAGACTATGTTCAAGGTGATTTTAGACAGGTCTATTTGGGTGATGGTGAACCCTATAAAATTGTAGGAAAGGGTAATATATAGATAAAATTAAAAACTAGACACAAATTTTTTACTAAAAGAGGTAAATCATGTTCTTGAGTTGGGAAGAAATCTAATTTTGGCAGGGCAGTTGAGAAATGAGGGTTGCATAGCTACATTTGCATAAAATTCATAGAAGGTCACTAAAGGATCATTGGTAATAGTAAAAGGAGATAAGGTAGGTACATTATATTTATCTAATGTAAATGTTGAATCTTCTATTTTTTTAGATTCTACATAAGTGGATACAAAATTATGGCACCATAAACTTGGGCACATGAGTGAGAAGGGGATGCAAGTTCTCCACTCAAATAATTTATTTCTTGATTTGAAGAAGGTGGATTTGGAATTCTATGACCATTGTCTTTATAAGAAATATAAGAGATTAAAATTTTTGAGAGTTCATAAGATAGAGAAGGATGAAAAATTATAGTTTATGCATACATATCTATGGGAACCAACTCAAGTATCATCCGTTCGTGACTCTTATTATTATGTTACTTTTATTGATGATGAAACTAAAAAAACTTGGGTTTATTGCATATGAAAAAAATTGATGTTTTTGATACTTTTAATAAATGGAAATATTTGGTTGAGAATGTGATAGGAAATAACTTGAAGTGTTTTAGATTAGATAATGGAGGTGAATATTTTACCAAGGAGTTTGATAATTATTATTCATCACATGTGATTTATAGAGAGGATATGGTTGCAAGACCACCACAACAAAATGTTGTGTTAGGAAGGATGAATAGGATAATCATGAAGCATGCAAGGATCATGATATTACATGTAGGGTTTCCATTATAATTTAGGTTAGATGATATGGATACTATCATTTAATTAATAAATAGAGAGCCTTCAAGTTTGTTGGATGGTGGCATTCTAGAAGAATCATGGATAGGTAAAAAGGTAGATTATTCCTTATTAAAGACTTTTGGCTGTGAATCATTTATCCATATTGATAAAGAAAATAGATCCAATCTTGAAGTAAAATCCAAGAAATTTACTTTTACTGGATATGGAATTAATGATTCTGGTTACCATTTATGGGATTTTGAAAATCATAAAATCATTAGGAGTAGAGATGTGATATTTAATGAAAAGGTCATGTATAGAGATTAGTGACATATAAATAAATAAGAAAATCCAAATATATAATATGTATTACTTAATAAAATCATAAGAAATAAATTTCCAAAAGTGAATAAAAATTAGAATGTGCAACAAATACAACAAGAAGTACCTTAATCTCCTAGAAGTGTAGTTAAAAGATCTACCAAAGTAATAAGATCCCTTAAATGATACTTTCCTTTAGTTTATTATTTATTATTTATTGATGGTGGTGAGCCAAAAAGCTATGAAGAAGCAATGTAGGTAGAAACCAAAAAGAAGTTGGAGTAAGGCATGAAAGAGGAGATGGAATCCCTGGTACATAACAAAACTTGAGATTTGGTTTAGTTTCCTGTAAGTAAAAAAGAATTGCAGAATAAATGGGTTTATAGGCTAAAAGAAGAAGATGGAGGAAAAAAGAGGTATAAGTCCAGACTTGTTGTAAAGGAGTTTGAACTAAATAAAGGTATTGATTTTGATGAATTTTTTTCTCTAGTTGTAAAAATGACTTCCATTAGAACTATTTTAAGTTTGGTAGTAGTAGAAGATTTTCACCTTTAGTAGTTAGATGTGAAAACTACTTTCTTTCATGGTGATTTGGAGGAGGAAATATATATGGAGAATCCACATGAATATGAAGTAAAAGGTAAGGAAAAAATGATGTGCAAGTTGTAGAAGAGTTTGTATGGTCTAAAACAAACTCCAAGGTAGTGGTATTTAAAATTTGACATGTTTATGATATAACAAGGTTAGAGTAGATGTCATTCTGTCCACTATGTCTATTTTAAGATATTAGATAATGGTAAATATATTATCTTATTATTGTATGTAGATGACATGTTTATTGTAGGTTCTAACATGTAGGATATAAATGATATCAAAATAAAATGAGCAAATTATTTTGCAATGAAGCATTTGGGTGATGCAAAGTAAATCCTTGGTATGAGGATAACAAGAGATAGGAAAAATAGAAAATTAACATTGTCTCAAAAAGAGTACATCATGAATGTGTTATTCAAGTTCAATATTTAAGATTGAAAACCTATAAGTACACCTTTGGCAGGACACTTCAAATTAAGCAAGGAAGAATGTCCTAAAACATAGGAAAAAATTAATTACGTGTCTAATGTTCCATATGTTTGAGTAGTTAGAAGTTTAATGTATGTTATGGTGTGGATGAGACTAGATATTGCTTATGTAGTGGGAGTTGTTAATAGGTTTATTAATGATATAAGAAAGGAGCACTGGGATCCAATCAAGTAGATTCTCATGTACTTGAGAGGGACCACTAATAGATAATTGTGATATGAAGGTTTAGAGGTTACTTTACAAGGATATGTTGATGCAAACATGGTTAGATATTTAGATGGTAGGAGGAGCACCATAGGTTATGTATTCACTATTAGTGACAAAGTAGTTATTTATATTTTAAAATTAGAAAAGATAGTTACTTTGTCAACTACAAAAGCAGAGTATGTTATAGCTATAAAAGCTAGTAATGAGATGATATGGATGCCATAGTTCATGGAAGAGTTGAGGCATAAGTTGGAAGATTATGGGTTTTATAGTGATATCTAGAGTGTGATTCATTTGGAAAAGAATTCAACATTCCACTCAAGAACCAAACATATATAACTCAAGAACCACTTCATTCATTTAGTTTTGGAGGATGGTCAACTAAAGTTGGAAAAGATCCATACAAGTTAGAATCTTGTAGATATGCTAACAAAAGTAGTCACAAAGGAGAATCTAGAGAGTTGTTTATATTTAATAGGTCTTCAAGGATAACAAAGAAGATGAGAAATAAGCTAGGGTCAAATTTCAAATAAAATTCCAAGAGTTGTAGTGGTGGAGTTGCAACAAATAGTCTCCAAGTGGGAGAATGTTGGATGGTGGAGCTTGATCTTATTTTAATGCCTAGTTCCTGATAGGGGGTGTGGGGGGGAATGCCCCCCATAATAGGGTCAACATGTGGGTAAAATGGGGGTGGAAACCTATTTTGGATCCCCTCTGGTGTGGGTTTGGGGGTAACACCCCCAAAGCAAAATTTCAAAAAAATGCACTATAAAATATTGTAATTCCATAATAAATCTAGACTGTTCACTATTAGGTTGCATATCTAATAGTAAAAATTATGTTTGTGCATTTTTGACCTATATGTAACACTCATTTTGATATCATGGCATGGTAATTATGGAAACATGTTGTATGTGAGTAAAGAGGATATTATAGTGGTTGTATTTCATATTTTTCCCCTTCATTTATTGGATTGAATAATGAGGACTAGTTTTTTCTATCTGGATGTATCCCATATTAGGTGAACCATGTTAATATGTGTCTCTATTTTGTTTTTTTATACATTTTATTTCCATATTTAATTTATTAATATTTATTTATGTTATATATTTCTAACGGCAACTAAGTGAACCAAATATTGAATAATTCTTCCTAGTTAGCTCATTGATTACATAGTTGCCAATGTAATCTAGTGAAATGTGATGGTGACCATATGGAAACTTAGAGATATAATTTCGTCTTCCTTTTATAAATCCCCCTTTATAATTTAAAACATGTAATAAGCATAATTTTTTCATAACATGAGATAAGCAACTATAGTACAAGGTTTTCAAAAAAGGTTAATAAAAAAATTGTAATGAGATCATGTTACAACCAACATAGGAACTATACCAAGTCAATAAATCATTAATTAATTTGTTAGGAAGAAAATACCCACTTGACACTTAGATAGAGGCAAGTTAATGTATGTTTATTATGATCATGTACTTATATCTATGTGCTTCATATATGGCCTTATTAACCATTCCATTACCCACTTATAACTCAACTAATCACTAATACAGGGTATAAAATGATCTAAATATCATTGGGTATACCAGAAAGAGTTTAATAAATAATTATGAAAGGAGAAATAAATTTAATAGAAGAATTTTCATACTAATATTTCATAAGCAAGATCTACCTAACTCTTAGATAGTATAAAATGATCATTGGAAGGATTATTTCCAAAAGTAATACAAAGCTTTGGAATGCTTTATGAAAATCGCAAACAAGCATTAAATGAGATTTAAATCATTCAACTAGGTATCTTAAGGAGATTTTATTACTAGTTACTTAATCATAAGGTATAAGTGTATTATATAAGTCTATCTATTTAAGCTAATATTATTTATAACCTTTTAATATGTTACAATAAATATACTTAAGTTCCATTTTGGAACAAATTACCAATTTCACTTAGTATGGTTACCCTCATTTCCTTAGGATTGATTATTATTAACTTAATCCATTTTTTTATATTTCCAAGTTAATACATGCCTTATTACTTATCTTATTAAGTTTAATAAAACCTTGATTTAGTTTATTAAAAGCATAACTTCAAACATAATTATTTCATTCCATATGATTTTTAGATAACACCATGTATTTAAATTAAGTTTCCTTCTTAACTTTAATTTCTTAAGTAAATCATATTTCAACTTAGATCATTATTTTAGACATAGTTTTCATGTAATACCAATGCCTTAAGGCTTAGAAAAATTCATATTAATATCTAAATAAAAATAATTTATTTTTATTATCTCTCAATTAATATTTTATAATTCAAAACTTAATGTTTAGAACTCAATTCATTGTTCTTTAACAATTCATTAAGGAAGACAATTCTTTGTTATCACAATGAAATAGGAAACTCATTATTATTCCATATGTCACTTGCAAATAAGATGGAAATGTTCCAAATCATATCATGATTCATTTTTAATGACCATTAGAATTTATATATGTGATTTACTCACCTACTTAACAATTTTATATTGAAGTTACTTTTCTTAAATTATATTATACTTGAGATTAAGCCATAAATAGTTTGTAACCTAAATTTTTTGATTGTTCAAGACAACATTTCACTTAGCTATTTAAGGCTGTCATAAATAGTCTTATTATTTGAGTAATGATATTATTAATAGCATTTAAAAGGATACCAATTTAAAAATAGAGTTCTCATAAAATTAATCCAAAAGAAACTAATTAATCATAATCAATGTTAAAGTAACACAATGTCATCTACAGTAGATAAGACAACTAATAAAATCAAACAGTCATATGAACCTTTTAAATATTAGCATACTAATGATATGGAATTAAGATAAGTGAATTCACATTGTTAGGCTATATCAAATAATGTAACATAACCTTCTAAACCAGTAGTATTTAATGCCTTATTGAAGATATACCTACAACATCTCTAAGTCATTGCATTAATAATGAATGAATGTAAAACTTCAATATAACATCAATAAATGAGGATTACATAATTTAGTTTACATTTATAAAAAATATGAAATAAGCCATGGAAGATTATATGTCAACTTTAGAAAAATCTATGCCACCTCATACACATGAAAATCAAGGAGAGAGAAAGATGATGTAGGGATCTTTTCAACAACTAGAAACGTGAGCAGAGGAAGGAGAAAAATGGTTCCAAAATATCACCCTTCCTTTCCTTATGATCCCAACCATAAGTGGCCCTAGACCACTGCATATATAAATTGGATGTGGTTCAAACAGTTGAATAAAGTGAAGAAAGTGTTTACAAACAACTAAGATTGACTCAAGAAATAAATAATAGATGAAAACATATAAACATTACGATTTACATTATTGGTTCCCTTTGTAGTTATCTCAAATGTTATTTCTCATAAAAATAACATTTAGATATTTAAAATTTATGAATCTAACTCATTGATTTATATTCATAAGCTCCAAACCTACATTAGATTAAACATTTAAAATAATTACAACTATATTAATGTTCAAAACCATGAATATAACTAATATTCTTTAAATGTTTCTAATCAATCAAACCATGATAAAGAATCATAAAAAACCATCATATCTATTAAGTATTTAAAATTACCCAATAAGTTTGATATTTAAATCCTAACAATAAAAAAATCATAACATGTTCATAATTACTCCATAACATATAAATATACTTATAACAAGTCAACCTTGACTTCAAGAAATAATGATAATGCATTATAAAAAAATTACTAATCATAACCTAGACCTAATAATGATCAACTTGGTAGAATTTTTCCATTATAATATCAAAGTCAAACAGCACAAATAATTATGTTATAAATCAAATATACATATTCATATTTCAACCAAGGTTAACTCCATAATTAACAAATAAAACTTGTTGACCTATAACATATTAAAAGACCCAATCACTATTTTGAAAAACAATTCAAACAACCCAAATCATTGCTTCTAAAAATGAGTTCAACAACCTATTCATTTATTTTATATACCATGGTTTTGACCCAAAATAAAAATCTATCAATGATTGAATAGATAATCACTTTGGTCAATAGTCAGGGTCACTCAAAATAATAACTCACATTATACTTCCATAAACAAGTCAAAATGCAGTAAAAAACAATGATTTCCTTCTTTATGCATGCAGCCATAAAACCTTGATAGTAATAAAATTAAACCCTAGAGGTTATAAAAATATTTTGAATAAATAGAATAAGCCATAACTATTATTTTCTATATCATGATTGTAACCATAACAGTTTAAAAAAAATAAAAACACATGCCCAAATTGTTTAACCCTATAGGACAGGTTAAGGATTTAAAACATAAATTATTTTTAATTTGTACATGGCCATATATTAATGGATATAAGGTTTGAATAAAAATAATGGTATAAATTGAAACCCTACCCTAAGTTAATAAGGTTGTACAATTGTTTGAACATAAAACACAAATCAACCCATTTTTATTCAAAACTCATAAATTCCATTCACACCCATTATAACAAAAACCCATACTAATTTAAATAAATAACTTACTTTAATATTGAAACTTAAAAATAAATAAAAATGGGATTTGAAATTTCTTTTCAATCACATCATCCAAGCCTTTCCATAAAATCTCCTCTACATGTAAGCAAACAAGTCAAATCCACTTAAGAAACCATAATGCAATAGAAAAATCCACAAATTATTATTTGTGGCTAACAAGACAAATAGATTTATATCATTAAAATTATATGATAAGCTCATAGTGATCATGAAACCAAATGCCACATTATTTCCCTTGGTTGTCATTGTCATAAAAACTGGTAGAGTTTCCTCATGTCCTAGGCTCTCCAAATGATACAATGTAAAATGACCAAACAAGGACACTATTAGGGTCAAGAAGTTTATCAACTTGCTTGCATGGAGAGTAAAACTAATTCTACATTCCAATGTTTTTATCCAATCAAAATAACATTGACTAATGATAATTCTATGAGATTCGTGAACCCTTCTCTTTCCTAGCCAATCCAAGACATGGTCAATTCAAACATTGCCAACAAAGAGTCCCTAAACTATGATTACACATAAGCATTCAATTATTAATGAATCTCTTTTAAACTTAATCAAAATATACAATAAGACTAAGTCAAGTTTTTAATGTCACTCAAGAGTTCCATAACTATGTCAATCAATTCAAGCAAAATCATTAAATAGTTATTAAATCTGAAACATATTCAATGTCTCAAGAATTAAAACAACATAAATTCCAACAAGACCAAAGAATCTTTAACAAGATAAATGAAACATGGAAATAAACCAGTCAAGGATAATTAAAGTAGTCAAACAAGACATAATCATACTTAAGTAATGCTAACAAGTTTTACAATCATTCCACCAAAACCTAAATTCAAATCATGAATAGAAAGTATTCTCATAAGGTGCTCAAATGAAAAATAAATCAATCAAAGTAGCTAAGGGCTCAAGTAAAGTTGTATACTTGAATTTAAAGTGAATTAAAATAAAAAAAACAACATAATCAAGTCAATCAAGAGTAGAAACTTGCAATTAAATCAAAAGACAATCATAGATCATTTTTATTAAAGGTTCACTATTTCTTTCCATTCAATTTCTCAACCCCACCCAAATGCTCAAATCCACATCAAAATTATCTCATAACATGTACCTATGGTCACAACAAACCATCATTAGAATGCATAATATATAAGAGGAATAAATTCAATTATAACATTACATAAAAATACAAAAGAACTAAATGTTGATTCAATAACTCATTAAGCATGAAATATCTAATCCTAATATTAAAGTGCATAATAGATAGTTATCTCAACAACATCATAATGGATCAAATCATAGATCATAGAACTTTATCACAACAATAAATTAGACAATCGTGTCCAAATATTTCATAACAAAACAACTAAACATTAAGTTAAATAAATGTAATTAACTAGATCATGACATCTTCCCCCACTTGAAAAAAGAGTTTTCCTGATGACTAAAATAACCAAGGATAATTTTGTTTAAAAAGACTCTCATCTTCTCAAGTAGCACTTTTTTTAGATAAAGGATCCCACTAAACCAAAATTTGGGAAATCTCATGATTTCATAGTTTAACATTGTGATGGTCTAGGATCCTTGATGGTTCTAATTGTATATTTTCCTCTTACAAAACTTCAAGGTGAGACCAATCCATAACATGAGAAGGATCAATGATGTTTTTCCTCAATAATGCAACATGAAAAAAATCATGAATCTAGGATAGAGAAGGAGGATGGGCTTGTTGATAGGCAATGAAATTAATTTTCTCCAAAATTTCAAAGGATCCAATAAACCAAATAGCCAATCTGAAATATTTTCCAAAATTTATTTATCTTTTATATAGTCTAACATAGAAAAAAATATCATAAAATTCCAATTCTTATGGTGACCTCTTTAAATCTACATATCTCTTTTATTTATCATAGGTAGATTTTTAATTTTTTCCTTATGATTTACATTTATCTATCATATTCCTACAAAACATCAGGACCAAAAATAGTTTTATTTTCTAAACATTTCCAACCAACAGGAGCTCTACACTTAAATCCATATAGAGATTTGAAAGTATCCATTTTAATCATAGAATGGTATGTGTTATTATAATAAAGTTTAACTAAGTGTAAATAATCTTCCCATTTACCTTGTTGATCCATCATATACATTATTAACATGTCTTACACAATCTAATTAATCCTTTCCATCTGATCATCTATTTTTAGTTGACAAGATGAACTAAAGTTTAATATTTTACCAAAAGTAGAAGTCAATGTTTTCCAAAACCTTAAAGTAAAAAAGTTTGTCTCTATCATAAATAATAAGTTAAAGCATGTCATGTAATCATACGATTTATTTTACAAACTATTCAATGAACACAAATGCATCATTAGTTAAATTTACATAAATGAAATTATCAAATTTGGTAAATTTATCAATTACAACCATAATAGTAACTTATTTTCTTCAGTATTTTGACAAACTAATTATGAAATCAAGAGAATAAAATCCCACTTACTTCATGGAACATCATGAGGATACAATAGTCCTCCTAGATGATATTATTTAACTTTCACATGATGACATTCCAATCATTTTGAAAACATAGTCAACAACTTCAATGTTTCAAACCGAGTGAATAATACAACCTTTTTAGCTCATGTTGTATTCATGACACCAAGATGACTAAAATAAGGTGATGTATGGACTTCTTTTATTAAAATGATCCTTAAGTCACCAGACTTAGGAACATAATTTTTTTTATGACTGATTAAACCATTAGATCAATATAAAAGTCATAAATAATATTTTCTACACACTCATCATCTAAATTTACACTTATCTCTTGGAAAAATTCATCACAATGTTGTTCTAAAAATATTATGGATAAAAAACAAGGTAGAGAGATATGTGCATAGGATTATTGCATTAGCAACATGATTCTACCTAACTTTCACATAAGAAATATACATATCAAAATTTCTCAAAAATTCCAGCTATCTATATTGCAATGTATTTAAATCAACTTAGGAAAATTAGTATTCTAGGCTATAATCATCAAATTTTACTTCAAAATACTTACCTATAAAAAAGAGTTTCCATTGATTCAAAGTATGTATAATGGTAGCAAGCTCAAGGACATGAGTAGTTTATTTAATCTCTTTACCTTTCAATTTTCATGGATCATAAACCAACACTTGACCATTTTGGGTTAACACACCACCAAATCCTTATTTGGATGTATCAGCCTAAATTTCAAAAATTACCATTAGGATCTAGCATAATAAGTATAGGTTATATTATCAATAGCTCTTTAATCTTTTAAAAATATTGTTCATAATTATGATTCCAAAAAAATGTCTTACCCTTACACTACAAGGAATATATTGGGTTAGACAACTTTATAAATTCTCAACAAACCTTATATAATAACCAGCCAGCCCCAAAAAGCTACATACTTCATTTACATTTTTTAAGTAAACCATTCTTGGATATCCTTAATCTTAGATAGATCAAAAACAATACTAGAAGTATGTATTATGTGACCCACATAATTAATCTTAGTTTGGAAGAAATCACACTTGGATATCTTAGCATATAATTTATGTTGCCTAAGCCTTTACAGTAATAAGGTCAAATGATGTTCATGTTCAAATTCATTCTTACAGCATATCAATATGTCATCAATAAAAAATAGATTAAACTTATCTATAAATTATCTAAATTAACTATTCATTAGGTTTATAAATTTAGTGGATGCATTAGTTAGACCAAAGGGCATTACCATAAACTTGTAATGTCTAAACTGAGTTCTAAAAGCGGTCTTATGGGTGTCCTCTTCATTGATTCACAAATGGTGATAGCCTGATCACAAGTTTATCTAAGAAAATAAAGCTATACCTTCATTTGATCAAACATATCATCTATCTTCAGTAAAGGATATCAATTCTTGATAGTAACCTTATAAAGCGTGTAATTGTCAAAACACAACCACAAGGTTCCATTCTTCTTTTCCAAAAATACCACAAGTACACCCCAAGGTGATACACTTGGCCTAATGATACCATTTTCTTGTAAATATTAAAGTTGATCTTTAATATCCTACAAATATACCACATTCATGTAGTAAGGTGAGTTATATGTAGGGGTTACCCCTGACATTACATCAATATAAAAGTCAAATTCTCTCTTAGGAGGTAAAATATGTTTTTTTTGGAAAAACATCAATAAAATTCCTATAAAAATAGATATTCTTGGAATGTTGTTTCAGTTATAGGTTATTTCCAATATTTTTACAACATATAATTTTCATCCCGTACACACTACTTTCTTCAACTATAATGCTAATAATAGATTGCATAATTTAGACTTCAGTATCCCTTATATCACTATTGATTCTCCCATGTCATCACAACTTTTTACCACTATATTATAGTAGTCTAGATTGGCCTCATGATGCTAAAACCAATATATACCCAAAATGATTTCATAATAATCAATGGGAGATAATAATAGGTTAACTTTGGTCTAAAATTTTCCTAAGTCAAGACATCTAGAAATTGACACCCTCTTATTTGAACTAAACTAAACATCTTAACCTTCCCTTAATGTCAAACTATTTAGCTTACAATTATTTATAATATTTGGATTAACAAAACTATTGGTTTCTCTTTAATGAAATAAAATAGAAATAGAAATATTATTTAGTTTAAATTTTATTTTGATAGGGGTGGCTTGTAAATCTATAGTTATATTATCTACTACTACATACACCATGTGGTTGGTTGATTGACCAAATTATAGATTGGGATATTCCTTGTGATAATGATTATCACCTCATTCCCAATAGACTATAGTCCTTTGGAGTGATATAGGGATTTTTTTCTCCCCTAGTGGTAGGTACATTTTAGCTACCTTGGTTTTGATTTATCTTAAAAGTTACAGCCTTAAAAAAATTCTAATTTTTGATGTTTTTATTATACCCTTGAAATTTAATAGAAAAATTGGTACTCTTGGTAAATCTATAGTTTTAATCATATTTATTTTAATTCTTAGGTGAAGTGGACAAATTCTTGAAGTTAGACTATAATATATTTTGCTTAAAATCGTGCCTTTCCTTTTGACTAGATTTTTCTTTCTCTTCTAGCTGATGAGAAGATTCAATGACAACAATCAAATTCTTAGGATTGGTCATATTGACATCATGAATCGATATCTCCTTCAATCCCAACTTAAATTTTCTAAATTTAGTTTATTCTTCATGAATGCAATTAACATGATGAAATGGGTTCAAAAACTTATTTTCATATTCAATTATTGACATATTCTCTTCATTTAACAAATAAAAATTAGTTTTTTTTGTTCTTTAAAGTTTGAACCAAGATACATCTTCTTAAAGTACCTTTCAAAAGTATCCCAGGTAAGAGTCATTGGTTGGTATCCCTCTAATGCATAGAGATTATTCTACGACATAGTTTGAGCTCTAATTAACTGATAAGAAACCAATATTGTCTTCACATTAGATGGCATGTTTTGCACATTAAAGTACATATGTAGGTTAACCAACCATGAATTATCTACACTCCTAATTCTTCACCAAAAAATGTTGGTGGAGGTATATTTTTTAGTTCCTTGATGATGGGATCGACCATATTTATAGGGTTGTCTTGGAACTCTTACTCACCACCATGCCTTTCTTCTCTAATTATAAATTACTTAGGTGGAATACCCTTAACACCATTTAATCTATGTTCTTGGTTTTCTAGCATGATTTGAAGGAAATTTGAAGTAGTTAATACCTCATTCAAGACTACCCAATAGTTAACATTAAGATTGTTATCATCATGGTTGGGAGATCTAACATTACTACTACTATTGTTGAGAGGAGGTTCTTCTCTTATAACAATATTGGCATATGACCTCTACCTCTACCTATACCTAGGTTATCATCCCTTGAGTTATTTTCTACCATTCTATATCTTTTTATTACCATATTGAGGTGACACAAATAATAACTCAGTAGCAAATACAACAATAATCATTTCCCAAAGTTACCTAGAGTAGTTAAACCTAACTCTAATACCAATATGTAATAACCACAATTTTTTTCAATAACATGAGATAGTGAACTGTGGTATAAGGTTTTCAAATAGAGTTAACATGGAATATTTAATGAGATCCATAATTGTCTTACAACCAGCATAAAAACTAGATTAAGTCTATACATCATTAATTACTTTATTAGGAAGTAGTTACCAACTTGGCACTCAGATAAAGGCAAGTCAATGTATGGTCAATACACTCAACCACTTATATCCACTTGATATATATATGGCCTTCTTAACCAATATGTTACCATCTTATAACCTAAATAAACATTGTTCAAGCTATAAAATAACTTGAACCTCATTGGGTAGACTAGAAATAGATTTAATAGAAGAATCATCATACTAAGATTTCATAATCAAGATCTACTAGAATATCAAATAGTAAGTAGTGATCATTGGAGTGACTATTTATAAAATCAATACAAATACATGTAAGACTTTACCAAAATCATAAAAATACATAGAATGAGATTGACATCATCCTGTTAGGTAGCTTAAGGAGATTTGATTACTAGCTAGTTACTTGTTCATAAGGTTATTGCATGTCTTATTACTTTAGGTGTGATTATTATTAACTTAACTTGTTTGGTTCAGATATACAAGTTAATGCATGCCTTATTACTTATCTTATTAAGTTTAGTAAAACCTTCTTTTAGGTTATGCAAATCATAACTTAAAACATCATTGTTTCATTCCATAAAAGTTTTAAATAACTCCATGTATTTCTATTGAGTTTCCTTCTTAAATTTAATTTCTTAAGTAAATCATATTTAAACTTAGACCACTTTTTTAAACTAAGTGTATTTAATTCCTTAAGGCTTAGAAACATTCATCTCAACATTTAAATAGAACTCATTTCTTTTTTTAATATATCAAGGAATAATTTCTAATTTAAATCTTAATATTTATATTTCAATTCATTGTTCTTCAATAATTCATTAAAGAAGATAATTCTTTGTTATAACAATAAAATAGGAAACCCATTATTATTTCATAGGTCACTTCCAAATAAGAGGGAGATGTTCTTAAATCACATCATTCTTCATTTTTGACAACCATTGGAATTTAGATATTTGAGTTACTCATCATTTAACAATGTTTTTTTAAAGGTAATTTTCTTAACTTATATTATACATGAAATTAAACCATGAATAGTTTTTAACCTAAGTTATTTGATTATTCAATACAACATTTCCAAAAGTTAAATAAAGTAGTAATAATAGTCCTATCACCTAAATAATGATATTCTTAATTCCATTTATAAGGATATGATAAATTTAGAAAGACATTTCTCATAAACTTAGTCCAAAAGAAACTAAGTAATCGAAAAAATTGTTTAACTAACATAAATGTCTTCTACATGAGATAAGATAGCTAATAGAATTAAGCAGTCATATGAACCTTGCATTAAGATAACTTAATGAACATTTTCAAACTATATCAAATAAGAAAACATAACCTTATAAATCAATAATATTTAATGCCTCTATAAGGATTTACCTATAACATCTCTAAGTCATTGCATCAATAATGAATGAATTTACAATTTCAATATAACATCACTAAATGATGATTACATAAGTTATTTTACATTTATACAATAAATGAAATAATTCACATAAATTTACACATCAACTTTATAAAACTTTGTACCACATCATACACATATAAATCAAGGGGAGAGAAAGATGATGTAGGGATCTCTTCGAAAACTGGAAACACGAGCAAAGGAGGGAGAATAATGGTGCCAAAATCCCACCCTTCCATACCTTATGATGCAAAAAATAAGTGGCCCTTACCCACAACATCCCTCAGTTGGATGTGGTTCAAGGTAGTTTTGTAAAGTGAATAAAGTGTTTATAAAAAACTAATCTTGAATCAAGAAACAAATAATAGATGAAAACATCTAAATATAACCATTTACATTATTGGCTATCGACATTAAAACCTTTGTAGTTATCTCAAATTCTATTTCTCATAACAAGAGCATATAGAAAAGGTTGATTCCCCTCCACACGAGATTGCAGAAGACATTTGTGACTCTCCACAGAGGGAAACCAAGCTTTCCTTCATGCATTCTGCCAAGTTCAAGGCCGACTCTATTCTCCAAGTTGATTCTTGGATCTATAATGAAATAATGGGGCTGAAGAAGAAAGTGGAAACAATGCAACACAATCAAGATGTTGATCGGACCATAATCAACCACTTGGAGGTACAAATGAGAGATATCCCAAAAAACATAAAGATTATGAGCATAATCTTAGAATGCTCATCAAGGAAAGTAGAACAAAGATGGAGCAGGTAACATCAAGCATCTGTGTTACTATAGCTAGCCTTGGTAAAAGAGCAAATGAAGAAACAATATCCTTGGAGGGTCCAAGTAAGAGGACAAGGTAGAGTTCGAGGAAGAAAGCCTTGCAAGTTGCTGTTACTTTAGCTGCTAACTCCATCTAGGATACTGCTACGATTGGGAAGGAGGCTGTTAAGATGATCATGGAATTGCAATAGAAGCCTAGGGTCTTCTTTGTTGGTTTTGTTCCTATTCAAGTCCTTATTGCTGGTTGTTGTAACTGGTTCTTGTTTTTGGTCCTGTTTCTTGGTTTTTGGTCTAAAACTTTATTTGAGGTTCCAGGTCCTTGTAAAACCTAGGTACTTTTATTGGACTATGTTTATGGTTTTAAGTCCCTGTAAAACTTGATTTTGATGCTGCTCTTTAGTAGGTTTCAGGACTAATTTTCTTGGTGGTGGTTAATGTTTTATCTTTTTTGATTCTATTATAGGGTTTTGGGGTCCCTTCAAAACCTATTTTTACCATAATCTAAAACAAGAGCATATAGACATATACAACTTATGACTCTAAGTCATCGATTCATATTCATAAGTTCAAAGAATACATTAGATTCAACATTTATACTAATTTCAATTATATTATTGTTCAAAACCAACAATACAACTAGTATTATTTGAGTACTTCTAATCAATCAAAGAATGATACAAAATCATAAAAATCAATAATATATATGAAGGATTTGAAGTAAACCAACAAGTCTTCTAATTAAATCTTAACAATAATAAAATCATAATATGTTCATAATTTATCCATAACATAAAAATATACAACCAACAAGTCAACCTCAACTTCAACAAATAATGAGAATTCATTATCAAAATCTTACTAATCATAATTGAAACCTAGTTATGATCAACTTGGTATAATTTTTCCATGATAAGATTAAAGTCAAAGAACACAAATAATTAATTCTAAATCAAATATAAATATTCAATTTTTAACCAAGGTCTACTTCATTATTACCAAATAAAAGTCATTAACCTATAATAGATTCAAAGACCCAATCATTGTTTTGAAAAGTAATTCAAACAACCCAAATCATTGCTTCTAAAAACAAGTTTAACAAAATATTCATTGCCTTTATATACCTTGGTTTTGACCCAAAATAAAAATATATCATTGATTAAATTAAGAATCATTTTGGTCATCAATCATGGCCACTTAAAATAATAACTCACATCAAACTTCCATAAACAAGTCAAAATGCACTTAAAACAATCATTTCCTTCCATATACATGTGGGCATAGAAAATTATTGATATTAAAATTAAACCCTATAGGTTCTACAAATAGTTTGAGTAAATAGAACAAGTTATAACCATTATTTCATATATCATGACTGCAACCATAATGCCTTTAAATAAAATAAAAATATCCACCCAAATTTTTTAACCCTACACATTGGGTTAATGTTTTAAAATAAAAACTCTTTTATATTTCCACATGGTTTTAGCGTAATATGTATAAGGTTTGAATCAAAATAAGAACACACATATAAATCCTACCCTAAGCTAACAGAGTCTTTTAATTATTTGAAAATAAAACACAAATTGACCAATTTTCATTCAAAACTCATAAATTCCATTCCCACCCATGATAAGAAAAAACATAATAATTTAAATAAAAAATGTAATTAAAGGCTAAAAATTTATAATAAAAAAAAGCCAAAATGGTATTCAAAATTGCCTACCTAGCTCGTCGTCTAAGCCTTTCAATGAAATCCCCTTACATACAATCAAACAAGTTGAATCAACTTAAGAAACCCTAATACAACAAAAAAATCCACAAATTATTCATCATGTTTATTAAGTCAAATATATTTATGCATTTCTAAATTAATTATAAGCTCACAACATACATGTAACTGACTACCACATTGTTTCTTTTGGCTACCATTCTCCAAAAATATTGGTAGAGTTTCCTCATCGCTAGGCTCTCCAAATGACACAATACAAAAATGGATAAAAAATAATCCTATTATGGTTGGTAAGTCTCTAAAATTTATTACATTAAGATTATAACTAATTCCACATTCTAATTTTTTGGTCAGTCAAAAAATCATTGACTAATGCCAAATCCATGAGACTCTTGGACCCTTCTCTTACCTAGCCAAGTCAAGACTTGGTCAATTCAAACATTGCTAGCAAGGAGTCTCCAAACCATGATTACAAAAAAGCATTCAAATATTTTTATCCCTGTTTCAAACTTAAGAAAAATATTCATCAAAACTAAGTCAAGTGTTTAATGTCACTCAAGAGTTCCACAACTATGTCAATCAGTGCAAGAAAAATAATTGAATAATTATTAAGTCTGAAATAGATTCAACCTCTCAAGACTTGAAATGACATAAATTTTAACAAGACCAAAGACTCCATAAATATATAAATATAACATGGTAATAACCTAGTCAAGGATAATTAAATAAGTTTAACAAGACAAAATAATATTTAAGTAATGCCAACAAGTGTCATAACCATATCATCAAAACCCAAATTTGAAGCATGAATAGAAACAATGATCATAAGGTGCTCAAACAAGAAATAAATTAGTTAAAATTAAATAAGGAATAAAATCAAGTTGTGTACTTGAACTTAAAGTGATTTAAAATAACAAATAACATAGCTACGTTAATCAAGAGTAACAACTTGTTGGTAAATCAAAAGACAATCATAGATCAATTTTTATTATAGGTTCATTATTTCTTTCCATTCACTTTCTTGGCCCTACCCAACTACTCAAATACACATAAAACATAGATAATCTCATGTACCTATAGTTATAACAGACCATCAACATCATATTTACTATAGAAGAGAAATAAATTAAAAAAAAACATTATATAATAATGTAATTGAGCTGAAAACTAAATCAGTAACTCATTAAGCATGAAATATCCAATGCTAAAATTAAAGTGCATAATAGATAGTTTCTCAATAACATCATAATGGATCAAATCATATACACATAATTATATCAAAATATTAAATAAAATAATCATTTCCAAATAGTTCATAACAAAACAACTAAATAACAAGTGAAATAAATGTAGCTATTAGGGTCATGACAGAACAAGTGATTATTATTTTGTCTATCACAAGTGAAGGAGTTTATCCTAGCTATGAAATAAACAAATTAAAACTTTCATAAATGAAAAAAATTATCACCTTTTAAGTTATATATACAATTCAATAAGATTAATTATAACATTGGTACACACAATAACTTAGATTCATAGTATAATAATAACTTTTCTACCCCTATGTTGAAGGTTTCTAACTAGACTATGTTAAGTTAGTTTTTATTGTTGATTAGGAACAATATAATAATCTTATCCACTTTAATTTTTATTCTTTATCCATTTTTATATTTTATATTCTAAAATTTGACTCAATATTTATTTATGTTATCATGATTTTTACTACACCAATTAGATGTATAAAAGTCTCCACCATAACAAATATTTAGTGTTGCAAAAGTCATTCCATTACAATTATGCAGTGCTACATAAGTAGGTTCTATTAAAGGTATTTAGTGTTTAGGATTAAGTTATAAAAAAATATTTATTACTATGGAAGTGGTCCCAAAATATGTTTTCAATGTTTTTGAAGTTGTTTCTATGGTAATTTCTCAATGTTTTAGAAATACTTATGTATTAATTTTTTCAGTTGTTTAGAAATGGTTTTTAAAATGTTCTATTATGTTGAATAAAAAATATTTATATATTTACGAAAGGATAATTATAGAATAAAAAATTGAGAGAAATGAACCTCATGAAATTTAATTTAGATGAAGTTACAAGAGACTTATTTCAAACAAAAAAAGCGATGGGGAAAAATCCTTACTAGGTGATAACTATCATTTGATGCCCTTAGATAAAATCCTATCTAGATCTCATTTTTTGGTGGAAATATTATTTTTTAAAAATTACCTTAATAAGTTATACCATTAGAAATTTTTAATTCCAAATCTATGTAATATAATGTGGAATTCTTGTAATGATCATCAATTCTATGCATTTACATCTAATTTTTAAGACCCATAATATTTGGATACAACAATTAATTATACATTGATAGTGATTCTCTAAAAATTACAACCATTTATAATTTACAACATTTTTTGCACATTAGTTTTGCACAAGGATTATTATTTCAATTTTTTTAATGTGGTCTTGTGCATATAGATCATTGGTTCAAATTAAGTAGTTTTTGATGTCTTTATATGTGTTTTTGTATCTCCTTTATTATTTGTGTGATATTTTCTTATTATTATTATTCTATTTTAAATTTTATGTGTTTCTTTATATTTATATACCTCCCTATATAATTATTATATAATTAATGTTCTTAGGTCACAATCCATTATCCATTGAATATGACCAACCTTTTCATCTCTTTAATTATTTTAATTGAAAGTATTAAAAAATAAAGGGGAAGTATACATGTCTTAAACGCACTATGTATATTCTAATTCTACATTTCAATACTTCAAGTGATTCATAGTATTTACATCTCTAAAAAAAGTGCCAAAGAAGGTCCAATAAAAGCTCATGTAGTTACATTTTATTATCATCTTGGGTTCGGGTTCAATTTAAAATAACTAGAACAATAATGAACCCTGATTCTAAGCATGTAGGATATGTAACTTTAATTCTTAAAGAAGTTTACATGAAAAATAACTTGCATATATTTTATTCATCTTGTGACATTATGGAAAGTATTTCAAAGACAAATAAGAATTAAACCAAACTATTCCCATGAACTCTTCCCCATGAAGAGAATATATAATTCATCTTCCTCTATCATAGTGACAAAAAAAATTACATAACTTAAAAACGTGTAGAGGAAAAAATATACAACACATGCATAGTTACTGACCTATCAATTCTAACCATGAAAAGATTATCCCTTGAATGATTCTATTCTTTTGAAAAAACATTACCATTATATATGTTTTTCCTTCTAATAGTTTTAGAAGCCTTATTTTAGTATTAATAATTAATTATATTCATGAGGTATAATTTTTTTTATAATTCTTTCTCCCTCTTTCCATTTATGTTCTTTTCCATTGATTATTCAATAATTAATTAGTATGTTCAATTAGGCACTAAATCATATTTGATTTTTTAAAAAATTGTGTTATCTTAGATATTATCAGAGTTGTTGCCAAAATCCAGATAATACGAGTGCAATGGAGATGTGATCACACAAGTTGAAGCAAGTGCACACCACATAGATGATAAATCAATTTGAAAATAACACAATAAGTGAAATTACACAAGACAAAATGGAGAAAACCAAAATATGATTAGCATGAGATGGCCAAAGTGAGGAATACAAATAGGAGAGTATGTAACTCCTCCACAAAAGATGGAAAAGGCACCCCAAGAATAGAATGTAACTCCTCCATGAAAGGTGGTGACAAGGTGCTAAGAATAGAGAAGTAACTCCCATCAAGGGAGTTACTTATGACATTCTTATGACACCTATGACACATCTATGACACACACCTCCACATAAGCTAGCCTATCCTACAAATGTAGGAAAACTCCATGTATGCACAAGAAATACAATTTCCCTAATTAATAAATAGGGAAAAATAAAAACCTACACTAATACCCCCCCCATAAGCACAACTTAGGTGGGTAGTGTGGAAATATAAAATGGGTCCTGACAACTAGGCCTGATGAGGTACCCATGTACAAATGCAATCTCCCATAAGATAGAGAAAGGAGAAAACTTGTAAGAAAAAAATCCCCCCCAAAAGAGAGACATAAAAGAAAAGAAGAGGCTAGAAGGCCCCCCAAAAGATGATGCTACTACAGATGTGGACCACACCCCAAGAAGAGCTTGTAGATGAATGAACTTACTCTTGGTGAAAGGTTTGGTGAAGATGTCTGCAACCTGCTCTAAAGACTGGCAAAATATCAAGTCAATGACCTGACTATGAATAAGCTCTCAAATGAAATGCATGTGAATCTCTATGTGCTTGGTCTGCTGGTGCTGAACTAGATTCCTACAAATCTAAATGGTACTCTGGTTATCATAATAAATGATGGTGGGCTGCCTAATAGGAATGTCAAACTCAGAAAGAATCCCCTAAAGCCAAATAACCTCAGTAGCTACATTAACAACTCCCCTATACTCTGCCTCTATGGAAGATATAGCAATAGCATTTTGCTTCTTGCTAGACCAACTGATAGGACTAGAACCTAGAGAGAAACTATAACCAAAAGTGGACTTGCAAGTCTGTGAATTGCTAGTCCAGTCTGAATCTGTATATCCAACCAAGTCAACCTCTATGAAAAATTTGTAATGAATCCCATATCTATGTGAACCCTATATGTAATGCAAGATCCTCTTAGCTACTTCCCAATGTAGCTCATGGGGTTCCTACATGAATATGGAGACAAGTCCCACTGTATATGAAATGTCAAGCCTAGTGTGAGTCAAGTAGATGAGACTACCATCAAATTGTCAATACTTAGTGGCATCAACCGATGGTGAAGAATAATCAACCTCAAGCTTGACTCCTAATAGAAAGGGAGTCGGAGATGGCTTATAATCAACCATGTAAAACTGAGCCAATAATTCAAGAGCATACTTAGGTTGTGTAAGAGAAATCCTTGAATCTGACTATGAGATCTCGATGCCAAGGAAGTAGTACAACAAACCCAATTCTATCATGTCAAATCTATCCTAAAGAGATGCCTTCACCACTACAATAACTAATGAAGAACTCTCGGTGATCAAAAGGTCATCAACATATAGAACCAAAATCAAGAGCAAATCATCCTATTGCAAGAAGTAGACATTAGGACTAGAATGGCACCTAGTGAAACTTGTTGTGAGAAGGAAGGAATCCATCTTGGCATACCAAGCTTGAGGGGCATGTTTGAGGCCATAGATATATTTCCTAAGTCTACATACTAAGGAAGAATCCTAAATAAATCTTGGCAGCTACTCCATGTAGATCTCCTCCTTTAGGTCTTTGTGAAGAAAGGCACTCTTCAAATCCATTTGGTGCACATCCCAACCATGTGTTGCAGAAATAGCCAAGGTGAGTTGGATAGAAGTCATCTTTGCAACATGTTTAAAGGTCTCTGAGTAGTCAATGCCTGCCACCTATGAGAAACCCTTGGTGACCAATCATGCCTTATACTTATCAACCGACCCATCTGCTACAAACTTGGTCTGATATATCCACCTACATCAAACCATCTTTCTTCCCCTAGGAAGCAAAGTCAAATCCCAAGTGTGATTTTTTATTAAGGAAGAATATTCTTCCTCCATAGCACTATCCCACTCAGGTACCCTCGATGCCTCTCGAAAAGTCTATGGATTCGAAATTGAAGCAAAGAAGGCATGTGGATCTCTCTAAAAATCTCCCCGAGTAGGTCTATCATTTGCAGGATCTCCTACCTAAGTGCCAACACTCTCAAGTGTCTGTTGGCCCAAAGTGTCCCAAAAGTGAGTGAGTTAGGTGCTAACTCCTCATCCTCTGATTGACTAGAGGTGGATGACTCTGCATCACTATCCTCATTGTCTGAACTTGAAGAAGAAGAAGATATCTCTAGCTCAGGAAACTGTTGTGGCTGATCTGAATCTAACAAGGAATCATCATGAAAAAGTAGATCTAATGAGGGAGAAGAAGTGTCAAGTGTTGAGTCTCTAGGACTCTTCTAAAAATGGACACTTCTCTCGATGAACAACTCATTAATGATAGGATCTAGAATGTGATATCCCTTAATACCATCTAGATATCCTATAAAGATGCAAGGCTTAGACTGATGTTCCATAGCTTTACATTTCTTCTTTAGAATGTGGGCCATGGCTGGGGATCTGAAAACCCTGAGGTGCTCAACATCAGGGTTCCTTTTATGCCAAGCTTCAAAGAGTGTTATCCCTTTCAAATCTTTGTGAAGAACCCTATTTTGATTTTAGCAAGCATAATTGATGGCTTCAACCTAGTACTATGGTGCTAAGGATTTGGAGTGAATCATATAGCTACCCATCTCTTTCAAGAACCTAATCTCGCATTCTACAACCCCATTCTGTTGAGGACTATAAGTGACTATGCACTGCAAATCAATCCCCTCTATGGTGCAAAAATGTTCAAACTTGATGTTGACATACTCTCCTCCATTATTAGTTCAAAGAACCTTGATGGATTTCTCACTCTATTTCTCAATAAGAGCCATGAAGTCTAGAAAATTTTCAAACACTTCAGACTTTTGTTTGAGAAAATATATCTAAGTGTACCTAGAGAAATCATCAATGAAAGTGAGGATGTACTTGGCCCTTGTGAACGATGGTTTCGAAAAGGTTCCTGATACATCACTGTGGACTAACTCCAAAGGTTGTGAAGCCCTCCAAGCTTTGCCTTTGTCAAATTTTGCTTTGGGATGCTTCCCAAGGGAGCACCCCTCGTAAAGTCCTTTTGAGAATTAGACACAAGGCAAGCCAATGACTATGTCATTTTGCAAAGTTACTCAAGGTAGCGGTAGTTAAGGTGGCCAAACCACTCATGCCATAATTTGCTAACTCTATCTAAATGAGTCAGCAATGCTGTTGGAGAAGAATTTGATGCAAAACGTGAAAAGGTGTATAACCTGGCTTGGTGATCTACCCTTCCCACTACCACTATAGTATCACTATGCAATTCCTTGATAGACACTAAATATGGTAAAAACTCAACTCTCATGCCCTGACCAATGTGAGTGATTTGGTACACTAATAGGAGATTGGTTGAAAGAGAAGGAACACTTAGAATATTATTGAATGTTCCTCCTTCCATTTCAATTGACCCTCTCCCTGCAATGAAAACTAATGTGTCATCACCCAAACTAATTGAAGTCATGCTACAAGGCTCTAAAAATGAAAACTCAACTAGTGAAGAGCCCATGTGGTGAGAAGCACCTGAGTCGATGACCCATGAAGATGTAGAAGCTGCTATAGCTACAAGGGCCTTTCCATTTTCTTTCTCCTTATCCTTGCCTTTTGCATTACTAGAATGTTGGGTAGATGAATTCTGCTTGATGGACTCTGGAACACCTATGTTGTTCTTCTCTAGAAGATGAGTTAAGTGATCTATTTATTTCTTCATGCACTTGTGTTCATCATGCCCTGTATTTTTACAATAGGCACACTTAACCTTCTCCTTCTTTGGTTTAGTATTGGAGGATGAAGACTTAGTGTTGTTTTTGGTAGGATTGGTGTTTTCTTTCTTCTTCTCCTGGTCCTTGTTCTTTTTCTTCTTCTCCTTTGTTGAAGTCTTATCCTTACCATTTCTAGCTATCAAAGCTTGGGGTTGAGTAGACTTAATTGTGCCCATTTGAATTAGCTTATCTTGCTCCCTAGTCAAGTTGGCAATGAATGAATCCAAAGAAGGCATTTTCCATGTAGTGCCAAGGGCACTTTTTGTGGCATGGAAAGTGGAGATAAAGATTGAATAGCTTGGACCTAACTTTGTAAGAATAAAAAGGATGAGTTGATCATATTTATTCTCTATCCTGCATTCTTTTAATTGTAATCTAAAGGCCTTAAACTTAGTGAAGAAGTCCTGTAGGGTGTCAAAGTTGCTAGGACTTAGAATTATGAGTTCATTTTTGAGCTCATGACCTCTCATCTCATCAAGCTTCCAAAATAACTTTTTTAAGGTGTCCCATATGTCATTTGGAGTTTGAGAGGATTCTAGATGGAAGAGATGTTTGGGAGAAATAGTCAAGCTCAGTAATCCATAGGCTTCATCACTACAGTTGTACCACTTGACCTTTTCAACATTTGTGTTGGGTTCTACTTTTGTACCGATGGTGATCCTATACAACCCTTTGATTCTAAGAATGATTGACATTTTAACTTTTCATTCATGATATTTGAAGGGTGTTAGGGATTTAAGTTGAAAATAATCCATTTTTTAGCTAAATTTAGGTGAAGTTGTGTTGATTGCAAGTTGTGAATGTATGCAGAAAGGAGAATGAAAGCAAGTTGTGAAAAGCAATCACACCCCCCCAAAATATTGAGCCCCCAAAAATATGCAAGTGCATGCTCAAAAGACGTTAGACCTAGCCAAAAATGCGTCTTAGAGCAATCAGTGCAAGACTAAAGCAAATAGGACATCGGACTCGGTCGAAAATGTGTCCCACGAGACCCAAATTTTGGCACTTTATAAACTAGTGAATTTTTGACAATTAACAAGTCTACATTGTGTAAAATTGAATTACAAACACTTTTGCAAAAAATGGCACCCAGAAATGAGCTATCATTTGGAAGATATTAAAGGTATAATTTTCCCATAAACTAGTGTTTTTGCAAAAAAAACACTAAAACATTAAACAAATGCCTGTTATGGGAGAGAAAGTGGCCTTCCAACCACTCATTAGATTCGGCACAAAATGAGGAATCCCAAGGACATTTTTGTGAGGGGGAATTGGCCTCCTGCCAACCTAGGCCTCACCCTTCGTCTTAGTAAGTCGAAGATACAAGTTTTAATTAAAATCCCCAAAAATACCAAACTGTCTAAAAACCTTAATACTATTCAAATTAACTGATTTTTATTTTGTCAAGTCAATTTTAACTAAAAACAAAGAATAAAAGATAGTTTTGAAGGATGCCAAGTGTTGAAGGGGTGCCACATGGGATGCCAAGTAAGAACGGGTGCCAAAATAGCAGTCCAGAATTTTATCTTGTAGAAAAGACAAGAAAAATAAATGCAGACTTGTTGAAACCATACGGCCTAATGTGGCACTGCAAACAAGAAAAAGCTAAAGGCATTGTAGAAAAGAAGGCATTTAAGAAGGCACCTTCTTGGAAGAAAGTTCCTGCTATGCCTTGTTGGAGACTATGGCATGGCAGAACTTACAAAAAAAGCACAGTCCTTCAAGTTTCTAAACAACAAACAGAACAAGAAGCATCCCAAAAAGAGGGCGTAGATCTAAATTTTTTGCAAAAAAAATAGTAGACCTGTTCCGTATGGCCTAAGGTGCCTAGCTGGAAGGACTCTACTACTGCACCTTACTTGAACTACCTGTGGCGTGGTAGAATAGAAGGCACCTACTATTGGAGGGTGCAGACTGAAGATGAGAGTGGGCAGCCCCTGATCTGGGCAGTTTCAACGGTAGAAAGATGGCATCCAAGAATAACACATAGAATATAGATTTTTTTTTGGAAAATGACAAAAATAAAATTCCTCCACCTTATTGAAGCCACAATAGATTAATCAAGACACCCAAAGGCCAAAGATACCAAAAATGATATTGACAGATTTTTTTATATTTTAGACCAAATCTAGAATAAAAAAATAAAGAGAACTCCACTCCTCTTGATTTCAAAATAAGCTAAAATAATAATCACACACAAGATTACTAGTTTAGTTCTGATACCATATTGGAGTTGTTGCCAGAATCTGGATAATATGAGTGTAATGGAGACGTGATCACACAAGTTGAAGTAAGTGCACACCACATAGATGCTAAATCAATTTGAAAATAACACAATAAGTGAAATTTCACAAGATAAAATGGAGAAAACCAAAGTCTAACTAGCATGAGATGGCCAAAGTGAGGAATACAAATATGAGAGTACATAAGTAACTCCTCCACAAAAGGTGGACAAGGCACCCCAAGAATAGAATGTAACTCCTCCATGAAAGGTGGTGACAAGGTGCTAAGAATAGAGAAGTAACTTCCATCAAGGGAGTTACTTATGACACCTATGAAACATCTATGACACACACATCCACATAAGCTAGCCTATCCCATAAATGTAGGAAAACTCCATGTATGCACAAGAAATACAATTTCCCTAATTAATAAATAGGAAAAAATAAAAACCTACACTAATAGATATATCTTATGATTTAGTTTTAATTATTTATGCATAATGTATTTTACATTAGATAAATATTTAAAACATTTTGGTGAACATGATCCTAATGATCATTCAATCTAGGGATTCACAACCCTCTATCCCTAGGGGTACAAGTTATTTACGATTTTAGGAATCTGATTTTTAGGGTTTTATACAACCCTCTATTTATTTGTGCCTTATCATCAGGTTTACAATTTATTTGACCATGTAGTAAATTCTAATATTTGGTCCCCTTCCCTTTGGTATTTTATGCCTACGATTGTGTTTCTTCCATTTTATTAAGGGTAGATAAGATTTCATTTTTCATTTATTTTTTAAATGGAAAATTATGATCCTAGGCTTGATTATATGATTATTATAAAAATATTTATCAATGTTGTCATTGTTATTTATTTTCATTTATCATAAAATATTAGCTTGTGAATTGAATCATGATAGTATTAGATGTGATAATAACTTGATATGTGTTAATACCCTTGATATTGATGATTTTTATTACCCTCATATTAGTGATATATATATATATATAGACACACACACACACACACCTAATAATTTTCATTTTTTCATTTTACTGACACTTTCTCTTGAAGGGGCTTACCTAATAACTCTATATGTGTTAATACCCTTGATATTGATGATTTTTATTTCCCTCATATTAGTCACACACACACACACACACACACACACCTAATAATTTTCATTTTTTCATTTTACTGACACTTTTTCTTGAAGGGGCTTATCTACCCATCAATTTCCATGAGCGTATGCCTTAAAGGGTATATCAAGAATGGTGTGGGATCGACTCATTGTAATTTTACAAATATGTTTGCATAAAATTATATAATATCATAACTAATATAATTTTTAACTCCTTTGAGTTTCTATCCATCTTACTTATCTATCTATTTTTCATCTAGAATTACCAGATTCCATATATCCTATACTATCAGACTAGCTAATATAATTTGTTTAGAGCTTAAGAATTACATGTATTTTATTGTCTAGTGTAATAAAATTATGAGTATGTATTATATCATTTTACTATATTAGCCTAGTTGATACCATACTTTTCCAACTATATCATCTTGGCTAATACCATTAGCCTATATTTTAGGAGTAGTTTTGGGCATTGGATATCTATATATAGGGAAAATATTTCATTCATAAAAGGATATCAAATTCATACCAATTTTAATTCCCATAAGTCATATTTTTGAGATTTTTAGGTTTAAAATCTTATCTTGGAGGTCTTGTCTTGTGGTGTCATTGAAGCTTAATAGGAGAGGCCTTTTTGAGTTCCTAACTAAAAATATTTATGTCTTCATAAAACCATTTTATGTGTTCAACCTAAAAATCTCTTTCAAAGGGACACTTGAGATAAGGGAAGATATTGAAGTGTCAACAGTTCCATGCCAAAGTAAGTATTTATACCCCTATACTATTTTCTTTACTTAGTAGATTAAATGTTGTTTATAAATTGATATTTGTAATTTTATCTATTGATCTTATATACCAAACCATTTTTCATGAAATAATAATTGAAAATTACAACATGGAGCACTTCATTATGTTATTATTGGGAATGATTTAAATGATTTGTTCAAATGAAGTTTTGATGGATAATTACTTCGATGCTTAAACAAAGATGAGGCTTATAATGCACTCTTATAAATACATAATAGTGAGTGTTGTGGGAATTTTATTGAATGTGTCATGTATAAAAAACTATTATTCCAAGGATATTATTGGCATATGATTTAAAAATAATATATCAAACATGAAAAACTTTATTTACAATGCCAAAAGTACATCAATTTGAATCATGTGTCATTGCATGAGTTACAACCAATTATTTCTACTTGGAATTTTTCCTTATGGGGTTTTGAATTAATTGGAAAGATAAATATAGTATTCACTAATGGACACAAATTCATCTTCATAGCTACATAATATTTTACAAAATGGTTGGAAATAATTCTAGTTGAGTTTAGCACATGGGATAACATATGAGGGTTTATGATGACCAATACTATTTCCTAGCTTGTTATACCTTTAACTAATATTTATGATAATAGATCATCATCCAAAAAAATACAGTGAAATATTTTTTTAGTAAATACAATATTGAGCATAAATTTTCTAAAACTTCTTTTCCACAGGGAAATGGCTAGATAGAGGCAATTAATAAGACAATTGTCAATCTACTTGGAAAAATGTTGAATGATACAACACTGATTGGCACCAACAAATGGTGTATGATTTATGGGAATACATAACTAGTGTCTGCACACCTACTTAGGCTACACTTTACTATTTATTTTATAGTATGGAGGTTTTATTACTTACTGAACTTTAGATACCTTATTTTCATGTTTATCTTAGAGACACCATAAAATATAATGAATACTATAAAAATGGCTACATCAGTTAGAATAGTTGAGTTCTTAATACACATAATAGTAAGCAATTATGTGCTTATTAGGATCATGTAAAATGATCATATAAAAAAAGGTTCATCCACATGACTTTGGTGTGGGTGACATGGTACTAAAATAAAACCAAAAGAATAACAATGCAGAAGAAGATAAGAAAGGAAAGTTGAAATAAAATTGGTTGGGACTATTCATAATTATAGAAAAGTTGAAAAAAGGTGTATACTACCTTGCTATAATTGAAGGAAAACATTTAAAAATACCAATGACCATTATGTACTTGCATAAATATATTATGTGATAACTATTCAAAAATTCTAAAAATAAAAATAAAATTAAAAAAGAATCAAAACTCCAAAAATATTTTCAACATAAACATGTTCTATTGGCTCCTTGGAATCTAAGTGTTAGTTCCATGTTTATATATGGTATATCAATTACTTAAACATACACATGCATTTCATGCTTCTACTTACGTTAGATAGAAGCATACATGGATACATGATCCATTATTATTTTAGATGCTAGGCTTTCCCTATAGTCATGTCATGTGGACATTGGGGGCATCCACTTCTTTGATCTTGATACTTATAGGTTATATGGTTTGATGATCACTTTTAATTTTAATGTTTGAGATTATATGTACTTACACATGCCTTTGTCCATTATTAAATCTTTCACATGGTACTTGATATGTTATATGCTTGACAATTTTTATTAACACATTGGATCCATGGGCTATTATCATAGGTTTATATTGGTTGATTATGCTCTCTTTTATTCACTTGCTTGATTATTCTATTATTTTTTTGATCATTTTAATGTGTTCCATTTTTTATGGCCCATATGCCTTTAATTCCTTTCTTTGACATTTACAATGTCATATTTTGTTGTATGGACATTTTAATATGTTATTATTGATTTTATGTAAATTTGAGTAAGTCATGTTCCTTCACTTGTGTGACATTTGAATGTGCCTCTTTTTAGTGGTCCTTTAGGACCATTGTATGTTGACTTAATTTTGAGTGATATTGTGCATGTGTTTATTTACTTATTGAGCTTGTCTTATTGCTATCTATAAATTACCATGATATTTATCATGAATATTAGGCCTTCATGTGATCACATTTTTTGATGTGCTTTACTGATACATTTAACTTGATTTATCCTTATAAACACTACATGGTTCCATTCAAATATTATATAATTCTATTATCCTTGTGAGGTGAGGTAACTACTGGTTATTGTTCTTCCATCACCTCAAAAGGTGAATATCAATGGAGACATATCATCAGGGCATGTTATCCACATTTGGAGTAGTTTTTAGATTCTATGGGATCATGCTTTGGAAGCATGTTCTCCACACTTATTTAGTATTTGACAAACTCATACTCAATGGGCATATGCTTTTGAACATGTCCTACACATTAGCACTTATTTCAATTTTCATATTTCTCCATATATAATGGGGGAATGTTATGGTAACATACTACCGACACTTGCTCAAAAATTTACAAATTGGCTAAAACACATAGTTATATGATTTGGATTCACAATTATGGTATAATTTTATACATTGGTACCATTTTTATAAACAATTTATCATGGCATATATCTAAGGTTCATATGCTATGAAATGTGCACCTAATATAAAAAATTTCAAATCAATTTCATATTTCAAAACTCTTCTATGGACTTTCAACACCCACCAAGATGGACTGAAACATATTATATTGAGCCAATATATTATAGTAGTTGGTTCATTTTTGGTATGTCTAAGGTGATTAAATCACTTGATCTTTCCAAGTTTTCAAGTTGGACTTGATTGTATCATCTATCCTCAATAGTTTAATAGCATGAGATAATTTGGTTCACTCACACTAATTAGGTTATAAGTATGACTGGGTTGCAAAATAGAGCTAATCTCAAATACTAGATGGTAATTTACATTTTCTCAAATATTTGAATCATGTGCTTTCCAATCTCTCTATTCATCTTTATATATGCACTTTATATATTTATATATATCTCCTAATCTCAATTTTATAGATTTATAATGATACATATTTTCAAATCAACCCATCTATAAGAAAGGAGTATGGATAAATACACTTGTATGCCTAAACTTTTTTATATCAATTTAAATCAATTTCATATTACATGGATTGATTGCATACTATAACATGCTTTTGGTTGTAAGTCACACACTAGAAAAGAACTCATGTTAAACTCAAAAAAATACAAGATGTGTTATACACACCCGCATATGAATTAATTCTCCTTTAAACAAATATTTTCATTACTAGATTAAAGGGGGAAAATGTAGATGATAGTTATGGATTATATAACACCTTAGTCTTGTACACTTGGAAAACTTAGACCTTGGATATTCATCTTCATTTTGGACCTTCCCTCTTTTATAAGTCTCACATATTCTCTATCTTGTGCCCCTTGGCCTATCTCCTGGTTTGACTAGTATTATGTCAATGACCTAGACCTTCTATCTTGCCTAAAATGTTTAAAATATTATTATCTTATGCCACTAGAATTTTTGAGCATCTAGTATTTTTTAACTTACAGGACATAAACATCAGTCATAAACCCCTATGTTGACACTAGTGTACTACCCTAATGTAGGTGTCTAATACAATAAAGTCATATAATTTTAAAAGGAAATGCATCTTAATGGTTAGAATTAGTGATTTAATGTAAAATATTTATTGATAGGATTGGTATATATTAACAATGACTTGTCATTCATTCCTCACCTATAAATTTCTTACCTACTCACTAGGATACTTATCAAATCCATTTAATCAAGCATTCAATTGAGAAAAACTTCTCTATCTTCTTATATTTTAATATCAGTCATAGTGGAAACACATCTATAGGTCTAAATTATTGAAGGATAAACCCAAGATCTATATTTCCCAAGTTACAAGTAAGGTTATTATGGTACTTGATTTCTGCATATTTTATTATTCAAAAACAAGCCAAGATGTATGGGGGAACTACATCAATTTGATTCCCTATTTATTTTATTGTATATGTACATAGTTCTAATTTATAGAGGGTTTTTTTGGGTTAGTTTGACACTATGATGCCACTACCCATTTGTCCCAAGGTCACTATGAAGATGAAGAACTAGGGTTTTACAATTTCATGAGGAGAAAAATTCCACAACCTAGATCTAAATTCATTAGATCAAAGGCAAACACAAATCTAGAAGCATCCAAGCAATTTCATCCTTTTATAATATGTATTTCATAAAAAAAAACTACACCTAGTTTAGATAGTAGCAAGGACACAACCACCCTAGGATGATGCTAGTGTCCACAAATCTAGAAGCACTTAGTCCAAAATTTGGAAACTATTCAAAAATATTCTTGTAGTCTAATTCCTTATTGTTTTAGATGTAGAACTCTATTAAAATTAGAACCAACTAAGTTCATTATTTATTTTTCATTTTAATATCTAGCATAGTTGTACTTTAATATCTCAATTTATTAAATTCTATGTTATATATGATTTTATCATTTAATTGGCTTGTTATAGAGATAGTGTATCACCCTTATACCCTAGACTATCTCTATCACCTTTAACCCTAGATTAATTAATAAGTATTTTTATGGTAAAAAACCACCTTAGGTTGACATGTTTTCACAACTAGGATTACATCTAGAATGCCTTGTTCCCTACTCATGTCTATCTAACATGTATCACCCAATAAGGTAGGATAATCAATGGCATTACCTGGTGTGGAAAACCAAACTATTTGGGTATGTAGGTACATGAATATGGCTTAACCCACCAAATACAATGTATTATAATTTATCTCCAACCTATCACCTACACCTTTTTTATATAATATTGGAAAGCATCCATTATCCCCCTATATGACATCCATACAATATAGTCCATATTAATAGTATCCAATGAAAAAACATGGGTAATCAATCATACCATGTGGTGTTGTGCCCATATCCTCACTTGATGGATATGGTAATACACCACATGAGGTAACCATACATGTCTATACATTAGTAAGCTAACATAAATTCATATGTAAAAAATAATAATGAGGCTCATAGTCTAATGGCCCCAACAAATTACACCATAGAAATCATGAAAATGCACCCACATTGTATTTCCCATATCATAAAAAGTGATTTACTCCAATGTATATTGAAAAATATAATTTTTTTATATAAACACCACCCCATAAAAATTATGACATAACACACACATGGTCATAAGTCTGATAAGGTCCTTATGGATATACAGAATGCCTGAAACATAAATAACAAAAATCATATGATGATGATCATCATATTGATATGATGTTATAGGCCACCAAGATAGATCAATCCTATAATATACCACCTATGGCATGCCACATACAATAGAATTTCATATAATATGTAGCCCCAATGTGTCATGGACATCATCTAAGGTGATTACTATCTCTATTGCATCCACTCCACCTCCCACTAGAATGTGTCAGTTTTCCTCTTCCATCACCCTAGAAACATGTTGATAAGAATTGTGTCATAGGTATGCAATACATATCAATAATAAAAACAAATCCTAGCATCACAAGGTGAATTATGGTTTTTAATGTTATTCTCTATAATAGATCTAGTAGCTAACTAACATCCATGCTCTATCATAATATTTGTCATCTTTTTAAGATTTCAAACAAGAAATCAAAATCAAATTCTAATAAAAAATAGGAAATAAAATTAGAAAACAAAATAAAAATAGTAATTAAAAATAAAATGGTCCCCAAATTATAATATATTTTCCATTTTCCCATTTTTACACTACACTATCCATATTGTATAGTATGGGATAATAATAAATTTCTACTACACCAACCATACCCTACAATACCGACCATGTAAAATTTTCAATTACACTAGCCATACCCTATAATACTAGTCATAGAAAATTTTAAATTAAACCAACCATATCCTTTGTACCAACCATGGTAACTACACTTTATATAACCTATTCTACTATCCTACACATCATTATAATACATTATTCATGCCCTATAATATCAACCATGCTATATTTTTATATTGCATCAACCAAACATCTAATTACACTGACAATGCTTAAATATCTAATACTAATAACCATATCATATGGTATTGTATTTATTAATCATTTTATAATGAATTATCCATAACTTATGGTATCAACCAACACCTTGATTATATATACTATCCATACCCTATGGTATTATCTAGGAGTTGGATGTCCCTCTTTCCAACTATATGGGCTTGGCCAATATAGTTTTCCAAGGGTGGAAATTCTTTCCTTAGCCCTAATAAATAACCTTGGCCTTAATTTTTATTTTTTTTACTACTCACAATAAGTCCTATTTTTATCTTAATTTTGACACTTAATGGGTAAGTTTCTATTACATGGATTTACCTCAACATCTAGATTTCCTAAATCTAGTTCATTTTATTAAAGGTGACAAACCTGAATGTTAATTACACCACATACTTGTAGGATTATAATTGAATATGTGATATAACTTCCCATATGTTTGCCTCTTATCCATGAAGCATAATTTTCTATAGCACTATTTTTTGGCCACTTAGAGCTTTCATCTTCCCAAAATAGAAAATACATAAATGAAATAGTTTTCTCCTCTTTACAGTAAAAATTTCAAAATTTGAAATTTCTAGTTTTTCACCACAATATTTAATATTTTTACCATATATTTATTTTTATATTTCATTTTCAATAACCAACATATGTCTTAAAATCTTAGTGAAATAGATAATTTTAATGTTTTAATGGAAAAAATTACAAAAAATTGGATTTTTATCTTATTTTTAAGGTTTACATTTTGTCATTTTCAATGAGAAACTTATTTTAGTTGTAACACATGAAACATAATATATAATAATCAAGGTGATTGAAGGTAAAAATTTTAAATTTATTTAATTTTAATTATTTTAGCATCTCTTTTTAGTTATGTTTTTTTGTGTTTCTATGTTTCTATCCCAAAACACCATCCCACATTACACTATTATGACATGCAATGAGCTTTAGGTAGGACATATGTATACACTTGATATTTATCATTTTATAACTTGATTGGTGGTTTATATTTAAGGGTATTTTTTTCTCATCAATATATTTGAGTGCACATTTTTAACGGTGCGTGAAGAATGAGGTGGGATTGGCTCATGGTACTTTCAGAGATATGTTTCCATACTATTTTATCATATCATCAATAATATCATATGACCTCCTTTGAGTCTCTATCTATCTTACCTCTCTATATACATTCTATATAGAATTGCTAGCTTCTCTATATCCTGTGGTATTTGAGTGTTAAGAGTGCTACTTAAGGCTACTTATCCCTAGATTATAACTAGACCTATATTATAGGATATTTTAACACATATCCAGCCTTTGTGTAGGTAATAGTAATCCCTAATCAAATCCAAAGTAGTCTCAGACCCAAATTTCCTAATCCTAACCCTTCATGCCTAGTGTTTTACTAGCTAGACATTAGCACCATAATAAGGACACTAGTACCACATGACAATAGTATCCCCAAAATAGTGCTATTTTGGCCTATCTTTTCCCAAACAAATATATTTTCAAAAATATAACCTTTTAAGGTCAGCTTAGACATATTTTATCATCTACATAAGAAAAATATAATAAATACATGACTTTTATCCCTCTTACTATTGACCATTTTGGTCTTACAGGCCAAAATCGGTCCCCTTCTTTCCCTGCTATTCTAAGCTAGCTCAAATTTGGTTACACAAATTTTTCAACAAATGATGAACCAGCTCAAAGAATGTAAGGTTTCTTACAAAGCTTCTTCAGACCATTGAACTGATGAACCATTCAATCGGTTGGTTCAGTCAGTTGGTTCAATCAATTGGTTTACTCAGTTGGTTCAGTCAGTCAGTTTAATGACTTGGTTCAGTTAGCTTGGTTTAATGACTTGGTTCAAAAGTGTTAGTTCAATTGGCTTGGTTCAAAGAATTGGTTCAATCGAATGGTTCAATCAAATGATTCAAAGTAGTTGGTTCAAGTGGTTAATTGAATGAGTAGAACATAGTATTGAACCATTAAACCATTGAACCCTTGAACCATTGTTGGTTCAATAAGTTAGTTCAATCATTTGGTTCAATCGAATGGTTTAATTAGTCAATTCAATTAAAAGGTTGAAGGGAGTCTCCCAAAGCCCGAAGGATAAGTGCCATTGCAGAGGGTAGGGAACACTTGCAAAGGGATCAAAGAGAAGGCTGAAAGGGTAAGTTTTTCTTCAAAAAAGTGAATAAGGTAGAAAAATTAGAATTCCTTTAGATTTGTTCAAGGTAAGAGATGGAGAATTTCTTTGGATAAAATGCCTAAATTAATTACTTTAGACATTTTGTCTGAAGGAATTCATAAGGTAAAAAATAATTTCTTTCAGGAAGACTTTCTGTTGCAAAAGACAAGATGAATTCTTTCAGACAAAAAGCCTAAAAAAATTCCTTTAGACTTTTGTCTGAAGGAATTTATCCAAAATAAAAAGCCTGAGGGAATAAGTGGGAAAGACAAAGGAAGAAATCCTTCAAACAAAATGTCTAAAGGAATTCCTTCAAACATTTTTTTTGAAGGATTTGAGGACTAAGAAGCCCGAAGGACCCCAAAGGGCAAGTACCCTTGTGGGGGACTCTCAGCTACCAAAAGGAGGATATGTCTCAAGGCTCAAAAGGAAACCTTCCCTTTAAGAGGTTACAAAGACAAAGTTGAAGAAATTTACCAAGGGGTGATGGGCCTGTAGACGTCAAAGCTGAGCATCATGGATTAGCCATTAAAATCCAGACGTCTGATGACGTCCCTAAAGAAATCAAATTCATGGCAATAGACTAGACATTAGCCTTCAAATGGTGATGGGTGCGCAGATATCAACTTTTAAAAAATGAAATAACTATTGGTTTTCTAATGAATGGTGTGAACGCAAAGGAATTCTAAGGCTTAAGGCAAAAAGAAAGAGACCGCTAAGAAGGGAGCCCAAAGAGCCAATTGAATTAATAGAAGATATCCCTTGAGGATTGAAGGAGATAGAAAAGACAAATCTAAGAAGAGACAAAGTGCGTAAATAGATAAAATAATCCAAGTGGCAAAGGAAGGTGTCAACTCAGGGAGTTACTCCAATGATTGACACAGTATCTACCAATTGATTATCAAGCAGTGCAAATAGTGAACAGTGTGACCCATCTTCTTCACTTTGCATTGATGGGTAAATAAATTATGTGAGTTCCTTGAAGGAGTGGTCTTGTTTGTAGACAAATGGTGTCACCCATAATTTCACATATGAGATTTAACATATCTTAAATTCCTAAAGTCAAAATAGGAGCTACACAACATTATCTATCAAGCGGCTTCCTCTTCCTAATTCTTAGAATGCAGATGGGCCACTTGTAAAAGGGTGCCAAAAGGCCTTTTCTTCATCTATATATTGTAAACTTCTCATTTTGAGAAAAAATATCTCTTGGCTTGTAAGGCGGAGCTCTATTGGATTTTACCCTGAATCAAGACAGTATTTTTACCTCCATTTGAGATTACACTTTTGCATATGTCTATGTCTTTGTTTTGTGTTAAGTCATTTTTATTTTATGCTTTCACAAAATTATTCTAGCATGTCTAGTGTATTGTGAAGTTTCTTCTTTTACAGGTCTGATAGAAGTGTCTACAATAGAGTATAGGTGCATGTGAATAGGCTGTCATAGTGTGTCTTAGAATACCTCTGATAGCTCTTCCTCCTTATATCTCAATAGGACCCCTAACTCACTAATGTAGAAGAGTTTCTCATATCAAATGAAGTGTATGCAAGCTTGTTCTTGGTGGAAAGTGTAGGTTCAAGATAAGTAGATCAAACTTTTTGGTGTATCACCATTTAGTTTAGGTTCTATTTTCAGCATCCTTCTCCCTTTTCACCCCCCCCCCCATTATTAGCAATAGGAAATCTAGGACAATAGAGATACATCAAAGGAAGCTATCCCTTATCTAGAGACTCTCCCCCCAATTTTTATAGACCCATAGCCAAGACGGGAGTTTCCATTGTGATGCGTGGAAGACAAGAGCTCAGTCTCTTGTCAAGTGTGCAATCCATTGCATCAATAGTTTTTGGCACACCTAGTGGGACCATGTTTTAACACTCAAAAAAGTTCTAGGATTGGTGTTGGTCTTATTACAACAAAATGAATCATTAATCTAGCATTAGACCTTTCATCAAGTGATTGTGGGACTAGTTTTTATCTAAAAATTTAAAGAATTTTGGTGTGTTCTTCAACCAACCAGCCTTTGGAGGCTTTTCATCAACACCAATGGCAACTCTGAGTTAAATCAGTTGGTTAAATAGTCCTGGTTCCATCAAGAAATCATAGTTTGGTATCTATAATTCCATTACTCAAAACCATGGGTCTTGTGTTCCTCCATAAATTTTTGATCAAGCTCAGGTTGTTCATGAAATCACCTCAAGCAAGAAGGATGCATATGGTTATTAGATTTTCCCTTTACAAGTCCAATATGACTAGTCTTCGCACTGTCATGAGCTATATTAGTCTTATGCCCAGTCTTCTAAATGTGTCACTTCTCCTACTCAGCCTAATCTCTTTGCTAATTAACCCATTTCCACCTTTAAACAAGCACTACTAGGATATGGAAAGTATGTAGTAGATCTTGACACCAGAAGGGGATGTGGCTAATAAATCCCTAATCATGTCATCAATCAAGTGAGAAATGCACTAGATCTAGTTAAGAGTGAATGGACTCCCATTGAAAGAGATAATTGGCAAAGGCTTACAAATGAGATGTTGGATGTGAGTGGTTTGATTGCATCTTCGAAAGGGAGGCTGAGTATTCATGAGAGGCAGCCTTACCAAGTATATCAACCTACATACCCACTGCCCCAAGTTTCATATTAGCCATACATAGTTCTTACTCATGAGCTAAGTCAATCTTGTCAAATTCCTTTCCCCAATCATGTTGAGGAGAGTTCTAAAATAGTAAATCTTGTGTTTAATGCAAATATTGATAAGCAAATTAAATTGACAAATCTTCAAATGCAACAATCTATGTTGGTATCAAGGGAAGTGGAATCTAAACCCTCACTACCCTCTCACATTGCAACCCCATCACCCTAAAAGGAGATGTCTAGTCCTAATATCATGAGCTAGAGTAAAGTAGTTGAGTCATGGAACAACAATGAGGAGAAAGAAATTGTCCAAGAGTGTGAGGTACAAAATGAGGCTAATCCATTTCAAGTCCCTCCCACCCTTACTCAAGAAGCTTGTTGTACTTCATGGCAGCCTTCATGCACTCCCCATTTCTATGATGATTCTTATGATCTCCAAGAAAGACTCTTTCAAAAAAATCTAGCCTGGAAAATTGTTGAGTTGGTGTTCAGAATGAGATTCCTCAGCCAATGTGTGATGGATGGTTTAGACCAAATAGTAGATTCCATGTCTGAACACACCCCGTATACACACCTCCAATAGAGCTATTAGGCCACATCTGATATAGATGAAGTGTTGGCCAAATAGGAGGAAAATCATTCGATTCTAGCTCAAGGATTGCCTCCTCTTCCACATGAGTTCATCTATTAGCCTTCCACTTCACCCCTTCTCAAGGAGGAACCTATTTTGAAATGGGTGAGTGAAGAGGAGAATACTCAGTTCATGATTGATCAGGGAGACTCCATGAGTGTAGATGAGAAGGAGATCACCATAGATGTAATGGAGGAGCATGGACAGTCTCTTGTTCATGTTTTGAATTATTTGTTTAAAGTCAATGGGGCAGGTTGCACTCCTCTTCAAGGAGGCTATAAGTTGACTAAGGGTGGAGAAGGTAGCATTGGGACTCAAATAAGTATGTAAAGGGGATACGAGCTTTGAGATTTATCCTTTCAAGAGGTTGGTGAATTTGAAGATGATATTTTCAAAGTCATCAAGGAGGAACCTATTTTGAAAGAGGCAAGTGAAGAAGAGAGGATCCAATTTTTAGTTGATCAAGAAGCTATCATGGATGTCAATGAGGAAGAAATCCTCATGGATGCTCTTTTTAAAGACATCATCAATAATGGAGAAGACACAAGTCATGCATACATGTAGATGTTTTAGCAATATGAAGAGGAACATAAGCATGGTAAGCTCTCTACTCCCTTATTTGATGAACTTCCTTGTTGCTTTGATGAGAAATATGACCATGCCATGGAACTCGAGTTAGAGGAGGATTAGGAGGATGTATTTGAACAAATGAAGACTCTAGTCTTTGAGTAAGAAAAGGAGAGGCCTATCCATTAAGAGGAAAGCTTTGAAGAAGAGAGCCTTTAACAAGAAGGTGATGTTCTGTGGGATGAGCAATTAGTTTGTGATTCCATTTCAGACATCACAATAGTCACCCTTCTTCAAGAAAGCCATGAGGGAGTAGGGGATGAGTTTGATAGGGTATTCAATAAAGTAAAATGGAATGGGTTAAACCATGATGCATGTCAAAGGAGTTATGCATATCAAAGGGCTTATGGTGATGAGCCAATAGCCATCAATTTCTCATTAAAACATGCTAGCATGAAGAGCCAACATTTAGCAAGCTTCCAAGAACAAGAAGACTACATATATGTTGGGAGCATGTTTGATGCTGATCCACTTAGATGTAAGCCAATCGAGGTGGTAGGCAAGAGGAGTAGATCACCAAGTCTCCATTCCATTTAGCCACTTTCTTGGCACCATAAGTTTCCTTACCATGAAGGAGACTTAAGAAATTTTCCCTTTGATCTAGGAGGGAGGCAAATATACATGGTTAGCCAGACATAGTAGTTTTCTTTCAATTTTCTTTTCCTATTTTCCCTAAGTGATGTTTGCACAAGTAGTGTTTTTATCCTTGTGTGTGTTTTCCTTTGTGTTTGGGGTAAATGCTTCATGATTGATTCTTGGATCTATCAGGGCTATTTCTAACTCTTTTCAAGTTGTGTTCTGACTCCATACCCAATGGACTTTAAGGCAACTAGTTTCTAAGCATAGTAGGCATGCTTCCCTTGGGAATCACTAAATTGTTGACAATTTTGTTCTTGTAGGCCAAAATTAGTCTCCGTCTTTCCCTATTATTCTAAGCCAACTCATATTTGGTTGCACAAGTTTTTTGGCAGATGATGAACAAATTCAAAGAATGAAAGGTTTATTACAAAGCTTCTTCGAACCATTGAACCAATGAACCATTGAACCATTCAATCGGTTGGTTTAGTGGGTTCAATTGATTGGTTCACTTAGTTGGTTTAATGTTTTAGTTCAATCAATCAGTTTAACGACTTGGTTCAGTCATCTTGGTTTAAAGGTTTGGTTCAATGACTTGGTTCAAAAGTGTTGGTTTAGTTGCCTTAGTTCAAAGAATTGGTTGAATAAAAAGCTTCAAAGAGGTTGGTTCAAGTGGTCAATTGAATGAGTAGAGCATAGTATTGAACCATTGAACCATTAAACCATTGAACTATTGAACCATTGTTGGTTTAATCAGTCAATTCAATCAGTTGGTTCAATCTAATTATTCACTCAGTTGGTTCAATCAAAAGGTTCAAGGGAGTATCCCAAAGCAAAATGAGAAGTGCCCTTGTGGAGGGCAAGGAACACTTGTAAAGGGATCAAAGAGAAGGATGAAAGGGTAAGTTATTCTTCATAAAAGTGAACAAGGTAGAAAAGTTGGAATTCCTTCAGATTTGTTCAAGGCAAGAGATGGAGAATTTCTTCAGACAAAATGCTCAAAGGAATTCCTTCAGATATTTTGTCTGAAGAAATTCATAAGGAAAAAAATAATGTCTTTCAGGAAGATTTTCCACAGCAAAAGATAGGATGAATTATTTTGGACAAAAAGTCTAAATAAATTCCTTCAAACTTTTGTCTAAAGGAATTTGCTTGAAATAAAAACACTGAGGGAATAAGTGAGAAAGAGAAAGGAAGAAATCCTTTGGACATTTTTTCTAAAGGATTTGAGGACCAAGGAGCCCAAATGACCCCGAAGGGAAAGTACCCTTGTGGGGGACTCTCAACTACCAAAATGAGGATCTTTCTCAAGGCCTAAAGGGACACCTTCCCTTCGGGAGGTTCCAAAGACAAAGCCAAAGGAATTGACCAATGGGTGATGGGCCCACGGATGTCAAAGTTGAGAATCATGGACTAGCCATTAGAATCTAGACATTTGATGATGTCCCTAAAGATGTCAAATTTACTTATTCCATTTTAACCCCTGAGGTATGTATTAATTTAGTGTTCCATTGAGGGCATCGTACCCTCACACTCTCATATATTATAATCTAAATGTTCCACTAGGGGAATCATACTTTCACATTCCTCATGGTATTTTCATTGATTATATATTTTTATGATTAGATCACCTTGATATTACATTGATACTACCATCTCCATAATACAAGTAATATATTTATTTTGGGATAATCATACAAATTTGAGCTTCACTAATTATATAAATACCTATGAACTTCAACTGGGGTTATCATACCTATTTCCTTATGAGAATAACTAATATTATCTTACACTATTTATTATTCCAAACTATCACATCAATTATATACCTTTATATTATGGACACATTATTGTTCCTTCATGGGTATGCTCTTATCCTAGATTGACATTAATTATTTCCTTTGTAAGCATCATACTAATACATCTTAAGATTATTACCATTTTTATATTTATTATAGGGTCATCACACCTATATCTTATCCTTGAGTTTCATTGGTAATATATCACACATACAAATATAATTACAGCATTTTTCCTATTGACATTAAATTAATTATTGTAAGACATCACATTCACCTCCTTACACCTTGTCACATTATGGATATCACACATGATACACCCATCTTTAATCTTGTACATATTAGGTAATCCTCTTATATTATGGATGTATATTTATCCCTCATCTCTAATTATTATTTATAGGTGTCCTTTACCAATAACTTATTATTCCTTTGCTTGTAATGTATTAGGATATGCCACTTAGGGTATTAATGAGCTTTACAATATGGCATATATGTTATATGTATAGAAACATAAATATTATTTGTATCTCATTCTAATTATTTAGTGCCACATTATTTTCCTTAATTTTAAATTACCTCATTATCCCATGATTTCTATATTAGTATTAATAGTTACATGATGTTACCTTTATATAGCTACATACATGTGCTTAAAATTTTATTTTTCAAATATTGTAATAGCTTCAATTATTTTATATGAAAATAAATGATTCACATGACTCTTTCTTTTGAGATGAGTGATATATTGATCTATAAGACCATATACATATCCTTCAATTGAAAATGGGGTCATTTATATATCTAATCTATACCCAAATTAAAATTTACATGGACCATGATTTTACTAAGAAGCTATAATACACACACACACACACACACACACACACACACACACACACACACACACATCCCAACCAAGAAGACCTTAGTTTATAGGATACACTTTAAAATACTTTATGTTTAAGAGTTTCATTAAAAACACATCACCTCTTTTATCTCAATTTTTTATTTTTAGTATTGATGAGTTTATAAAGATTAATAACATGGTTTTAATGAAGTGTAATTATTCCTTTTATTATTTTAAGATTCAATCATTTAGTTTTACATCAATTATCAGTTTCACCTAAATATTAATTTTTAGTGGAATTTAGGTCTACTTGAAAGTATATTTGGGTTGTTGATGAGAGAGTGTGGGTGCATGCCAATATGAAATTCTATATTATTTATCCATCCAATAATTAAGTAATATATAGTTATCATATATCCATTATGTAATATCCCCTTCAAACAGGGAATATAGAAATACAACAAATCTGAACAAAGATACACTTTTTGCCAAAATAATTTCAAATATGAATAATTAAATCACAATATAATCTCTCAATATCAAATCAAAGATCTTATCACTTGTTCTTCTAGATGATCACACAATTGAGTCTCTGTCATACAAATAAAATAACATGAAATATTCTATCTTGAAACCCTAGGCTTTTGCAAATCTAGAAATTGAGTCTGAATCTAGAAAATTTTATCTCAGCTTGTTGTGTCGAACACACAGTCACCAGCATCAGTCGATATTCTACTGACATCGATCACTGTAGGTCCTTCTCTATCGACGTCGGTCTTTAGTCAGCCGATGTCGGTCACTGGGGATCTTTGTCTACCGAGGTCGGTGTCTACGTGGATTTGTACAGACCTATACGAAATTCATACGACCACTAATTAAGCATAACCTGCCTGTTTTTAACCCCTGATCTAAAAAATATATGTCTCTAATATAGAAGATCTCTATCCTATATAATTTATTGAATCAAAACTAAATAAAGAAATACCTAAAATATTGTGATAACTTCTATGTTAAGTTATCTCTCAAATCCGTACCTCTGTGATAACTTCTATATGAAGTTATCTCTCAATTTGGAAATAAATCAACTGATATCTCATAGCCTCTAAATCACACACAATGAAGAGTTGACATTCTCCACTGCAATGGAATCCTAGAACCCTTGGCTCAGTCTTCACAAAAGAATTCTTCAAAATCAATAATCAATAATCAATGGCTAATCAATAATGGCCTCCATGAGAAACCCTTATACCCTTAAAAGATATGCTTGCCCTAATTAGGGTTTCTTAAATTAGAATTAGGGTTTCTAATTAAAAATAGGCTAAATAATTAATATTTGATTAAATCAATCAAATATTAATATCTCCCTCAATACATGTCGGATCCTCGAACCGTTTGAAGCTGGTGAACCAGGGAGTGATTCTGCACATGACCATACCAAAATAAAGGCACTCTGATGCATGTGAAATATCCCTAAATAATAGGAGCTCAGGCCAACTGTGTTTGAAATAACCTGAATGAAAGCCAACTGTAGGAATTCTATAAATCGAAGCCAATCCAATCTCCATCATGACCCTCTATCCATCCTATTAGCCTACGAAGGTCGCATAATAGGCTAATCATCAAGTTTATCAATGTCCATGAAAAAGGGGACATGACAATCTGCCCCTCCAAAAATTGCTTATCCCCAAGCAATTTGGGAATAATGAACCACTCGATCCACCTAGATCCCAAATGTAGTTATGTTTTGCCCTCTTGTAAATCAATGCAATATCCTACAATATCATCAAAAGTAGATCAAAGAGGAACCCATAATCAAACTAGTGCATAAAACTCCAACCTCTGAGATTACAAATACCATAGTCAAGAACACATGAAAAAAAAACTCTCGAAGTATCATAACCCAAGTAAAATGGATGACTCAAATTGCCAATTCCATCTGCAAAAGATGGTGCCAGTCCATCCCATAACTGATCCCTCTATAAAGGTGGCACGACCAACTGTACCACACTGTCATTAGTGTGAGAAGAATCAATATGGAGACTCAACTCCACTGGTATCTCAAACTCATCAGAATCAAGTACTCCCAAATCTTGAACATGTTTGTTAGCCTCAAAAACATGCTCCTCAGCATCAACTGCAAGAATGTACTCACCACCAATACTCAATGTACTAACCCCCGAGTATTCCTCCACACTCTGATGCAAGCATCAGACTCATCCTCACTATCTAACACCTGAGCTGAACTCACCTTAAGACAAAGCTCATCCACAACATCCTCAACTGCTCCTACCTGTGAAGATATTGCAGATAAATCATTACCTAAAGATGTGTTAATGTATCCCTGTACTGGATCAGCATCTCTGTCAAACTCATCATTCAAACTTTTGCATGTCATAGGGAAAGTACTACAATCCTTAGGCCTATCAATTAAACTCTTTAACCACATACCAGCTCTAGGTGAGACATTTTTCTCTTTTGTCTAGACATACCATAAATCTTCTGCGAAAAGTTTAGAAATTTTATCCTCCTCCTCAAACAAGATTGTGAACATGATAGAGTGCATTGATGCTAATACATCACTGGAATGAAACTCATCTAAAATATTCTAAAATATTTTAAACATCCTGCAAATGTCACCAATACAACCTACTAACATCACAATGTTTTCAAATCCATACCTTGCAAATGTTTCAAGTAATCTTGCCCTCTGAGAAATGAGGGTTTCTAATGTCATCCAACTTTTAGAAGCTTTTTACCATGGCATGAAGTACCTCTCTCATAATCCAATCATCATAAAAATTAAAGCCAGCTATTATCCTCATAATTTCACTAATGCAAGAGAAAGTTGCAAGTCTTACCACCTCATCATGATGTCTCAATAATCGAGGCTTCACCAACGAACCAAATGCTGGAGATAACGTTGTTTGCATATCATAAGAATTTGATTGATCAACCTTGCCTGAATAAGTTTCTAACTCCTCCAAAGTTTTTAGAATGTCATCTACTTGCTGAAATGGATTATCTAACTTCTTCTTTGCATTGTGCATTCTTTCTTCCAAATATTTGATAGCTGTTAAAGCCATACTGATAACGAAACTACCCAGCAAGATGGTAGGACATCAGCTCTGATCTACCCAATAGGATGGCAAGAATTTAGCTCTGATACCACTATAATATCCCCTTCAAATAAGGAATATATAAATACAACATTTCTAAACAAAGATACACTTTTTGCCAAAATAATTTCAAATATGAATAAATAAATCACAATATAACCTCTCAATAGCAAATCAAAGATCTTATCACTTGTTCTTCTAGATGATTACACAATTTAGTCTCTATCATACAAATAAAATAATGTGAAATATTCTATCTTGAAACCCTGAGCTTTTGCAAATCTAGAAATTGAGTCTGAATCTAGAAAATTCTATCTCGGCTTGCTGTGTCAAACACACAGTCACCGACATCGATCGATATTCTTTCAACGTCAGTCACTGTAGGTCCTTTTTTGCCGACGTCAGTCTTTAGTCAGTCGATGTCAGTCACTGGGGATCTCTATTTTCTGAGGTCAGTGTCTATGTGGATTTGTACGGACCTGTACGAACTTCGTACGACCACCAATTAAGCACAACCTACCTATTTTTAACCCCTGATCTGAAAAATATATGTCTCTAATATAAAAGATCTCTATCTATATAATTTATTGAATCAAAACTAAATAAATAAATACTTGAAATACTGTGATAACTTTTGTGTGAAGTTATCTCTCAAATTTGTACCTCTGTTATAATTTCTATATGAATCTATCTCTCAATTTGTCAATAAATCAGCTGATATCTCACAGCCTCTAAAATGCACACAATGAAGAGTTGACATTCTCCACTGCAATGGAATCCTGAAACCCTTGGCTCAGTCTTCATAGAAGAATTCTTCAAAATCAATAATAAATAATCAATGGCTAATCAATAATGGCCTCCATGAGAAACCCTTATACCCTCAAAAGATATGCTTGCCCTAATTAGGGTTTCTTAAATTAGAATTAGGGTTTCTAATTAAAAATAGGCTAAATAATTAATATTTGATTAAATCAATCAAATATTAATATCTCCCTCAATACATGTCGGATCCTTGAACCATTCCAAGTTGGTGAACCAGGGAGTGATTTTGCACATGACCATACCAAAATAAAGGCACTCCACTGCATGTCAAATATCCCTAAATAATAGGAGCTCAAGCCAACTGTGTCTGAAATAGCCCAAATGAAAGCCAACTATAGGAATTATGCAAATTGAAGCCAAGCCAATCTCCATCATGACCCTCTATCCATCTTATTAGCCTACGAAGGTCACATAATAAGCTAATCATCAAGTCTGTCAATGTCCACGAAAAAGGGGACATGACACATTAACATACAAAATCATCAAAGTGGGGCATTATGTAAATAGCTAATTCTAGTAAAATAGTTTTTACTACAATGTTTTAGCATGTTTTGGTGCATATAGATTAGTGGCTCAAATGAGGTACTTATTGGTGCCTTTTTATATGTTTTCTCCTCTCATTTATTCTATGTATGGTCCTTTTTTAGTTTTATTCTTATTTTTTATCTCTCTTCTATGTTTTATTTATGTTTAGAAATCTCCCATGTCACTTTTATGACATTCCATCCCTAGGTCACAAGTTTTAATATATCATTTATAATAATAACACAATAGTCAGTCTGTTGATTGTGACCCATTTATTCGTGTGGGTCCTTGTCCCTTCCTCATTTTTTTTCTCAATGTGTAAACCCAACTTTTTAATTTTTCTCTATTTTCATGTGTTTCGTTTGGAACTATTAGGTAACATATACTATAAATACTCCTTATGCATTTCAATAATGAGAATCAATAATTAAAATTAAGTTCTATAATTCTTAGGTGTACTATCCATATTCTAATTCCTTTCTTCAAGACTTCAAGTGATTCAAAGGATTTACTTCTCTAAATATTTTTCCTAAAATAGGGTCTAAGTGAAGTTCATGTAGTTTTATTTTATTGTATATGGAGATAAAGTGAATTACTATCTCTCAAATTAGGTTGGCATTTATTCAAAAATCACTACAACTACATTATCCATGATTAAAATATATAACATATGTAGCTACAACATATCAAGAGGATTCTCAATCCTATGAAATTGAATATATTATATTCCTCTTTTAAAATTTTGAATAACTAGGTCAATGACAAAGGTGAAAAATAATAAGAAATTATACCAATCAAATTTAGGATCCTACTAATCTACCTTTGTTGAAGTGATCTAAAAAAATATATCATATTGAAATAATTGGTGATATGTTGATTATGACTAGGACACAATAGGTCCTTGGTGTATTTTTTCTCTTTCATATATCATAGTAAAATTATAGGATTTTTCTTCTTCTAGTTTCAAAAATTTGCTTCTAGTCTCATAAATCAATTTAGTCATCAAGTATGTTCATTTTAGTCTTCTTTCTCCCTCTTTCTATTTTATTTCATTTCAATTTATTGTTTAATTATATCTTGGTAATTTTAGTTACTATTTTATGAAGTATATCAAATATAAATATTTTTATTGATTTCATTATATTGAATCTATATTATTCCCTAGTTTTAATTAGTTGAGAATATCATATTTTCCATTAATCAAAAAATTATTAAAAATAAATATTTATAACCTTTTAGGTGATCATATTTTGCATATATCAATCATTACATACCAAAATATCCATCTATTGATATGTAGTATAAATAAATCCATGAACATCTATATTCATTATAAGTCCTTTACATCATTATCATACACATTATTTCCATACCTTTTATGTTTTGATTGTTGCATCTAGCTAAAATATCCTTGATCTTCATGACATATCATCCATGTATGGAGTTTATCTAGACATTTGATGATGTGTATGCACTATTAAAACACCTATGAGAGTATTAAATTCAAAAAAAATGTTCAATGGTGAAAACCATTATGACAATATTAGATAGCAATTGGTTTGAAATCTAGGTTTTCAGTGATGAAATTACATCAAAAAAAAACCATTGCTTAACCATATATATCTTATCATATTATTTACTATGAAGTGTAACTATGGGAATAATAACTTAATAGTTATGGGAGGACATCAAACATGTTTATCATTGTTGTCTTTCTAACATTATGCAAATATTTTTAGTTCACCATGTTTAATTTCAAAGGAGGGATTATACAATAATTCAAAGTTATATTGGGGTACCCTAATTTTGAAGAGCGATTCTATTTCCACCAAGGTAAGAGGATTTATTTTATATCTTATAAATCAATTTTTTTGAGATATTTTTCAATGTGGATGATGGTGATTTTATAGCTCCCATTTTGGTGAATATCAACATCTATGTATGATGCATTTTATTATATATTTGGTAGTATCTATTTCACTTTATATTTTTGTTGTTGTAGAAACTAATTATGTATCACTACAAGATAATTCAGTACAACAATTCATTTTTAACATAATTTATCTGTATTACCTACAAATCATGTTGGCTAATATATCTTCTTCATATGACACCAATTGTTCTATAAGAAAATAATTCAAGCATCCAAAATGATAAAAATTATTAGATGTGAATGTGTTTCTATATGTAATAAAAAATAAATTAGAAAGAGAAATATCAAAGAGGAAAATTAAAAGATATATATAAATGTGTGTGTGTGTGTATGTGCATGTGTTCATGCACATGCATCTGTGCGTGCGTGCATGTGTGTGTGTGTGTTTGTGTGTGTGTGTGTGTGTGTGTGTGTGTGTGTGTGTGTGTGTGTGTGTGTGTGTGTGTGTGTGTGTGTGTGTGTGTGTGTGTGTGTGTGTGTGTGTGTGTGTGTGTGTGTGTAAATACACACACACATGTATGTAGTCAAATCTTGTATTTAATTATAGTACTTATGCATTATGAAATGATTTATCTAGAATTATATGTATATTATCTTGTTTCATATTGATTTTGTGTGGGATTAAAACCTATTATATATTTCTATTGAATTATATTTGAAACTTGCTTGGAATCAATACGTTGTTTGATGTGTTAGTAATTATTATATGATTACTTATCAGTAATTTATTTTGGGATCAATATAGATTAATTATGAGGGTTCATATGACTATTATGGGGACAAAATATTTTGTTCGTTATGAAAATTTGAACCTATATGAAAGTTTGGTTGTAAATAAATGATCATTAAATTTTGATTGTGAATTAAATGTTTACTACTATTATTTTTATATTACATTGAATAATATGTTTGATCAAGAGTGTTAATTAAATATCAATTAGTTTATTATTATATTTAGATGATCATACTAAATTATCAAAAAGATTATGATGTTTTTTATGTTAATATGGACTATATCATTCATTATATAAATATGTATATGTTTGAAATTTGTGAATTTTAGCATTGTTATACTTATTTGATAATATTGACATTAAATAGCTATTAGTGATATAATTGATCCAATCAATTAATTTTATTAATAGGTAGTTTAAAGTTATTCAAATGAGTTATGTGTGTAAATTTGACTAATCTTGAGATCTAGAAGACTATGTTAAAAGTTTGGCCAAAGTAATGTTAATGTTTTGAATATTATCATTTTGCCTATTTATTTTAGCTTGCATGTATTACATGATATCATGTTATAACATAATTATTTATGATATGTTTCATGTGATAGTTATCTTATAACACATGGGTTTCTAGTTTACTTTCTTGTTTTACACACTATTACTATCTTCCAATCCATGAAAGGAAGGCCATTCCCTAGCTGGGATATTGTGTAGGGGATTAGTTGTCCATGGTTGGTGTGTAAAATAACTCAAATGATACTCTTCCTCCCCTTCTAATAGTCAATCGATGGAGGATTTATTCAGGTTTATTTTTGGGTAATAATGAGTTCTTGAGACTCATATGTTCTATGGAACATTATATAATTGCAATATGTTATACAAATATGTAATATTTTATACTTGTACTATTTGATGTAAATTATATAACAATAATAGTTATATATAATATATAAATATATGTACTTGTTGAAATACTTAATCAACCATGGCTGATTTATTAACTTGAACTATTTTATACATAATATCATGGCATTTATATAAACAAGTCAACATATGTTTTAGATTATAGTAAAAGTAGGTTTTGAAGGGACCCCAAAACCCTTTAACAGAATCAAAAAAAATAAAGCATTAACAACCACTAAGAATAGTAGTCCTGAAACCTACTAAAGAGTAGCATAAAACCAATTTTTATAGGGACCTAAAACCATAATGATGTTATAAAATAGAACATAGCAGATCGAGACATTAAAAATCTACAAAAAACCCTAGGTTTCTCTGTCACTTTGATTTGATGAAGACACGATCAGATCCAGTAATAAAGATGACTGTAGCCATGTTGAGAAAAAGGCCATGCTCCACCACACCCTCAAACCCTAAAAATGCACAACCCACAGCCCTAGCATCCTTAAATTCATGGCACTGCTCATCCCAATCAGAGATCTTAGGGCCCAAGCTATAGGGAAGGCTGTTGGGATCCCTCACCACTTTTGGCTCCTTGGGCTCCTCCTCTTCTTCTACAATGGCTATGACCTTTGCACTCGCATTACTGTCAATAGCCGTGGTGGCCTCCATGAGCACCTTGTGCAGCTCCCCACGATAGCCGATGATGAGAACCCTGTGCAGCTCCCTATGGTAGAAATCTATTGATAAGTCAATAGCCATGGTAGCCTCTATAAGCACCTTGTGTAGCTCCCCACGGTAGCTGATGGCGAGAACCCTGTGCGGCTCCACGTAGCATTACAAGTTAACATATGTTATATTGATCATTCATTAAATTAATCTAACACTTAAACTTATGTTTAATAACATAATTTATCTTAAATTATGAATTTAGTTAAGGATCATTAATGTTTAGTTAATTCCATAATTGAGTTTAAAAAATATATCTAATTCTAGTTAACCCTGAGGGGTTATTACATTATGGTATCAGAGTTGAGGCTCAAACTCTTATAATTAATAAATCAACTAACATATAATTATTATTCTCTATTTATAAAGAATATTATCATATTAAAGTCAAGTTGGTGAGGGTACATTAAATTCTAATAATTTTAACACTCTAGTTGACATGAATTAGTTTACTACTAAAAAGATTATAAAGCTTGATCAGATTCTCATAGCCATGAATGAGACCAGGGACTTAATAGCTACCCTTGAATAGGAATTTCATGGACATATTGAGGATAATAATCAGAATTAACCTAAAGAACATCCTACTAATCAATATGTTATTTAAGAACCTAGATAAGAGGACTTATTATTGACCAAAATTGGTCTACATACCAGAAATGTGCCTAGTTCAAGAGTTTAGTGGAAGGAGTAGGATCCTGATTGTAGAGTGACCCAATGTCACAAGGAGAAGAAAAAATTCAAGTGGAGATTATATAGATTTTAAAAATATTTCAAAATAATTTAATAAAGTTTAAAGTGTGATCTAATTCATCTTTAAGGGATAAGTCTACAATTGCAAGATGGAAGGGTCCAATTAGGTTTCATGGTGTTTGAGTCATTCAAGAACATGACCCCTATTTTAAAATCCTTAAAATATCATTAGAGCATTAAAATAATGATCAAAGGATGGACTATACAAGTTTAAAGAAATAAACCATCACCTAGATGTCATGAAGAAATGAATGGACTAGCTATCTTGTGAATTTTATAAGTCCACTCAAAAAACATCACCATCCAAGACATTGTAGTCCCAGAGATTTTTTTCATGCCAGGATCATGCTCTATAAGTCTCATTCCCATGCAGGTTATTTAGCTCAAGTTATGGATCTTTAAAGTTAGACTTATAACATAAAATGTTCATGCAAATGTCAAAATAAAGATTGAGAAAAACATAACTGTTTGTGATTAAATTTAATGATCATGTTAACATCAATGATGATCATGTGAATGTCATTTACTGGGAGTGTAGATGTCAAATTTAACCTCATGAAATAGTAGTTGGTTTCTTAAAAATGGGTCCCAAGTAGATCTGGAGACACACATTTGATCATACATTTAGATCTAATAATGAGTGGAAGTCAAAGGGGTCATATAATCTCAAAATCAAATATGTGCATAACAAGTGTTAATAATTTAATCAATTTTTAGAAGATAAATGATCGACTTTGATTTATATATGTAAGATTTAATGGTGTGAGAAAAGGTCAAAATGTCAACAATATGAGTCATAATCAACAACTAATAAGCAAAGGGTGAGCCTAAGGCATTTCAATGAAAGTTGATAAGGCATTCTTAGACCTAAGTAGAGTAAAATATGAAGGAAGCTAGCTTGAGCATGGTTTAAATTGAACAAGATGGACATTTCAGGATTTAACATCACCACTAAAGCTCTATATGGACAACATAGGACTTTTATACCTAATATAGATAGAGGGTCAATAGTTTGAATGATGAAACATGACTAAAAATTACTAACAAAGATCCATGAAGGTAAAATAGATCAATTTAGACCAGTGATTGTGAAGAAAGCTAAGCAATTTGTAGGTTTCCATGAATATTGTGACTATTTGAAAACCAATAATTGGATTGGTTTTCACCTATAAATAGACTTGTGTTTGCTATTGGAGCAAATACAAACCATTGAGAGATGTATCACCTATAATTAGGGTCATTCTTTTAATGTGCAGATAAATTTGGCCACCCAAAGTAGATGTGGCATAATTTTATCAATTCCAAGACATGGTCATCATCATATCAGATATATAATGACATGGAATTCCAAGAAGGAGACCTAAAATTTGGATAAGGGCAATGGGAATTTAATTCTTTTACAAATTTTCTTCCTCATTGATAAGGTCATGATTCATCATCCTTGAACTTGTGCTAATACATCATAGTTCCTTCTCTCTCTTCCTTTTTTGTATATATGTTCCAACTTCTACCACATGTAGACTCTCTAAAAGTTTTAGAAGAAAATCTCTATCAGTTTTTAGAGAAATAGACTCTTACACTTTGGATTTTCAAGGCTATGCCAAAAGTTAGCACTATAACAACTTTTGATGGAATAAAGACCAAGATTCAATCATTTTTCAAGAGAGATTGAAGTGTATTTTATGAATTCATGAACTGTAGTAAGTGAATGTATTTTCCTTATCTATGTCTAAGTTTCCTCACCTTTATGAAGTGATTAATAGTTCTTGTAGGTCATTAAAAGTGTAATTTACAGTATTTATTTATCTTGAAAGTGGATATATGCCCTCTCATGCTAGTTTAATCAATGATTCATGCCTTATTGTGAAATATTTATGTGAGATTGATATTCATTTGTCTTAAATGTGTCTCATAGTGTGTCTTGTGCAAAGTATAAGTATTCTAATTACTAGTGCATCACCCCATTTACATGTTTCCATTTATTGTTGTTATTATCTCTCCCATTTTCCAAGTAAGTGTTAGATTAAGTCTAGTTTAAGTGATAGATCCAAAAGGATGTTGACCTTCTCCAAAGGTCTATTCTATTATTAGGATACTCATAGCCTAGTATTAGTCCCATGTTGGACTATATTTGATTAAGAAGTTCTGAAAAATCCCATTCTTAACTAAGGTGAAAATTTCGAACACCAAAAATTTCATCATGCCCATTGGGACTAAGTTTCTTTGGTATAATTGATGTTTAAATATTGAGAATAACCAATTTGAAAAGGAGGATACATCTACCATCATCAAAATTATAAGATCCTTCAAGTTCTAGAATTCATAACATCTTTCAGGTGATGCTTTCATGCCAAAGGTTACAACAAGATCATCAAGTAAAGGTACTCCTTTTAAACATAATGAATTACCTTATATTTATTATAAAAGATCAATATTCAATATTAAAAGACCTTATCCTCAAAATAATCATTCATCTTCTAGTCAACCTATTTTTTTGGTCTAATCTATCATCCCCATTAGCCAAATATCTTTTACCCAAATGGTTATCAAGAATCAAGTTTTTTCTCCCTTTAATAAGGGTAATCCCCTAAATTTAGCCAAATATGATGACATTCCTATGTATTCCATAAAAAGTATTCCTTTCTTCTCAAGAGAATGGGATAGAAATACTACTATTGAGCATATCCAAGATGTTTAAAATCTATGTTCTATTCATAATGTTACTCAAGATAATGTGGCTATTAGGGTACTTGATGCCTCCTTCAAAGGAAAAGTAGTGCAATGGTATAGGAATCTACCTTTGAATTCTATTTTTACTTTGGATGAGTTACGTGTAGCCTTAGGATATTTGAAGACAAGTCTAATCATCTATCTTTGGTTAACCAATTGACTACCATACAAAGGTACTCCCATGAGTTTATGTTTGATTTTAACCTAAAATTCCAAAATACATGGACTAGGATCCCTACATTTGTTGGAACATATCTAGAGTATGCATTTTGTTACTACCTTAGGGCCCTTAGTTCTGATATAAGTGTCATGATACAGTCTATGGGTGGTAATAATTTTCCAAATCCCTATGAAATTGTAATAAGAGCATAAAATAGATTAATACAAGCTATTAAAATTTATCAAAGGCCTCTAATGCCCATATTACTAGAATTTCAACCTATTCTTCCTTATCAAGTTATCCAGATTCCATCTATAGCCCTTATTCCATCTCCAAAAGTTCAATTTGTAACCCCTCCTAATCAAGCTAATGAGATTGGTAATCCAAAAATTGTGTTATAATATTCTAGAAATGAGATCATTCAAATCGAAAGATAACAATGCCAAGGTAGACTTATCAGTAGTAAAACCAAAACACTTATCAATCTTTCAATAACCAATGACCCCCTTATCAAGGTTTCAAGGACAATAGGTAACCTTATCAAAATCAAGGAGCCATAACCTAGACTAAGCCATATACATCCCTTTATCTTAATGTACTTTCCAATTCAAAAGTTATTATTACTCAAAATAGATTGATGTAATATTTAGGTTGGCAGCCTTCCAATCTAAATGACACTCAAAATCAAGCCTTGGTATCACAAGATATTACTATGCCATAAATGACATGGGAAGAGTTCTCTCCTCAAGGTGGTTAGTATCAAGACATGAATCTAGAATTTCAAGGAGAATCTCGAAAAAATTTAGGGAAACCTAATTGTATTAATGTTAATTATAAATTGGATGATCATATTGAATTCAACAAAGTTGGTGAAACTAGAAACACAAATGGACAGGCTGTAGCTATAACTATAGCTAAAATAAGAGTAGTTAAGGAAGGTCAAGATGTGATCAATACTTCTAGTGTTCCTATTTTTATTTCCAGGAGTGTTAAGGATCAAGTTGTTGTTCCTATAGCACAAAAGGTTTAGAATGCAAAGATAGTGAACGTTCCCTAAATACCTTTAACTAGAGAACAACTAGTGGCTCAAAATTTATATCCAAAGGTTAGTGGCACCTCATTCAACATAATAGATAAAATGTTAGAACTAGAATGTGTTATTCCCTTTACATTTTAGGACAAAAAGGACATGCTTATTCAAGAGCTTTCAGATCTTAAGGTATCTAAAAAAACCAGTTGAGAAACAAGGAAATATTTTGGCCAATTTAGACTAGAAAATCAAGTAACTTAATCAATAGGTACATAACAAGACAAAGGTAGATTAAAAAAAATGTAAAATCAAATAAAACCCCTCCCTTTTATCTATCTTTGATATTTGGTAACTATTTAGTCCATAATTAGATGGTGGATAGTGGAACTAGTAGCACTATCATGCCCAAACAAATTACATACAAGCTTGGTCTTATCTATTAATCAAATACTAAGGGAGTATTAAAATTGTATGGATAAAAAAAAATATATTATGAATAATCAAAGATCAAAAAGTAACATTACTTTCTTTCCCTAATGTTATTATTTAGCAAGATGTAGTAGAAGTGGACTTGCCTCCTTATTTTTCCATGTGTATATTAAGAGGATTTACTTAAAATATTGGAGGATATTTGTCCACTTATTGGACCTATTTAATGTTAAATACTAGGTATGGTACTAAGGTATCAGTATTTTTTGAATTTATTACATTATTTCATTTAGATCCATATATTCCAAGTATGGTGAATAATTAGTGAGGTGGAAATTGAATCACCTTTAGATGGAGTCTCAGATATTTTCCTTAATGAATGGGCCTCTAATTTACATGAGCATGATCCATATAAATTAATTGAATAATTAATTGGTGTCTATTATCTTCATGAAAATTATGCACTAATTCCAACATTGATTAACGATGATTAGCCTAGTGATGCACCGTGGCAAGTATATTTTGATGGATCTAGGAACAAACATGGCACTAGAGCTAGAATGATATTAATTTATACATATAATAAAAGGTATTTATATTATCTCAAGTTTAAATTTGTTTTTTCCAATAATTTTATTGAATATGAAGTACTAGTGCATTGTTTCCAATGGGCAAGAAACATGAAGGTCAATTCTTTACAAGTTTTTTGAGATAGTGATATATGTAATAGTCTAATAATTAGGTCCTATAAGCGTAGAGTATGGTACGTAGTTAAATATTTTAATATTTAGGCCATATCAAGAAATAAGAACAAGAATACAAACAAACTAGTTGCCATTGGGTCATAATTTAGTATTCTAGATGACATAAAAATTGAAAAAGTTCAATCACACATAAAGATAGTTGTGAGACCTTTTATCCTAGAAAACCATGAAAACTGGCAAGTCTTTAAAGATGATTTTCATATTATCAGGTTCTTATAAGAGGAAACTAAATTCTCCTCAAGGAACTAAGATAAACATTTGTAGAAGTATGGTGACTAGATTGTGTAATTAAAGACAAACAAGTTACCTAAAGGGTTGGTCACCCTTGAAAATATATTTAGTAGAGATGATGAATTGAGAAAATAAATGTTTGCTTTATAAACTAAGTAAGAGCACTATACAAATGTAGATATTTCCACTATTAAGAGCTTAAAGTTGGGTAAAGTTTGCACATCTTTAGAGAAAGAAGCTTTTATTATGTTATGTTCAAGTTTTGTAGATATTTTTGCATGGTATTATAGTGACCTTAAAGTATTTGAGCCAAATATATCTCAAAATACCATTAATTTGGAAGATGATACTATTGATGATTAAAATTGCACTATTTATAACACCAACAATGGGAAGTTTCAAGAATGTGGGACTTGCAACCTAAAACAACCTCCAGATTTTAAAGAAGCTGGCTCTTCTTTATATCAAGTGTGTAATGGGAAAAGGGATAGGAATTAAACAAAAACACAAGTGTAATGAAATAAAATCTAACTATGGTGATGTGCCTAAATTTAATTTGACCCTTAATTCTGAGCACAGTGGACCTATATGTAAGATTCAATTACATTAATGAGTGAACAAGGCATGATCAATGTGAAAGATGAAAAATAATAAAAATAGAGGCTCACAAATTAGACTAATTTTGTAGTAACATAGAAAAATTTCAACAAAGGAATAGAACTCAATCTTCTTATTAATCTTCTAGTCACATAGAAGGCACAGAAACATGCACAGTTACATAAACTTTTTGACTCAAGAAAAATAGAACAAAGGTAAATGATATTCCTGATCATAGCTAAAAAAAGTCTAAAAACTCTTGACAATAATATCTCATAGAAAATTCTCTCTATCTTCTCCTTTCTAGTGATCTCTGTACCCCTATTTATAGCATTAGACTAGCTCTAGATTGTCTGCACATTCCTAATCTAACAGCCTAACTAAACTCTAACTAAAATGGAAGTGTCTAACAAAGGATATTCCTTGGATTTGAAACATTCTATCTTCCTACAAGCTCATTGGCCAAAATAGATACCCAAGATGCTTCCCACTTTCAAATGGGAGAGGAAACTTGTCTAATTCCTTTACTCTACTTGAAAACCTTCTTATTATTCAAGAAGCACTAGAAAATGACACTTAATTTTCCATAGCATTTACAAAATACACATGGCACTTTTCACATAACTTATACTCTTACTGTGTCTTCGCTTAGGAGTGTTCCATCCTTGACATCTGTCACCGTCTATTTCTCCAAAATTTTAACAACCTATAGAAAATGGGACCCACAACATTTCTCACTTGAGCAAATTCAAAAAGGGAATAGGGACAGGTGGCACTTTCTATGCATCTTTAACAAGGGACATGTTGTGATCTCTACTGCTTTTAGCTATCTTTTGAGAATCTTGTGTAAGGTGACACTTGGTAGTCTCTGTGTCTCTCTGTCTCTACTATAGAAACATTCAGGTCTCATTTCATATTTACATAGATGATGACACTTGGTAGCTTCCACTTACCTCAAAAACAAAACCTAGGACCCACCATAGTCTTTACTTATTGATGAAACAAAGTGAAGATATTTCAGATGTTGACACGTGATTGCTTCCACTTCCTTCAGCTAGGGGTATGTGGCGGCTTTTGTTACTTTTAGAACAACATATTGAAACCTTCCATAATTTCCACTTGGTGCCTTCCACTTGATCCTAACAAAATCTTATTGAAAAGAAGCTTTTAAAATGTATAAGAAACATGAGATGCGGATGCTGACACTTGTTGCGCTCCGCTGAGTTACTATGGGACACGAGGCACATTCTGACCAACTTATAGAAAGTATGAAATGTGCCTCAACTGGTGACACTTGGTAGATTTTGCTTGATTTTGAAACTTAGACAAAACTGAGGCAAAAATAAAATTGAGCCTGTGCTCTGAGTCAAAACTTCACTATCTCGAACCAAAGTGTGCAGGGACAAAATTTTAGATCACGCAACTGAAAATCAAAATAAAATATAGAGTATTTTTTACTCTACAATTATTAACACCCCAAGGACTTTTGAGCCTACTCAAAAAGAAACCACAACTCCCACATGATCAAATGTGACAAAAATCACAACTTCAGTAAATTTGTTTGATAAGTAGACCACTCATCATCTAATAATCCCTGCTTATTTTGTAGTTCATTGTAGGCTAAATCAAGGTTGATGATATCTTTATGTGAAAAATTCTACAAAATATGAACTATAGCCTTAAATTTAAATTGAAGCTATGAAATGGGAATCAAAATAACTTCTACTTCAGGCACTGATGAATCATCCCTTAAACCTTGAAAAACTACCTGATCATTCTACCTGGCTAACAATAATGGTTTAATTTCATCAATAATCAACATAGTGTTGTCATCAGGAAAAGGGTAAGGAAGACCTAATTGCAGTAGGTCTTCAATGTGTTATTTCATTTCATTTATTCCTTCTTTCATCACATCTAGAGGCTCTCTATAATTTATTGCTATGGAGTTGCAATTGAGAACCTCATTCACTCATTTAGTAGCAACCATTCTGTCATTAATCCCTGCTGCTGACAATGTTTCATCAGTTGCATCATATAGCTTTTGTAGTAGCATTTGGGAGTCTAACACTCTCATAGAGATAGTGGATAGAGTGTTTTATACTGAAGTCTCCACCTTTTCACACAATTTTTGTGCATTTAGCAGAAAGGTTAGAGAAGGTTTGAGCTAAGTAATCTCTTGAGAGATTCTTTTCCATATTGATTTATAAAGCTCCTTTTACTATTAAATTCTTTATTCCCTTTTTCTTGGCTAAAATGAGCCCATGAACTAAGGATTCATATTAAACATCATTATTGTTATAAGCAAATTAGAAATAAATAGCTCTCAAAATTTTCTCCCCATTTGGAGTAATAAGACAAATTCCTGCTCCAGCACCACTTTTACTTTTAGCCCCATCAAAATTTAAGGTCCAAATTTCTAAATATTTTTTAGATTCTTGAGTAGTTGGTGTCTCTTCCCTTAAAACATTTGTGATTTCATGATCTTTATCAAAAATGACATAAGTGCCTAGACCAGTATAATCATAATCTCCATATGGATCACTATGCATCTAGCTAACAAATGGTTATTTTCCTCTTCTTGGTCATGTTCATTATAGTCACCCAACTACTCAACAAAAACCCTTTCTTCTTTATTTAACATAGCATGATCTACCTCTAATTTTGATGTTGGTTCATTGATGATGTGATCTTTTGATAGTGGTTCAGATAGAATTTTCATCTTTGAACCATATTTGGTTCTTAGGATGAAGTGAGACCAATCAAGGGACATATATCCTCCTATTTTGGCTGTAAAGTCTCAAGATAAACATAAACCAGAAAAAGGAGGTATATCTATGACTACTACATCTTGATTGACAATTATATTGGAAAAAATATATAATTGCAATGGGAGTTGTTTAATTCTCCCTATTGTTTGTATTGATTTGCCATCTAGCCGCATAACTCCTTTAGTAAGTGGTTCATACTTTATTTGTAAAGCATTAGTTATTTACTTAGGCATTACTGTAGTACTAGCCCCTGACTCTATCAATGCATTATGCAAGAGTTTCTTTCCAACTATCAGAGTCAAATAAAAAGGCTCTATTTTGGGTTTACTTACCTCTGTTGCATTGTTCAAAAAGGTTGTTGTCTTTAGAGGAACTGTGTCCTTGAGCTTTTATTTATTAGCAAGTCCTTCTTTGGTGCCATTATGTTTAGGCACTACTTGGCCTTGTAGAGTTTCTTGTAATAGTGTCTTTTGTTCAGGAATAGCTAGTATTTCCCAAATTGATACTTATGTTGGAGTCCTCTTCAACTGTTCCACCACATTCATTGGTCCTAATGATTGAGTTCTTATAAAATAAGGATAGCTTGATTTTTATTGAACTTGTATAGGAATCACTTGGTTCTACACTAGTTGAGGCACTTCTTGTCTAACAGCTATGTTTATTTGACCTTGAAATGGAGGATTCTCCATAACTTGACTATTTACAACTTCAGGTTGTTCCATCATTCTTCTCTTTGATCTAGTATAGTAATCTGATTGCACCACTGGTTTCTTGGAAGTAGAAGCTTCATTCAAGAATACTAATTCTTCATCTTCAACCCATGAAAATAAATCATGTTCAGGGGCTATTTCTTCTTCTTGTTGTAGAGACATCCCTTGCATCTGAGCCATCAAGACTAAATTTTGCATACCAAGAGACTCTAAGTTTGTGCATCTAAAGTACTAGCAAATTGTCTATCCATTCTTCTTTGCTCTACTACTTTTTGTTATAGATTACCCATGGAACAATCTCTAGTTATATGAGAATTATTACAAGGGAAACACCAGGCATTGGTGCTATCTACATAATTATTTTGCCCTTGAACAATCTCCCTATTTAGATTTGGGGAAACAATCTGTGAGGGTGTAGGGACTGCAACTAATTGGTTTGCTAGCTGAGGGCTATTTTGCCTTTGATGACCCTGATATTGGTTTGGATGCGATGGAAATCTATTTCCTTGATATCCTTGATATTGAGTTTTAGGGTAAGGATTATGTTGTCTCTCTATGTTAATTAACTCATTAGAAAATGTCTTTAAGAAATTCGTGATATCATCCATCTCAGATGACTGGGCAGGGACAAGTTCTTTAGCAGGTGATTGAGGATATTTATACATAGACACAGGTGGATCTATGGAATTAGGGGATTTTTGAGGTAATGGGTTAGGTAATCTCTGGAAACATTAGCATGCGAGGCCTTGGGCCAACTTTCCAGCATCTATTAAATTGTTTTCAGCTCTGACTACATAGTCATAAGCTTCTAGCAGAGTTTGACCTCCAAGTGACTAAATCATAACTGATATATATAAATTTAAAGCCTTAAGATAAAACACTATAGCCATACCTAGTAATGGTCTTGCTGTAGCAAGAATCCTTTCCCAAGTCTTTTGAAATCTTGAATTGAAGTCAGTCATTGCTTTTTGTGCTGCTCTTTGAATAGTAATCAATCATTGCAATAGAGAAGATTTATCACCCTTTTCTTCAAATATTTCAAAGAAAAGATCTCCAAGCTGATCCCATGTAGATATTGTATTTGGAGTCAAGGATTGGTACTATTCCAGAGCCTTCCCTTTAAAATAAGCTATTAATAATATTATAGCCACATTCTACTATGTGACCACATGTATAACACAAACATTAGATACATCTTGAAGATGTTCTTCAAGTGTTTTAAAATCTTGCCCACTAAATTTGGGTAGAGCCTTCAAGGCATTTATTGGAATAGGGTCTGAAGCGGCTAGTGCTATTGGTAGAATCAAAGGATTGCCAGTGTTCCAACTTGCATAATTCCTTGGCAGTATAGGAGCTCCCATAATTACTCTTGGTATTGGTATAAACTAATTAAAGCTTCATCTCAGACTAGTTATCAAAGGTGGAAAAATAATCCCTACATTTACAACAGATTGAGATCTTGGCACTGGTCCATAACTCTGACTCCTTGTAGCTCTTTGATTCATATGGTCTTGAAAGAAACATTAAGATTGTGTCCCACTGGGCATGGAAAAAATTGTTGATGATTAAAATTGCGTTGTTTCTAACACCAAAAATGGGAAGTTTAAGGAATGTAGGACTTACAACTTGAAACAACCTCCAGATTTAAAAGAAGTTGGCTCTTCTTTATATCAAGTGTGTAATGGGAAAAGGGATAGGAATTAAATAGAAACACAACTGCAATGAAAGAAAATCTAACTATGGCAATGCACCTAAATTTAATTTGACCCTTAATTCTAAGCATAGTGAAGCTATATGTAAGATTCAATTACATTAAAGAGAGAACAAGGCATGATCAATGTAAAAGATGAAAAACAATAGAAATAGATGCTCACAACTTAGACTAATTTTGTAGTGACACAAAAAAATATCAACAAAGGCACAAAACTTAGTCTTCTTATTAATCTTCTAGTCACATAAAAGGCACAGAAACATGCACAGTTACATAAACTTTCTGACTCAAGAAAAATAGAACAAAGGAAAATGATATTCCTGATCACAGCTTAAAAAAGTTTAAAAATTCTTGACAATAATATCTCATAGAAAATTCTCTCTATCTTCTCCTTTTTGGTGATCTCTGCATGCCTATTTATAGCATTGGACTAGCTCTAGATTGTCTACACATTCCTAATCTAACAGCCTAACTAAACTCTAATTAAATTGGAAGTGTCTAATAAAGGATATTTCTTAGATCTGAAACATTCTATCTTCCTACAAGTTCGTTGGCCAAAATAGATACCGAATATGATTCCCACTTTCAAATGGGAGAGGACACTTTTCCAATTCCTTTACTCTACTTGAAAACCTTCTTATTATTTAGGAGGCACTAGAAAATGACACATGGCATTTTCCATAGCATTTACTAAATACACACGACACTTTTCGTGTAACCTATACTCTTACTGTGTCTTTGCTTAGGAGTGTTCCATCCTTGACATCTGTCACTGTCTATTTCTCCAAAATTTTAACAACCTATAGAAAATGGGACCCACAACATTTCTCACATGAGCAACTTCAAAAAGGGAATAGGGATAGGTGGCACTTTTTGTGCATCTTTAACAAGGGACATGTGGCGATCTCTACTACTTTTAGCTATCTTTTGAGAATCCTGTGCAAGGTGATGCTTGGTAGTCTTCCTGTCACTTTGTCTCTATTATAGAAACATTCAAGTCTCATTTCATATTTACACAGATGATGACACTTGGCAGCTTCCATTTACTTTAGAAATAAAACCTGGGACCCACCATAGTCTTTACTTATTAATGAAACAAAGTGAAGATATTTCGGATGTTGACACGTGATGGCTTCTGCTTTCTTTAGCTAGGGGTATGTGGTATCTTCTATTGCTTTTAGAAAAGCATATTGAAACCTTCTGTAGTTACCACTTGGTGCCTTCCACTTGATCATCGTAAAAGCTTATTGAAGAGAAGCTTTTAAAATGTATAAGAAACCTGAGATGTGGATGCCGACACTTGTTGCGCTTAGTTCAGTTATTATGGGACACATGGCACATTCTGACCAACTTATAAAAAGTATGAAATGTGCCTTGGCCAGTGACACTTGTTAGCTTCTACTTGATTTTGACACTTAGACAAAATTGAGTTGAAAATAAATTCAAGTCTATGCTCTAAGTCCAAACTTCACTATCTAAAACCAAAGTGTATAGGGATAAAATTTTGGATCATGCAACTAAAAATCAAAATAAAATGTAGAGTATTTTTTACTCTACAAATACTAGGCCAATTAGATAAACACAAAGGCCTGTTAACCCAAATCATGAACCTTTGATGAGATCTTAACTACATAAGCTCATTGAGTTAGCTATAATATTTCTAATTATGTACTTAACTTGGGTGGCAAACCTTGTTCCAATTTGGAAAAATAATGGTGAAATAAGGATATGTGTTAACTTCCATGACTTGAACAAGGAATTTCTTAAAGATCACTATCCATTGCCATTAATGGAATAGATTTTATAGCTAGTTGTAGGTTTAAAAAGGTTATCCTTATTGGATGGTTATAGTTGATATAACTAGATTTTGGTTAAAGAAGAAGGCTTGCTCAAAATAACCTTCATGATAAAGTGGGTGACATTTACATAAAGAAAAATTTCTTTTGGTTTATCCAATGCTGGAGTAACTTTTCATAAAGCAATGGGCATGGAATTTCAAGTTCTCCTTAATAAGTTTATACTTGGTCATCTAGATGACATAAAAATATTCTATAACATTGTAGATGAGCATATGATTAACCTTAGATAAGTGTTTGAAAGGTGAATGGAATTTGGAGTGTCTTTGAATAGAAAAGAGTGTTTTCTCTATTCATAAAGGTAGGCTTCTTGGACATGTAGTTTCAAAATATGGTACAAGCATAAGCCCTGATAGGATAGACTCAATTCTTGAACTTTCCTTGCCTAAGCACAAAAAATCCTTGGAAACATGTTTAGGTAAGATCAATTTAATGAGGAGATACATTTTAATTTTTTCTACTTTAGCCTAGACACTCACAACCATGCTAAAGAAAGGTCAGATATTTAGTTGGTCCAAAGATGGAGTAAGAAGTTTTGAAGAGATAAATAAATCTATAGCCATTGATCATACACTCTTTAACCTATGATTCACAAAGTATTTCTTCTTATACACCTATGATAAAATTAACACAATTTTAGGTATTATCATGCAGTAGAATAAAGAGACTTTAGATCAGCCAATAGCCTTCTTCAGTCAAGGCTTAGAAGAATATGAGACAACATATTATTTTATTGAGAATCATGTACTTTCAATCATAACATCTCTTAAAACATTTAGGTACTTATTATCTAATAATAAGATATATTTGATGTTTCCACATCCAAGTGTCAAATATTTCCTTCTAAATAAATATATAAAAGATAAAAGAGCTGGTTGGATAACTAGGGTCATGGAATATGATATTGAAATCAATGTTACAAACTTTGTTAGAGGCAAAGGACTTTGTGAACATCTATCCCCAAGACTTACAAGAGACTAATGAGATGGTTTTGGTATCAAATGATAAAAAAGTTGAAAGTGATCAAGACTCACCTTTTATCTAGTTCCCAGATATGGTAAGATATCTATAGGATGGTATTTATCCTTTTCATCTGACTCCTTCAAAGATGAGATATTTTAGATGGAAGTCAATTCCTTTTATTTTTGTTGATAATGCATTGTTTGAAAATAATATCAATGGCATGTTGATAATATGCATATAATGAGGTCAAAAATAAAAGTTACTTGATCATGTCCATAATGGACATGGTCGAGGACATTATTTAGGAAGGATCACAACCCAAAAGATCATGAGATGTGAGTACTACTAGGCAAGTATATTTGATGATTGTCAAGTATGGATCAATATATGTATAAAATATGCCATATTTATTGGAAAGGGGAAGCTTGAAACCTTAACTTTCTAACCAATTTCATTAAATCAACCCTTTGTCTAATGGGGTTTGGAATTTATTGGTCTTATTAATCCCCCTTCAAGCTCAGGACATAAGTGGATCCTAACTTCCATAGATTATTTTACTAGATGGATAGAGGTAGTGGCATTAAAACAAGCCAATGAAACCAATGTTTTGGACTTATATGAAGGTTTTATTACCACATTAGAGTCCCTTGAACTATAATTTATGATAATGTTATGGCTTTTGTAGGGTCTAAGGTCAACTAGTGGGTAGTTCAACATAGTGTTTATTTTAATACCTCATCAAACTATTATCTGCAAGGTAATGGCCTTAATGAGTCCACTAACAAGAATTTATTGAATATCATCAGGATAAAAATTGAATATAATCAGAGATCATGGAATTTAAAATTGAATTTAGCTCTGTGGGTTGATAGGTTCACCTATAAGAGGTCAATTGCCAACTCCCCGTACAAGCTAGCATATGGTAAGGAAACAAGAATGCATATTTCTCTTGAATTCCCTAGTTTAGAATTAATGAATCAACTAGAGATTTTTGAGAATTAAACAATGTAAATAATATATGCTATTCTCATGGAGCTAGAAGAGACAAGGCATTAGTCCATGTTGGCCATGGAAGCCCATCAAGCAGTGGTGAAGAAATGTTTTGATAAATGAGCTTCTTCAATAAGTTTTAAAGAAAGATATTTAGTCCTTAAGTGGAATGAGGATAGAGCTAAGATAGGAAAGCATACAAGATTTTATTCTCTCTAGAATGGTCCATATACAGTCTCTAGTTGTAAATCCCATAATGCTTTCCAACTCACAAGGATGAATGGTGAAGAGCTTCCTATCCTAGTTAATGGGATACATCTTAAGCACTGCTATTAAGGAAGCTAAGTTTCTTATACATAGTTAGTTTTTATTTTTTTCTCTAAGTGTTTTCAAAACATATTAATTTATTTCTATTTTTCCTTAAATAAGTGATTTGTTGCACAATTGTTTGTTAGGTTAGTTGAGTTTTCTTTATTAAGTTAGTTTCTATTTTAAGTTTGTTTCTTCCACTGTATGTTGGAATTTTTTGTATTTTAAAGTTAAAAGGATATCATGAATTTTTGTAAATGGTCCATATATCATGTAAATAATCCAAAATTCATGTATTTAGTCTGATTTCTTGAGCATAGCAAGCATGTTGCCCAACCAAGTCACCAAAGATGTTGACCAAATTTGGTCTACATACTAAAAATGTGCCTAGTCTAAGAGTTTAGTAAAAGGAACATGATCCTAATTAAATAATGACCCAATGTCACAAGGAGTAGATAGACCTCAATTGGAGATCATATAGCTTTTATAAATCTTTAAATATACTTTAGGCAATCTCAAAGTGTGATCTAATTGAACTTCAAGGGACAAGTCTACAATTATAAGATGGAAGGGTCCAAGTAGGTTTCATGGTGTTTGAGGCATTTAGGAACATGAACCAGGTTGCACAAGACTTAAAGTATCATCAAATCCTTGAAATATTGAGAAAAAGATGGATTGTGTAAGTTCAAATAAATAGACCATCACTAGGACATCATGGCAAAATGAATGGAAAAATTATCTTGTGAATTTTATAAGTCCACTTAGAAAGCATTCCCATCCAAGATATTGTAGTGCTAGGGATTTTTTCATGCCAAGATCATGCTCTAAAAGTTTCATGCCCATATGAGTTCTCTCTATCAAGTTATGGAGCTTCAAAATTAGACCTATAATATAAGACATTTGTGCAAATGTCAAAATAAATCTCAAGAAAAACATACCCATTTGAGATTAAATTTGATGGTCACATGAATATTAATGATGATCACATGAATGTAATTTTGTGTGAGTGTAAATGTAAAATTTAAGATCATGAAATAGCCATTTGTTTTCAAATAGTGGGTCCTAGGTAGATCTAATAGCATGCATTTGATCATACATTCAGATCTAATAGTGAGCTAAGGTCAAAGGGATTAGCTAATCTCAAAAGAAAATGCATGCATGAAAAGTGTCAATAGCACATTCAACTAGCAAAATATTATCAATCAATGTTCATTTGGACAAGTAGGAGGTAATGGTAGATAAAAGGTTATAGTTTCAATAATTTTATTCAAGATCGATAGCCAATAAGTAAAGGGTGAGCCCATGACATTTAGATTGAAGTTCATAGGGAATTAATAGACTCAAGAAAAGTAAGAAAAACAAAGTAACCTAGCTTGATCATGGTCTAGACTGAACCAAATAGGCATTATAGGATCTAGCATCACCATTAAGGCTCCACAGGGATAAAATAAGTATTTTAGACCTAATATAGATAAAAGGTTAATAGTTTGAATGATAAAATAGGACCAAGCATTACTAGTAGAGCTCCATGAAGGTAAAATAGATCAATTTGGACCAAATATAGAGGTCGAATATGGACCAGTGATTGTGAAGCAAAGTCAAGGATTTTGTAGGTTTTCATGGATATTGTGACTATGTGAAAACCAATAATTGGATTAGTTTTCACCTATAAAGGGACCTATGTTTGATATTGAAGTAGATAAATACAATGGAGAGATGTCTCCCCTATCACTAGGGTCATTGTTTTTAATGAGAAAATATAGTTTGCCACCCAAACCAGCTATGGCATAATTTTATCAATTCCAAGACATGGTCTTTATTAGCAGATTAGATAAATAATGACATAGAGTTCTAAAATCTAGACCTAGTGGTTAGGTAAGGGAAATGGGCATTTAATTATTTCACATAATTTATTCCTCATTGATAAGGTCATGAGTCAACATCATTTAAATTGTGCTAATACATCATATTTCCCTCTCTCCCTCTCTCTTCCATATTTCTATATATGTTCCAACTTCTACCACATGTAGACTCTCTAAAAGTTTAAGAAAAAAATCTCTTGAAAATTCTAAAGAGATAGACTCTTATGCTTTTTCTTCCTTAGGCTATTCCAAAAAATTGCACTGTAGCACCTTTTGATAAAATAAAGATTGAATTCCACCATTTTGTAATCTAGACTAAAGTCTTTTCTATGAATTCATGAACTATAGTTAAGTGAATGTATTTTAATTAGCTATGTCTGAGTTTTCTAAAATTCATGAAGTGCTTGATATTTCTCATGAGTAATTACAAGTGCAATTTATAGTTTGTTATTGGGATTGAAAGTGGATATCTACCCTCTCATGCTAGTTTAATAGCTGATTCATGTCTTATTGTGAAATATTTATGTGAGATTGATATTCTTTGGTCTTAAATGTGTTTCATAGTGTGTCTTATGCATAGTATAAGTATTATAATTAATGGCGCATTACCCCATTTACATGTTTTCATATATTGTTGTTATCATCTTTCTCCTTTTTTAAACAAGTGTTAGATTAAGTATAGTTTAGGTGATAGATCCATAAGGAAACCATCCTTCTCCATAATTTTAAACTATTATTAAGATACCCATAGGCTAGGATCAGTACCATGTTGGACTAGAATTGAGTAGGAAGATCTAAACAATTCCCTTCATAGCTAGGGTGCAAATAAAGAACACTAATAGGTAACTCAAGATGAGATAACATGTGTTATTATTGAGCTTTCAGATAATATGAATAAGGTTAATCCACCAAAGTTTTATGGAACTATTCTAGGAGATGGAGATGGATCATGGATAACTAATATGGAAAAGTATTTTGATATTTGTAAATTAGGTTGAGGTTATGAAAGTAGTTTGGTAAGATTGCTAGTTGGCTAGTGAAGTAACTACATGGTGGGAAAACAAAAAATTAGAGATGAACATTGAATCTACTACCACCATGTGGGAATAGTTCATGGCCTTGTTTAGATTATGATGGTTTCCATAAATTTATTTTCATTAAAAGTTGACAAATTTTTATATATCTAAAATAGGAAGATCTTACAGTGAATGAGTACTAGGAGCAATTATCTAAGCTCCTAAATTACATTCTTTATTATTAGGAATATGAGAGGTTTCACATCATGAAATTACTTATGGGATTAAAACCCCAAATTAGATACAAAGTGGATGTCTATGGGCCATATACTATGGATCAAGTCTTTGAAAAGGAAATAAAGTAGGAGTAAGAACTAAAGTCACTTTCTTTGGTCAAAGATAAAATCAAGAAATTTTTTGGAGGTCCCAAAATGAATTTTAAAAATAAGGATTGGAAAATGAGTGGAAACTCTAAAAACCAATTCAATAATCAAAATGCCATGTTTGGTAGTGATTCAAGAAACATGAAACTAGGAAATGGTTTCAAAGGAGGTTTTCGGGGAAATAGCCAATCTAAAAGAAAAGGAACACCTCATGGATTCTTCATCTCTAGAGGTGACCATTATGTTATGGAATGCACTCGGGGAAAATTAGATGGTAAAAATAAGGATTATGTTCCATAGCATGGATCTTTATAATAGAATATTCATGTAACTATTAACAATCATCAAGATGAGTTTTAGGCTTCTCTTATTAAGAAATTAGGTACTTTATTTGGTAAACCAATTTTAATTTTTATTGACATTGGAGATAATGAATGTTTATTTCTCCTAATATGCTTAATAATTTGCTTAGAAAACTTAGAGTTATGACAAATGCATGGTCAGTTCATCACCAAAATGAATCTAAGGTCAAGATCAATAAATGCTTGGTTGAAGACAAAATCAACCTACCTAAATTCACTATAGTAGTGGATCTATTTTCATCTGCATTAGGTTCATATTATATGATCTTAGGAGTAAACTAGTTATTTAAACATAAAGCCAAAGTAGATTGTCTACTTAAAAGGATTGAATGTCTGGATGATTTGGGAAATAAAACCTAAATTCAAATAATGAAGATAGAGCTTAAGCTTAGATAGATTTAAAAATTTTAGTTTAATAAAAGGGTTTCAAGAATTTATTGGAAAAACAAATTAGATGGAGGAATATAAGGAGCCTTATATCAAAGATTATCCTTTTCTCCAAGATTTTTGAGATGTTTTTCCTAAATAATTTCTAGGTTTCCTCACTAAGAGAGAATTTGATTTCTCAATTTACATCATTCTAGAATTTAAAACATAATTTAAAGCCCTTACATAATGATGATAATTGAATTAATGGAGTTGAAGGATAAACTTCAAGTGTTTTTATCCAAAGGGTTTATTTGATGAAGTGTGTTAGCATGGGGTGCACCAATTACATCCATTAGTAAGCATGGAACCCTTTGGATGTGTATTGATTACAAGATGTTGAATAAGGAAATTATAAAAAAATAGTCTCTTTTACCTCACCTTGATGATATTTTTGTTATAATTTTTGGAGCACCAGTTTTATCAAAGATTGATCTTTGAATAGGATAACATCCATTAAGGATTTGTGAGGAAGACAATTTGAAACTAACCATCATAACAAAATATGCACATTATTATTTCATAGTAATTCATTTTGGAACAAAAAATGTGCCATTGAAATTTATGAATATCATCAATAATGTGTTTGCATATTATCTAGATCATTTTCTATTGGTCTTTTTAGATGATATCCTCATCTATTCTCAATCTAAGGAAGAACATCTAGAGTATTTGAAGTTGGTTCTGCAATGATTACAAAAGCATAAAAGTTTTGGGAAGCTATCAAAGTGTGCCTTATTTCAAAAAAAGGTATAGTACTCTATGCACATTATATCCTAAGAAGGAATATTTGTGAATCCTTCAAAGATTAAGTCCATTATGAAGTGGCCAATACCTCAAAACATACATGAAGTAAGGAATTTTATGGGTTTGGTAGGATATTAAAGGAAATTTATTCTAAAATTTTCTTAGATATAAAATTTTATTACCTCTATTCAGTGAAAAATCATAAGTTAATGTGGTTAGTGAAGTGTGAGGAAGGTTTTCAAGAGATGAAAAGAAGACTTACCTTAACACTCGTGTTGAGAGTTCCCAATCCAAATAGCCAATTATAAATAATAATTGATGGCTTAGGAAATGGTCTTAGAGGAGTTCTCATGAAATAAAGTTCTATTATATATTGTTAGTAAAATAAATTGAATATATATAAGGTAATTTATGACATGCATGATTAGGAATTTGCTATAATAGTTCATGCCTTGTAAGTTTTGAGGCATTATCTATTGGAATATTATTTGAGCTCAAGACTGATAAATTGGGATTGAATTATACCTTCACCCAACATAACATAAATTCACATCAAAGGTGATGGTTATATTTATTATCATATTATGATTTTGACATTAATTACATTAAAGGCAAGGAAAATAGGGTTACAAATGTCTTAGTCATTGAAGGTATATAATAGATTTGGATACTATCACGAGTACCTTTCATGATCAAGTGGTGAAATTATCTCTAGAAGATGAATTTTATGAATGGGTAAAGATAGTATTAGCTCAAAATTCTAATTATCCTAATTATGAATGATTAAAGTTTAAATATGATGGTCTATTGAGGTACAAAGGAAGGATTTATATATTGCATAAGGATAATTTAAGGAGTGTAATACTCAAGGAACTACTTAATGGTCATTATTCAATCCATCTAGGTGTGACTAAGCTATTATTAGAGATAATTCCATTATATTTATGAAAAATAACTAAGAAAGATGTATCATTTTTTATTTCATGATGTTTAGAATGTCAGTGAGCAAAGGCTAAGCATGTGCATCCTACTGGGTTGTTTTACTCACATACTATACCAAAATGGAAGTGGTAGGTCATCAATATAGACTTTTTATAAGGGTTTCTAATATATTAGAACTAAAATGACATGATTTTGGTAGTTATTCATAGAATCACTAAGGTAGCTCACTTTATTCATGGTAACATTTTAGATGATGCACATATGCTTATGCAGAGATTCATGAAATAAGTGTATAGGTTGAATGGGTTTATGAAAAATATTATTTTGGATAGGGAATCAAAAATGAATTCTATATTTTGGTCAAATATAAATTAAGATTTGTTTACTCATATAAAATTTATTATAGCATACCATCCAAAAATAGATGGACAAATAGAGAGGGTGAATCAGGTGTTATAAGATCTTATAAAGATGTATTACATGGATAAGTAGTATAGATGGGAAAAATATCTTCCATTGGTTGATTTTGTATATAAAAAATCATACTAATTATCACTAAAAATGGCTCTATTTGAGGGATTATATGGAAAAACATGTAGAAGAATAATTAGTTGGGATAGGTTAGAAGACAAGGGAGTCTTTGGTATAGATATGATTCTTGAAATAGAAGATCATGTTAATTTAATACAGAAAACATTGGTTGAAGACAATGATAGACATAAGAGTTAAGTTGATCTAAAACTAACTAAAATAAATGTTTTATTTGGAACAAAGTATTTTTTCAAGTTAAACCTCCAAAAAACTTAATAAAATTTGAAAAATTAGCCAAATTGTCTTATAGATATGTGGGACCCTTCAAAGTCTTAGATGTTGTCAATCCTTTGGTGTACATGCATATTATGACATTGGTTTTAACACTCATGTATAATGTTCTCCATGTGCCCTATATTTAAAAGTATATTTCTAATCCTTATCATATGTTATATTGGAATGCTTTATAGGTTCTAGATCCCATGGTGGTCACAACAAAACTAGTTAGAATAATTAACACTTACAAACTCAGTTTGCATAATATAAAAGTGTCATAGTGAAAGGTCTAGTGGGACTAATTTAACCTTTATGGAAATATTAGAGTCCTATTCCTAATTTAGTTAAAGGTATAGAGTATTAAAATTAGTAAATAAATATGAAATAATTAAGCTATTAATTTTTATAATTTGACTATAACTTGAACCTTTCTAAAAATAGTAATAATGTAAAGAAAACAAGACTTAGATGGAAATTGACTAAGACATCTATTGTAGGGTCTAAAATTCATTATTCATGATTAGGAAACTATTATAAATCTAGATATGACCTTCATTTATTGATTGGATAGAAACACCAAAATAGGAGACCTTAGGTTCTAACACTATAGTCCTCTTCTACTGATATTATCTAGGAGATCTAAGCTTTCTAGGTTTTTTTTTTTTGTCCATGTGAGCTTACCTATGAAATTTTGACTATTGGATGTCTATGGAACTCCTTGTAGAGTTTTTTTAGTCTTAAAACCCTATACTCCTTTTTATTTTGACAAAATTTGGGAGAGGGGGGAGATTAGTGTGTTTAATATGTACAAAACGTGTATCCATACCCCTTGTGTGGGCATGCTACCTACATACCAATACTCTAAATAGGGATCAAGCCATATGTCATTCTCCCACTTGATATGTTTAATGAAATTATGTGTATGAAGATTCGAATGCTAAAATTGGGTGTGCTTGAGGTGGCTAAGGACTGGTGTAAGGATTTGAATAAGCTTGTAATAGTATTGGTTGGTTGTCTGTAGAGAACAGGGAAGATTTCCCTAGTAGTCTTGCATGTATTCTTACTTTCTTTGTGATATTTTTCAACCCCTTCCAAATAAAATTTGAATGGGATTTTATAGGGATTCATTGGTCATGGTTGAATGTGCTCACATTAGGCTAATAATAAGAGGGATAATAACTATAAGAAACTAACTATTAGAGGCAAAAATTCACTTAGATAGGAGTGATAAAAGTGGACACTAGAGGGCTCAGTGTTATAGTCCACGTTGGGCACTATAATCCTAAGCTAATGAAACCTAGGGGGATAAATTTTTCATGAAAAGAGTAGTCTGGCTGAGTTTAGATCAGGTCTAAAAGGCCATGGATGAAAGGGAATTATTAAAAATATGCCTATGAGGGTCATGAGAGTAAGAAAGATAGACCTATGGGTTAGGTGTCATTAGCCATACTCAAGTTACCAATTTTCACATTTTATATGACTACATTTCCCCCCCGCCTTATTCTAGTGACTCAACAAAGTGAAATAACTAGGATAGGAAAAAACAAAGTGTACTTGAACTTACCTATAAGGGTAAAGCTCATAAACCTATGTGATGGTGGGTGTGTGTAGAGAGAACATGCTATGAAGTGTAAATATGTAAAATAAAAAAAAGAGTAGATAATTTCTTATTAGATATGCTATATTTAAAATAAGAACATACAAAGCTAGGTGAGAGAGAGAGAGAGAGAGAGAGAGAGAGAGAGAGAGAGAGAGAGAGAGAGAGAGAGAGAGAGAGAGAGAGAGAGAGAGAGAGAGAGAGAGAGAGAGAGAGAGAGAAAGTAATGAATACACCTCACCAAGTATGCAAACTAATACAAAACTTGTTGTGATACTAAGTGATCTTGAGTAATGCTAGATGATGTTATACCAAGAGTAATATCATGAATAGAGTTGAGTGCTCAATTCCCTAGAAGTGGATCAAGATGTAAAGGCTGACCCTTTGGCTCCATCATCACCCACTATGTAGTGAAGCTATGTGATCATGCATGTGCTAATTGATGTTTGGACTATTTTTCCAATACCTCTGAGTAGGTGGCTCAAGAATATAAAGGATAACTAGTCATTTGGATCTATCATTTCCCACTATGTAGTGAATCTATGTGATCATGCATGTGCTAATCAATGTGTAGACTGTGTGTCTAATCCCTCTGAGTAGGTGTCTCAAGAATACAAAGGATAGCTATTCCTTTGGATCCATCATTGCCCACTAAGTGAAGCTATGAACTGATAATAATATGAAATGTGTATCATATGAGATGGATCCTAAATCCCATGAATGCTCTGTAATCTAAAAATGTGGTATGGATAGATAAATGTGTGTTGGAAACTAGGCCACTCTTGGCCAACTTAGAAAAGGTGAAGATTAGGCTTTTATGAAATCCACTCCAAAACAAAGATATAGGCTTATGTGGAAGCCACTCAAAAATGTGGAATTTGGGCTTGTATTAAATACACTCCAAAATTATGCCAACCACCTACATATTGAATAAGTCATGCAACTACTAAAAATTCTTAGGTAATGTACTAAACTCAAAAAGAAAAGAAAATAAATGTGTCATGTACATTACCTCCAATCATTAGTGTATAAAACATGGATTCTGATATGAAATTTATACCAACTATCATATCTAAAATTGGAAGTGAGATCCATCATGTCATACATGATTTTCACTACATCAAGATTCTCTAAGCAAATTTTTACTAAAAACTACTAATTTTAAACTAGTTTGAATGTGTAAAACTATAGCTAAACCTACTATTTTGCCTACTTCTAAAAAGTCTAGTGTTTTTTGTTATTTGGATAAGAGTGTTGAAAATGGAAACTAAAGGGTTTATTTATATATTATAATCTTATAACTATTATCTTTGGCTAAATATAATAACCATTATAACATTCTCACTATCTACTTGGTCTATTCAGTCTAGTTTGATATCTAGTTATTGTTTTGGGTATTTTAAATGTTTCTTTTTGACTATTAGGAGCTCTAATCTTTATGAAAAAACTTCTATTTATTTCCCCCTCTTCTAAGGTTAGGAATAAAGATTATAAAATTACTATTATCACAATAAATAGCCTTGAAAGTGTGTTATGCTACAAAGATACATGATATAGCAATAATAATTGACAATATATCACAAGATATAGCATGGTTTGTAATGAGAGATTTGTTATATCAACATGGGTATGCCTAGATAGATATAATAATGTAACATCATTTTAAATGTAATGAAATGGAATTGGAAGTCTAGTTAGTTTTTATTTGTTAGTTGTTAGTTATCATGGAGGGATGCATCATGATGTCCATCATGGCTTCCAAGAAAGTAAGATAATACATGATGTGGATCATGACATTGAAAACAATCAAAAAGTAATAAATTAATAATAAAATAACCAATAATCATATAGGAGTGGCCAAGGGGCCATGAAAATAAGGGATGGGGGTACATGCCACTCAAACTAGAAATCAAGCATTGAGTTAAGCAAGGTTGGCATGAAAGCCACAATCATATAGAAGAGTACAAGAAAAGGACATTGGAACATGTCCTAAAGAACACACAAGAATATAAGTAAAGGACATTTACAAATGTCCTAAGGCACATACAAGTGAAAAAATAGGAAGTAAGAAATGCAATCATATCTAGTTATGCAAAGCAAGAAAGGAAAGCTTGGAAATATTAGAATTACAATCAAATCCAATTAATCAAAGAAAGAAGTGAAATTATGTAAGAAATATAGTACAATACTATGTATATGCTAAGAAATACATGAGTTTTATATACTATTGATTGTCGATAGAGTAATTTATGTAATCTACTAGGTAATGTACATTAACATGATAACTAGAGTGTGTGGTGTAGGAATAACATAAGCTAGATGGTGTCATCATGTAGAAGATTCCCTTAGTGGGTAGCTATATAAATGTATGTCTTGAATGTAGAAATAGGATGCCCCATCAATGGTTAAATTTTAGGAATCAAGGATTTGGATGTTACTACACACTCCAAGAAAATCAAGTAAAGCCTGGTAATGTAGATAAATTGATAAACAATAGTGTAGAGTAGGAAATGCTACTTTAGCATTATAGTAGAGATGTAAAGCATGGATGATGCTTATAATTGAAATGTTTTTTGGTGTTTTTGAGTTATTTGAATGTTTTTGTATTTTGAAATGTTATATTATTTTGGGTGTTTTGATATATTTAAATGTTTTTGGATTTTTGAAAAAACATTATGTACAATCAAGAATAAGAAGACTATGTACAAGTAATATGGAGAATAAATGATAATAAATAATGAGTCCCATATGATAATACCTATCATGGTGTCATATATCAATGAGAGGGATCATTCTTGATCATAAATAATGATGGAAGCACTCAGACTATGGATCTAAAAGTTATATATACTATAACTACTTTAAAATCTCATAAGTAGAAACTGACTATGGGGTCCCCTTGTAACTCTAAGAATTGGATGAAACTATAGGGATATTAGGGACCCATATGGTGATAGGAGAAGCTCTTTTAACATGTGATATTTGAATGGATACATGAGACCTCAATGATACTACTATGGGTGTGGACTTATAACAAGAAACTATCTAGAATGTTGAAACTATGGCTACTCTAAAAGAGATCTTTATGAAAGTGTATGAATTATCTACGTAGGTGATGTAGGCCTCAACTATGTCTGAATCTAAACTAGAAGATGAACCATAACTAGTGGAAAAACTAAAACTAGTGGTGGAACTAAAACTAGTGACTACAAAGTAGAAGATGGCTCTGAAGTGGGGAGTGGTAATTCATATGGAACTGCACCAACTATAATGATCTGATTAATGTGAATGGATTTTATGCATATATGAGCTATCGAATGTACTTATCAAAGTTTCTAAATCTATGGTTGACCAAGTAACATATTAAAAACTCTTGCAATGGGAATAATAGTAAATGGTGTGGTCACATGTGTTGGGCCAACTTGTAGAGGAAGAAAAATATCACCCAATGAACTTTTTATGTGACCACTAAATCCACTTATAACTATGCCCATCAATTTAATATCCCACTCCAAATATCCCAAATGTTGTATTAATGTCATAGTGCACATGTTCACACTAGATCCATTGTGTATGAGAACACTATGAATAGGATGATTATGAATGTAATCATTGATAAAGAGTACATCATAATCTGAATCATCCTTGACTATCTCCTACTCTAAGATGAAGATGGAAGATCTAGTTGAAAATCTAATTATATACACCAATCATGTTGCTCAAAGGATGTAACTCAACTAAAGGTGTCCTATATGTATCTAGTGGGGGATGTGAATGATATGCATGGTAAATACCTAATGTATCCCGTCTCTCTTATTTATAATTTAAAAAAAAAGATATAAAAAGATTTTCAAAGCTTTATCATGTGTTTGATTTTCTGGAAGAGGCTTAACTAAAGTGCCAAGATCAATATTATTGTCATCTATCAAGTCTTGTATCGTGTGTCTCAAACTGATACATCTATTTGTTGTATGGCCTACTACCCTGTGAAACATGAAAAATGTATGCTGATCATATCCCTATGGAAGAGGCTTTATTGCATCAACTTCCCAAATAGGAGGGAAAGATATGATATTACATTCCAATAACTACTATAAAATTCTATCTAGAGAAATTGGTAGAAATTGATATCATATTAATTTGACTTCCCTTTCCTTTAGTGTATGATATAATTCAGTGAAGGAAGGGAACCTTTTATAAGTTATTAACTCATGTAAATCTGGTAGAAGACTCTATTTAAAGAGATCTTGTAACTCTTGATCAGCCAGGGGGCTAGTCATTTTAGCCAAGATAGTCTTATATCAAAGAACATAATCTATGAGATACTCATTTGATCTTTGTTTGTATTGTGTGACTTGGGCATATGAAACATTATCACTAATGTTAAAGATAAAATTAGGTAGGAACATGTTAAATAAAGGATTAAATGCATTGGCTGACTGATTTAGTAGACTATAGAGCCATTGTAAAGCATAATATTTTAGACTTCATTGAAATATCTTGGTAAGTATCCAGTCATTTGGCACATAGTCTAATCATGATACATTAAAATCTCTCAAATATGTCTCTAGATTACCCTTGCCATCATATAGAGTAAGCTTGGGTTGAATAAAACCTTGTGGCAAGGGTGTGGAAGAAATGTGATGCGCTAGTGGTGTTTGTAGTAGAGAATAATAATCTAAATCATATCTAGGTTTAGAGGTACCTTGCTAAAGATGAATCACCTTGGATTGAAGAGATCTTATCTCTTTCACAAGGATGACAAATATGTACTAGTTATATTTGATGGCATAGAGGCAAGTTGTGATGTTATAGGTGGTTATTGAGACATAGGTTCCCCTGTAGTATCATTTATAATTGGTTTCTCAGAAGGAATGGAAGACTCAACTTGTTGATCCTTTTTAATTTCCATGATAGATTGTATAATAAGAGTAAGATCTCAGGGTTGGTCCCTAAATCTTTATCCAAAACTTTGTAGGATCAAATATTTGTTGAGGACAACTTCATTATTAATAATTAGGGGAAGTTGATCAAGAGTTTGATGTGGTGGATCATGAACATTTTTGTTTGTATCATCATTATTATTCTCATACTACTCTTTGTCAAAATTATCCTCATGGAAATTTGTGTAATCTACATATGTAGGATATAAAGAAAAAACCTAAGTTGTTTATTTATCCATGGTATATGGTCAGGTTGAATGAATTTGGGTGAATTCAAGAGGTTTGCCACTAAGTCTTTCACTTCATCTCAAAGGAAGAGATAAAAGGAGCTTAGGTGGCATAAGGAAAACAACTTCAATAATGAAATAAACTATTGAGAAAATATAATCTAAACAAGGAACTAGAATATGCATAAAAAGGATACAAAGCTCACAATTGTGTAAGGTGATATCGCAAGAAGAAAATAGGGGCCAGTACATGTAACTAGGGTTTTAAATGAAATTATTTTTTAAATTACTAATCAATTTTAAAATTTCATACAAATTTCTAATTTAAATATGTACGTAAATAATTTAAAAAATTATTGGAAAATTCTTTATTGGACACGACCTATTGAAAGCAACTAGGGTTTGGAAGAAAAATAAATTTTTAAAATTACTATGGAATTTTAAAATTTAATGCTAATTTGTGATTTTATTATGCAAGTAAAATATTAGAAAAATATAGGAAAAATACTTGGAAAATACTGGGACCTAGTATGGGCAACTAGATTTTGAAAGAAAATTATTTTAAAATTAATATGAAATTTTAAAATTTAATGCTAATTGATGATTTTATTATGCAGGTAAAAAATTAGAAAAATATAGGAAAAATTAGTTGGAAATTTACCCTAGGGTTTCTAGGGTTTTTATGCACAAACAAAGTAAGTCAAGTTCACTGAATGATTTAACTTTTTTGGGAATATTGGAGTCTTATTCCTAATTTAGTTAAGGTTATGGAGTATCATAATTAGTAAATAAATATACAATAATTAAGCTACTAATTTGTATAATTTAATTGTATTTTTAACCTTTTTGAAAATAGTAATACTGTAAAGAAAATAAGACGTAGCTAGAAACTGACTGAGATGGCAATTATAGGGTCTAAAATTCACTATTCATGATTGGGACACTATCAAAAATCTAGATATAGTCTTAATTCATTTATTGGATAGGATAGCTAAAATAGGACACCCTAGATTCTGGTACTATAGTCTTCTTTTACCACTATTATCTAGGAGATTTGAGCTTTCTAAGCTTTGTTCATTGTGTCTGTGTGAGACAGCTTGTGAAATTTTGACTATTGGATGTCCAAAAAAATTGATATAGATCTTATTTAGTCTTCAAACCCTAGAATCCATTATGCTTGGAAAAACCTTGGGAAAGATGGGGGAGGTTATTGTGTGTAATTTGCACTGAATGTGTATCCACACCCCTTGTGTGGGCACACTACCTACATACTAATAATATGAAGAGGGATCAAGCCATATGCTTTTCTCCCACTTGATGTGATTTTTGAAATTGTGTGTATAAAGATGCAAATTCTAAAATTGGGTGTGCTTGAGGTGGCTAGGGACTAGTGTAAGGATTTGAATAAGCTTGTAATAGTATTGCTTTGCTTTATGTAGAGAATAGGGAAGATTTATTGAGTAGTCTTACTTGTATTCTTGCTTGCTTTATGATAATTACCAACCCCTTAATAATGAAATTTGAATGGGATTTTATAGGAATATATTGGTCATGGGTTAAATTTTGGCACATTAGGCTGATAAGAAGAGGGATAAGAACTAGAAGGAACTGACCATTAGAGGCAAAAATACACTTGTATAGAAGTGTTGGAAGTGGACACTAGAGGGCCCAATTCCATAGTCCAAGTTTGGTGCTATAGTCCTAAACTAACATGACCTAGGGGGATAGATTTGTCATGGAAAGAGTAGTTTGGTTAAACTGGGATTAGGATTGGAAGGCCATAAATGACTGGGAATCAATGGAAATATGTCTATGAGGGTCATTAGAATAGGCAAAAGAGATATATGGGTTGGGTGTCATTAGCCACACTCAAGTTACCAATTTTCACATTTTATATGACTACAAAGACGAATATTATGAAGATAATTCTACTTGGGAAGATTATGAATAGTTTCATACATTGTTTCCTCATTTATTTGCCTAATAATTTACTAGATATTATGTTATTTTTCTACTAAACACTATTTTATTTTAGAATTTTTGTTGAAATAAGTGTCATCAGGATGACGACTAGTTTTAGGGGGAAGGATGTTTAGGGAGAAGGATGTTACATCTCAATTTTACTCTAAGCTTATTAATCTATTTATTAATTATTTGCTGGTTTACTTGATGTGTTAAGTAACTATATTAGTAATATGTTGATTATGGATAATTTTTATTACTTGTGATCATGATAGTTAATTGGTAGTTAGATGATTGTATTTTATTATGATACATTTTGATCATGATTATGTACTTTATTCTATTACATTAGTTTATTATGATTATGTGATGATTTGTTATAGCTACTATTTAAAGAACTAAGGTGGATGCAAGATGGAGTCCACCCTCCTGACTATGATCGAGGGAGGGTATCATTAGAGAGGATGGTGAAAATGGAAACAAGTGGGGGATGATAGAATGAGTTGGTAACGATACAGACACCATCTAGACTATATGTCTATTTTTTATGTGTTAATTGGTAGATATTTATTGCTCACGCCATTTATTAATAGATTTTATGCATTTGGTTATGTTTGATTATTGTGTTTTCATATTTTTTAGACTCTTACTGGAATATCTAAAATGTGCTCTCATAATTAAATGTTTAACTTGGTTTTGATCTATCTATATACTCATTATAGCTTATGATTTTATGTCCTTATATGACATTTTTGTGATGTGAAGTCTAATTCTGCTATCTTGACAATGGTTGCACTCATTTCTAGAAATGTATGGTTTGAACAACATAATAACATTATATTCAAAGCAATTAATATTTTATTTTATAAAGTATACTTCATATTATAAGGTTTGGAGGACATGTTTTATTTAGTTTAGGTAATTTTTATAATTGAAAGGGCTTGAATAACCTTTTTGATTCAATGGTTTTAACCTTAGGACATATGTGATCAATTAAAAGTCATAGTTATATTTGAAAGGATTTTATTGTTGTGTTGGTCAATGATTGTACTTAGAACATGTTTGATTAGTGAAGGTTTTCAATATTTAATCATGGCATATTACATGTGGTAAGGTTGAAGTCATAGTTTGAAATTTTGATTAAAGGCATGATTAGTAGGTTATAAGTCAAAAGTATTTTGAATCATATCATTTTACATGGTGAATAATTGACATTTGCTTAGGTTAAGGACATCATGTAGATTTTAATGAAATTATTCCATTGGGATATTCAAAAATATAGGTTTTTTTGAGTGGCTTGTTCTAGAATATTTGATTCATTATGGGAAACACATTGACCTTATTAGTTACAGGGCGTGGTCATTATGGTTTTGATCTAGTTAACTTGAGTGTTGAGGATTTGAAGGAAATGATTATGCCAAAATTTTGACATGCAAGTTGAAAATTTATGTAATTAAAGGTAAGTTGAGGGTTATGTAGCATACGACGATGGAAAATAGTAGAGATAAAAAAATGGTGGTGAGATAAATAGAGGAGAGAATCCAAATATGGTCTAACTCCATTAGAAAAGTGGTGGAGGTAGGTTTTTTTGAAAAATATTTTCTAGTTTTTCATTTTATATATTTTTAGTGAAATCAATTTGTGGACTTTTATTGATGTTTATTTTAAATACATGTTTATAGGGTTATACATGGTCAAACCTAAGGATGGGTATGACCCATCTATAGAGTTGATCATGTATAAAATCTTCCATTAGACACTAGTTTTGTGTGTGCATTCTATTATGGTTAATAAGGTTGAAAATCAAACCTAAAAATAAACTAGGGTTTTAAAGAAAATTAAGGATTATTGTGTGTGAATTTTATATCTTTAAAAATGGAAAAATATAGTAGGTATTTTGACCATATAGTTATTTTAAATGATTTTGAGATAACCCAAAATGTTTGAATAATTATGTTCATTATCTTTTGAATTGTCATGATTTTGGTTCGAAGCCTTTAGCACTATCATATTTATCTAAACGATGCAAAAAATTAAAATGTTGTATTTTAGTTTTTTCTTTATTTGTGTTTTCCTACCATGTATTCTAAGTCTTGATTTATTATGGTAATTATAGAAAAATTAACTAGGGTTATTCATAAATGACCTTGGAGATGGGTTCGACCCATCCATCGGTCTGAGTGTGAATGAACCCCAAATCCTTTTTTACTTTTGTTAAATGATTGAGCAAATTTGGTAGCTGAGTATATAAATTTGAATGTATATTTATTTTGAATGGTGTAATATATATGTATGTATGTATGTATTAAACAAGGGTTTTGATTTAATGTTGATTAATTAGGAATTTTGAAACCTAGGCAAGGGCAAATAAACTGTCTTGTCCTCCTTATTCATTCAATATTTGAATATATTGTTTCAATTTATTATTATGAGATGAATTGAGTTATATCTGTGTTTTGTTATCCTTTATTACCTAGCCTTTGGACTATAGATTATATGTGTTTGAAAGAAGTTGAATTGATTATTTAGTTAAATATTTTGAATATATTAAAAAGGTTTAATTGATTTCATTTGGCTGAATATACATAATTGTGAATAGTTGAATATTTGATTATTTAATAGCTAGAGGATTGAGTAGTAATTGATGGTTGATTCTATAGCTATTAAATAGTTCTAGATATTTAGAATTGCATTGTGCTAGGAAATTATAACCAACTAATTATTTTTGGTTGATTATAAGATAGTAACTTGAATGATATATTAAAAATATTATGAGTTTAAGATGCATAACACACACACACACACACACACACACACACACACACACACACACACACACACACACACACACACACACACACACACACACACACACACACACACACACACACACACACACACACACACACACACACACACACACACACACACACACACACACACACACACACACACACACACACACACACACACACACACACACACACACACACACACACACACACACACACACACACACACACGTGCGCACGCGCGCACGCGCGCGCACGCACGCACACACACATGTACATGCATATGCACGCACACAGACACACACACACACACACACACACACACACACACACACACACACACACACACACACACACACACACACACACACACACACACACACACACACACACACACACACACACATGCACACAAACACACACACACACACACACACACACACACACACACACACACACACACACACACACACAAACACACACACACACACACACACACACACATGGAAATCCCTTGGTGGAGCCAGAGTCATCGTCCTTTGGAGGTAACTATAGGATATCCTATTTGCGTACCGACTCAAGATATGCTTCTCAGACTTTATAGATCAACTCTTCAAAAAAACCAAGGTATGTATGAAAATAGGTACCACCCAGATAACTCAAAAAAGAAGATCATTTCACCTTCATTTTCTAGTTATGATGATGCACTCAGAGCTTATCAACAAAAATGAATTGATTTAGACAGTCTGTTATGGCTCCGGTGGGGGAGAGATATAGATATCCCTATTATAAATTTAGTAAACTGAGAAGTCCCTATCGAAGTTCAATATGAATCTTTGGGTACTTTCTACGAAATCCATCAACATTTTTGAATAAGAAAAGGTAGAATGGGAGAAATACTTAATAAATACATTCGAACAAATGTTGGTCGTACTCATTTTAATCAAGAAATAGAAGAAGCCATAAAAGGTTTGTGGGCTTATGATATCCGACAAGAATTGTCACTATTTAGAATATAATATTATTAGAGATAAATTAGAAATAGAGATCAAGTAGAAATAGAGATTAAGTAGAAATAGAGATAAAGGAAGCCTTCCATCTTGAACCCATTGCTGAATCCTGCTACCCCAAATGGGAGGTTTTTTTCTTATGGCAGAACCTAATTTTTTCAAAGTGCTCTTTCCCTTTAAAGTGCCCTTTTATAATAAAGTGATGGATAAAACTGCTATGAAGCAACTTATTAGCAGATACGTAAATCAATTTGGAATGACATATACATCCCATATATTAGATCAACTGAAGACTTCAAGTTTCCAGCAAGCTACTAATGCAGCTATTTCATTAGGAATTGATGATCTTTTAACAACACCATCTAAAGCATGGCTTATCCAAGATGCGCAGTGACAAGGTTTTGCTTCAAAAAAACATCATGATTATGGGAATGTACATGCAGTGGAAAAATTACGTCAATTGATCAAAATATGGCATGTTACTAGTGAATATTTGAGATGAGAAATGAATATGAATTTTACGATGACTGACCATTTTAATCCAGTACATATGATGTCCTTCTTGGGAGCTAGAGGAAGTACATCTCAGGTTCACCAATTAGTAGGTATGAGAGGATTAATGTCAGACCCTCAAGGAAAAATTGTTGATCTACCCATTCAAGGAAATTTTCATGAAGGACTCTCTTTAACAGAATATATTATTTCCTGTTATGGTGCTCATAAAGGAGTTGTGGATACTTCTATACAAACAATAGATGCTGGATACCTCACACGTAGACTTGTTGAAGTAGTACAACACATCGTTGTGCGTAAAGCAGATTGTGGCACTATCCAAGGCCTTTTTGTAAGTTTCATTCAAGGTTGAGAAAGAATAAAAAATCAAATTGTTCTACAAACACAAACACTAATTGGTCGTGTGTTAGCAGATGATATATATATATATATATATATATATATATATATATATATATATATATATATATATATATATATATATATATATATATATATATATATATATATATATATATATATATATATGGGAGATGCATTGCCACACGCAATCAAGATATTGGGATTAAACTTGCCAATCAATTACGAAACCTCCAAACACAACCAATATATATACGAACCCCTTTTACTTGAAAAAGTATATCTTGGATTTGTCAATTATGTTATGGTCAGAGTACTACTCATAGCAACTTAATTGAATTAGGAGAAGCAGTCGGTATTATTGCAAGCCAATCAATTGGAGAACCAGGGACTCAACTAACATTAAGGACTTTTCATACTAGTGGGGTATTTGCAGGTGATATTACAGAACATATACGAGTCCCTTTCACTGGAAAAATTGAATTCAATGAAAATTTGGTTTTTCCTACACATACACGTCATGGACATCCTGCTTATATATGTCATAATAGTTTATGCGTGACTATTGATAGTCAAGATAAAGTAGAAAACTTAACCATTCCACCAAAAAGTTTGCTTTTCATTCAGAATCATCAACTCGTGGAATCAAAACAAGTTATTGCTGAGGTTCGTGCTAAAACATCGCCCTTCAAAGAAAAAGTGGAGAAACATATATATTCTGACCTAATAGGGGAAATGCACCAGAGTATCCCTATGTCTAATTTTATATTAAAGACAACTCATTTATGGGTATTATCGGGAGGTATGTATGAATCCGTTGTAGTACCTTTTTATTCATTTCATAAACATCAAGATCAAGTGGATATTACACCACTTCTTCTTGACAAACATCAATCACTTTCAAATTATTCAGTGGATCAAGTGAAACACAAATCAGTTGACTCAAACTTTTCAAAAAAAGAAAAAAAAAACTTCAGTTATTCTAAAACTGATCAGACCATATCTAACGAAGATCAGAACTCTATTTATTCCACCATTCTTTATGAAAATCCCAATATGATGGGAAAAAAAGAAACAAATCGACTCATTGTACCCTTATGGTGTGATAAAGAATGGGTAAAGCGAAGAATCCCTTGTCCTGATTTGATTCTTAGAATACCCAGAAAAGGTATTCTACAGAGAAATCAGATTTTTGCTCTTTTGAATGACCCTCGAATTTATAATTCAAGAATAAAATATGGGGAGATCATCAGGGGTGATTTAATTGAAAAAAATTTGATTTCTCTTGAAAATCCATTAGCCGGAGGATTAAAACCAAAAATAAAAGAGGCTTATGCTTCTCTTATTTCAGTAAGAACAAATAAGATCATTATCAATATGATTCAAATTAGCTTGATGAAATACCCCTTTTTGAATATGGCAAAAGGGAAAAATACATCAATTTATAATTTTATGTCTCATAACAAATTAGAGCAAACCAATCCTTTTTCTTCCAATGATAAAAGTCCCTTACTTAGTAAGGGGATTATTCGTTCATTACCGAATGAGAATAAAAAAGGTGAATCTTTTATGGTTCTTTCCCCCTCTAATTTTTTGCAAATTGGTGTATTTAATGATTCAAAAGGTTTCAATACAGTAAAAAAATTAATTCGGAAGGATCCAATTAGACAAATCATTGAATTGTCAGGTCTCTTGGGTCACTTACATAGTATTGCTAACCGTTTCCCATGCTACCATTTCACAACTTCTAATAATGTCTTACTAAGTAAACATTCAATTTTTGACATTTATTCGAATACTTTCCAAGTACCTAAATGTTATTTTATGGATGAAAAGACGGAAATTTATAAATTTGATTCATGCATGAATATTATTTCCAATTTATTCAATTTTAATTTGTACTCCTCCTTATCCAATTTTTGTGAAAAAACATTTCCAGTAGTTAGCCCTGGACAATTTATTTATGAAAGTGTATGGATATCCGAAGATGAACCACTCCACGCATGTGGTCAAATTATAGCCATTCATGAGGAATCTTTAGTCATTAGATTTGCTAAACCCTATTTGGGTACTCGAGGAGCAACTCTTCATGGTAATTATGGAAAAATTCTTTACGAAGGAGATACATTGATAACTCTGTTATATGAAAGATTAAAATTTGATGATATAATTCAAGGTCTTCCTAAAGTTGAACAATTGTTAGAAGCCCGTTCGACTACTTCAATATCAAAAAATTGAAAAAAAAAATTTCAAAAATTGAATAAACACCTGGCAAGATCTCTTGGAAACTTTTGGGGGTCATTCATCAGTGTTAGGATAAGTATGGAACATAGTCAGATTTAGTTGGTCAATCAAATTCAAAGGGTTTACCGATCCTAGGGGGTACAAATTTCTGATAAACATATAGAAATTATTGTACGCCAAATGACATCAAAAGTTTTAATTGTAGATGTGGACAATTTAAAAAATGGAAATTTGGAAAATGGATTGGGTAATGTTTTTTTACCTGGGGAACTCGTTGGATTATCACGAGCACAAAGAATGGATCATGCTCTAGAAAAAGCAATCAACTATCGAACAATTTTATTGGGAATAACAAAGTCATCTCTGAATACTCAAAGTTTTCTATCAGAAGCGAGGTTCTAGGAAACTGCTCTTTTTTAAGGTATTGTAGTAAATCATCAATAGCTTTTTTTATCATTACATTCCGAATAAATTGAAAGATTCTTTTTAGTGCGGACAATTCCTTTTTACGATCTTTCCTTCCTAATAAAAATTGGTATTTATACGACCAAAAAAAAAGGATTTGAAAGATCCTTTTTGCTTTCCATTTAGCAATTATCGTAAATGGAAATTGATTATCCAATTAGATAATTGGAGTTATCATGCTATTGGTCTAGGATTTTCCCTTTTAACTATAGGTATTCTTTCTGGGGTAGTATGGGCCAATGAGGCTTGGGGATCTTATTGGAGCTGGGATCCAAAAGAGACTTGGGCATTAATTACTTGGACCATATTTGCAATTTATCTACATACTAGAATTACCAGGGGTTGGTAAGGTGAGAAACCAGCAATTGTGGCTTCTCTAGGATTTTTTATAGTTTGGATCTACTATTTGGGGGTTAATCTATTAGGAATAGGTTTACATAGCTATGGATGGTTGATTTAGCACAGAACAATAAATGAGATTAATTAACATAGGATAGATTCAATACAGTCATTCTATGTTATTGAGAAGTGAGATCAATAGGTAGTTCGTCCAAGTTATTTCAGAGGGTGATTATAGAATCGTACAAAATCACTACTTGAAATAACTCGAACTAGAGAGCAATTCTCTCTATTTTAATTCTTTTAATATCTCATAAAGATAAGAAGTAATTAGGTCTATTAGATATCTCTGCAAGTTAATAAATTTATGATTCATAGAAAGATCGATAGAAAATAGCTTCAACCTTTTCATTGTATAGAAATAGAACTAGATCGGGGTAAAGACCAATACCTATGATTGGTAGAAAGGGACAGATCAAAATAAAAATTTCACGTGGTCCCGAATCCTTCAAATAAGGATTCAGGACATTCAAAAACTTATATCCATAGAACATTCAACGTAACATAGATAATAAATAGATAGGAGTTAATATCATTCCAATTGCCACTATTATAGTAATAATTATTCGAAAGGTCAGAGAACCTTTCAAATATTTACTAGTAATTATTCCCAAAAATATAATAGATTCTGCTACAAAACCACTCATTCCTAGCAATCCAAGAGAAGCCATTGAAAAGCTACTGAACATAGTAAAAAAATTTAGGTATTGGTATAGCGAGTCCTATTTCGTCAAGGAAAAGAGTACGTATCCTATCGTAACTTGTTCCTGCTAAGAAAAAAAGTGCAGCACCAATTAATCCATGTGAAATCATTTGCAAAATGGATCCACTGAGACCTTTATCTGTCATGGAACTAATTCCTATAATTACAAAACCCATATGAGATATTGATGAATAGGCTATTCTCCTTTTCAAATTGCGATGACCCATAGAAGTTAGAGCTGCATAGATAATTTTCACCGCTCCTATTATTATCAAACATGGTGAGAACAAAGAATGAGCATGAGGCATCAATTCCATATTGATTTGGATTAACCCATATCCTCCCATTTTCAATAGAACTCTGACCAAAAGTATACATGTACTATAATGTGCTTCCCCATGAGTATCTGGTAACCAGGTATGTAAAGGGAAGATTGGCAATTTTATGGCATAAGCAATCAAAAACCCTAAATAGAATACTATTTCTAATGTTATGGGATAAGATTTATTAGCTAATATTTCAAAATCGAATGTGAGTCCATGAGATCCATGGAGACCCATACTTAAAGCTCCCATTAAGATAAAAATGGAACCACCTGTAGTATACAAAAGAAATTTTGTGGCCGAATATATACGTCTTTTCCCCCCCCCACATGGATAAAAGTAGGTAAACGGGAATTAATTCCAACTCCCACATGAGAAAAAAAGTAGAATATCTCGAGAAGCAAATAATCCTAATTGGCCACTGTACATTGCCAACATCAAGAAATGCAACAATCACGGATTTCGAGTAACTGGCCAAGCAGCTAAAGTAGCTAAAGTAGTTATAAATCTCGTTAACGAAATAAGTCCAATAGAAAATCCGTCAATTCCCAGTTTCCAATGAAACTAAATAAGATCTATCCAGTTATAATCCTCTTCCAATTGAATTAATGAATTATCAAAATGATAATGATAACAGAATGTATAGGTCATTAAAAGGAGATCTAATAAGCAAATACCTAGAGTATACCATCGTATCATCTTATTCCCTCTATGGGGAAATAATGGAATTAATAACCCTGCAGATATGGGCAAAATAACAATTATTGTTAACCAAGGTAAATTGCTCATAATGAAAAGAAAAGAGACTTTCGATATCAAAACCCATGCTTGAGATCTTGGGTTGAGTATGGGTTTTGATCAGTGAAAGATAAAATGGAGAATGAAAAATATGTATGGGATGGATCTAACTATTTTTTATTGTACTTAGAGGTCAGCAAGCTAGACCCATACTGCGAGTTGTTTCATGCCATAAATAAACACGTACACTTAAGAAATCCATTGGACAAGTAGATTCGCATCTCTTACAACCTACGTAGTCTTCCGTTCTTGGAGCAGAAGCAATTTTCTTAGCTTTACATCCTTCCCAAGGTATCATTTCTAATACATCTGTGGGACATGCTCGTACACACTGAGTACAACCAATACATGTATCATAAATTTTTACTGAATGTGCCATTGGACCTAAGAACTCCATTAGTTAATTAAAAGTTTTTAATTGGATAATATTTTAATAATATATGGCCAGTAACGATATATTATGACTATCAAGCAAATCAATAATTGTATTATCTGGGATATAATGGATAGATTTGGATTCTATCAGAATAATAAGATTTGTATAACTTTCATCTCTCCAGATTTCACCAAATCTGGTCTAATCATGTTAGATTTGGATAATCACACAATCACACACACACACACACACACACACACACACACACACACACACACACACACACACACACACACACACACACACACACACACACACACACACACACACACACAATAAAAAAGATATCCCTTGGTACTTGAATAATAATAGGGAAACCTGACTTGAATGATCCTGTATTAACGGCTAAATTAGCTAAAGGCATGGGACATAATTATTATGGAGAGCCGGCTTGGCCCAATGATCTACTATATATTTTTCTAGTAGTAATTTCAGGTACTATTGCATGTACCATAGGTTTAGCAGTTCTAGAACCATCAATGATTGGCGAACCAACAAATCCATTTGCAACTCCTTTGGAAATATTACCCGAATGGTATTTTTTCCCCGTATTTGAAATACTTCGTACAGTACCTAATAAATTATTAGGTGTTCTTTTAATGGCTTCAATACCTGCAGGACTTTTAACAGTCCCTTTTTTAGAGAATGTGAATCAATTTCAAAATCCATTTCGTCGTCCAGTAGCTACAATAGTATTCTTAATCGGTACCGCAGTAGCTCTTTGGTTAGGTATTGGGGCAACATTACCTATCGATGAATCTTTAACTCTAGGTCTTTTCCAATTTGATCTAATTTAGAATATCTAAATCCCGAAAGAAATCTTCTGTTCTTATATCTAGGGAGTAGTTGCTTCAAGACAAATGATCTCTCCCTAGATATATTTTGTCAAATTTCAAATATATTTGTATGTAATAAATAATAAGGGATTTCTTAAAATTTAATTTAAAGAATAACTTAGAAAAAGGGAATGAATGGAGAGATGAAATAGAACCATTTCATGAATCTAAACCCGATTCCCAAGTAAATCAATTCCAATATTTCATAGAAATTCCAATATTTCTTTGACAGATTATTCCTCGAGGTGTTTAATTCTCATTAAATCTTCCCGACTATAATTTGATAGGTCTGATAATGTTTTTATATTGGCCTTTTTGAGGCAGTTATATATCCTAGTAGAGAAGTTTAATTGGTCAATATACATTTGGTCAAAAATGATTCTCTTCGTATCGGTCGATATATGTGAAGGAGGTAGGGAAGGAGTCAGATTATCACTTAGACTATTTATTCCATTGATGTTTTCCTCCTCTGCACATAGAAAAGGAAGGAAAAAGTCAATCAAATTCTGAGAAGCTTCGTAAAGTGCCTCTTTAGGAGGCAATCCTCCATTCGTCCATATTTCAAGAAAAAGGATTTCTTGTATCTCATTTCCACTCCAATAGGAATGAATACTATAATTTACATTTTGAACAGGGATAAAGGTAGCATCTATAGGAAAAATTCCATCCTGAGAATTATAATTATTATAATTTGGATTTTGGGTAATATACCTGTGACCTTTTTCAATTTGTAATGATATATCTAAGGTAATTGATTTTTTTATGTTAGCTATATGTTGTGTAGTATCAATTATTCTCACAGAAGGTGGTAATATGATATCTTGCACAGTTACTTTTTTTGGTCCAACGATATAGATATACACTTTGTGAATTCCGTATGCATCACTTCTAAGCACAATTTCTTTCAGATTCATCAAAATTTCATGTATCGATTCTTCAATACCTATTAACACAGAATATTCATTTTTTATGTTTTTAATTTTGGCATGTGTGATACATGTTCCTTCTACTTCTCCAAGTAAAACTCTTCTTATTGCACTACCTATTGTATTAGCTTGACCTTTGCGAAGCGGAGATAGAGTGAAATGACCATAATGAAGACGCTTACTGTCTACTCTGGATTCGACACGCTTTAATTGTGGTGTCTTAATAGAGACTAATATTTCATCCTGAATCATAATGATTATTTGAATAGATAATTTAAATATTTTTTTCTCTTAAAATTCATTCAATTCTTACACACGTCTCTTTTTGGGAGGTCTACATCCATTATGTGGCATAGGAGTTACGTCACGTATATAACTCAAAAGTACACCACTTTTAGCAATGGCTCGTACTACTGTATCTCTCCCTGGACCAAGGCCACTTATCATAACTTCTGCTTGTTTTAGCAGACCTTGATCCATTAATGTATGAATAACATTTTTTGCTACAGTTTGAGTAGCAAATGGTGAACGTCATTTTGTGCCTTTGAATCCACAAGCACCAACAGAAGACCAAGAAATAGCTTGTCCTCGTATATCTGTAACAGTAACAATGGTATTGCAAAAACTTGCTCAAACGTTAATAATTCCTTTCAGTATTCGATGTTTAGTTCTATGTGGTAAAAATCTTCTTGTAGTTCTACGTGTCACAAATCTTTTTGTAGTTTTTGACACAAATTTTCTTGTAGTTTTTGACACAAATTTTCTCGTAGTTTATAAATATTATAATTTAATAGTTAAAAAAAATCTATAAATTTATATCTAACTTTATAGATATAAATTTATAGACCAAATTTATAGATCAAAATAATAAATCAAACTTTTTTTTATAAATGCATTTCTTGATATAGATAAGGATTATCCCTGTCTTTGTTTATGTCTCAAATTGCGACTAATTACCAGAAGGCATTTCTGCCTACGAATTAGGTGACACTTTTCACAAAATTTACGAACAGAAGCATGGATTTTCATTAATTTGTGGTCTTTCAAGGAATTACTAGGATCATATTCCATTTTGATTTCTAAAAAATAGAGTTTATTTAATGAATGAGGCTCATTATTGAGTCATATCAGATAAAAACATTACGATTTTTAGATGGTAGGAAATATATAAAATATGCGTCCCGTACGATTACGCTCGGGAAAAAATCTGACCTTGACCCTAACTCCTAGTAGTAATTCTTCTCTACTAAATTGGTGTTGAATCTTATCTAAAATAAATGCTTCAATATCAAGGCCATTATCTAAATGAACCCTAAACAGGCCGTTAGGTAATTTTTCTGTAATTATACCTATACCCATGGTTTGACCATTAGGATTAGGACCTCTGACCCCTCCATTAGTTTTCATAATTTACATGTAAGCTCCTCCCTAGCATCTTATTATTTCAATATTATTTACTTCTTTATTAACGTTATATAGGTATTAACACTTTATTAACCTTAATAGGTATTAACATAATACTATATTATTATTTTCGACGGACGCACAATAACATAATAAAATTTTAAACAATTATTTATAATTACCCAATATTGATCCATTATAAGAATATTCGATCAAAAGATAACATTAGCATCATCATCATAACTGGGGGGACATCTAAAAATTATACATCCTTTCCTTAAATCATAAGGAGTTAATTCGACCTTAACTCTATCCCCTCTTAGTATTTGTATAGATTTGTATCGAATCTTCCCCGAAATACACGTTAAAACATCTTCGCCATTATCCAAATGGACTGTAAACATGCCGTTGGGAAATGCTTCAGTAACTAAACCTTCGACTATGATATAGTTTTTTTTATTCATTCAATTTGTTGCTCGCCCCTCCTGGCTTACTGTTTCAAATAACATTGTCATTAATGTAGCACAAGACTTTTTTGAAACACATATTTTGATGTTTATTTTGTGTTTAGGAATACGTTTATAAATTACCACAAAATACATAATAATTCACCTCCTATTTTTTTTGTTGAGCTTCTCGATCAGTCATAATTCCTTGGGAAGTAGAAAGGATTACAATGCCCATTCCACCTAAAACTTTAGGGATCTCCCGATAATTGGAATAAATTCTCAAACCAAGTTTGCTAATACGCTTTGGAGCAGTTATATATCTATTTTCCTTCCTTTCTCTAGATCTTGAAGTTAAAACCAAAAGAGATTTCTTACCTTCTTTATGTTCCCTAACATCCTCTATAAAACCTTCTCGTAGAAGGATCCTTGCAATGTTATCGGTCATAATAGTAGATGTTACTCGAACTATTTTTTTTCCCATGTCAACATTTCTTATAGAAGTCATTAGATTGGTAATAGTATCATTACCCATGATGAACTAATTCTTAGGAATTCCCGGTCTCTAATATAAAAAGGCATGTTTATCTTTTTTAAGGAATATACCTGAGATGTGTGTGTGTGTGTGTGTGTGTCTATGTGTGTGTGTGTGTGTGTGTGTGTGTGTGTGTGTGTGTGTGTGTGTGTGTGTGTGTGTGTGTGTGTGTGTGTGTGTGTGTGTGTGTGTGTGTGTGTGTGTGTGTGTGTGTGTGTGTGTGTGTGTGTGTGTGTGTGTGTGTGTTGTGTGTGTGTGTGCATTTACATGCATTCATGCCCATGCAATCAAATATTATATGTAATTGGAGTGGATATGAATTATCAAATGCTTTATCTAGAATGATATGTATATCATCTTGTTTTGTATTGATATTATATGGGATTAAATGCTAAATTATATTTCTCTTAAATTAAATATGAAACTTACTTGGAATTAAAATATTGTTTGACATGTTGTTAATTATTATATGATTACTTATTAGTAATTTTTTTGGGATTACTATAGAGAAATTTTTAGGGTTTATATGATTGTCATTGAGTTAAAATATTTTATATGTTATGAAAATTTGAACCTCTACAAAAGTCTTGTTATAAATAAATGATCATTAAATTTTGATTATGAATTAAATGTTTACTACTATTTTTTTTAATTATAAATTGAATCAATTGTTTGATCAAGTGGGGTAATTAAATATCAATCAACTGATTATGGTATTTAGATGTCCATAATGAACTATAAAAAATATATGATGTTTTTGTATTAATACGTAATATAGAATTCATTATGTAAATTTTTATATGTTTGAAATATATTTATTTTAGCATTATTATGCTTATCTAATATTATTGACATTAAATTAGTATGTGTAATGGAATTCATGTACTTAATACCATTAATAGGCATATTGGAGTTATTCAAAAGAGTTGTGTGTATGAATTTGATTGATTTTGAGATCTATTAAACTATATTAAATCTTTGGAAAAAGTAGCGTTTATCATTTGAAAATTGTCATTTCACCTATTTGATTTAGTTTGCATGTATTTCATGATATCATGTTAGAATGTATTTATTTATGATATGCTGCATGTGATAGTTATCTTACGACACATGAGTTTCTAGTTAACTTTCTCAATTTTTGGACTATAATTGTAATATGTTATTCAAATATGTAATATTGTATACTTGTATTATTTGATGTAGATTATATAATAGTAGTAGTTGGTTATAATATATCTATACTTATTATACTACTTAATCAATCATGGTTGAATTATTAACTTGAACTATCTTTCACATAATATTATTTAATTTATGGAATCAAGTCAACATATGTTATATTTATCATTAGATAAATTAATATAACACTTAACCTTATGGTTAGTACAAAAATTTATCTTAAATGATGAATCTAATTAAGGATAATTAATGATGAGTTAATTCTATAATTGAATTTATAAAAAAATAAACCTAATTTTAGTTAACCCTAACGGGTTATTACATCTTCCCTCCTTATATATATATCTCTTCATAGTATCATTATTGATGAATAATTATGTGAATTTTTCTATCATGCTTTCAATCTTCTCGATGAACACTATCTAGTCACTTTTCAACATTACTACCAATATAAGACTCATATCTCCAAGAAACATAATAAAAAGGTTAAAGTTTACACTTTGAATGTTGGTGGTCTAGTCCTTAAATTAGATTATACCCTTGTTAAAGAAGGAAAATATGCCTAAAAATAGTGGGGCCCTTATTTAGTGAAAGATATTCTTGGTCCTAACCCTTATTACCTATAAACTAATGAAGGACATGGTATTAAAGAGCCCAATAATGCACAATTCCTAAATAAATATTGTGGTTACATATTTCCCTTATCATCCTTCTATATGCTATCTTACTAACACCTTTTCTAGGATATTCATAGATATCACCCTATATTGTATTTTATTATTACACAAACCTTAGTGCATTCTCTTGGTCCTTTGGTTTCTTTCTTTCATGAGTTGCATTGAAATACTATGGATAGGACCTAGTTTACCTCATGAATTCCTGTCACTTTTATTAATTTCCATATCAACTTTGTTATTTTCCAATTCTTATTTCACCTTTTGGGTTTTTCTTTTATGAGTTATAGTTTAAGATCATGGATAGGACTGGGCCCTCCTCATAAATACCATTTCTACCTTTTTATTTTCTTACATACTCTATTTGTACCCTCTTTGGTTTCTCTTTTATGATTTTTAGTGTAACACCATGGATATGACTATGCCCTCCTCAGAAATACCATTTATGCCTTTATTTCACCCTCTTGGGTTTCTTTTTATGAGTTGAAGTGTAATACCATGGATAGGACCAAGCTCTCATAAAATCACAATTTTATTTCAAAACCATCTTCACCTTTATTTTCAACATAGTGTTACTTTTCTGGAAGATTAATAAATGGTTATGTTGAGGTAAACATACCCCCATTTCTAAAAAATGACCCTTGTTTAATTTTATAAATTATGTTAGAAATTATGCATTCAAGTTGATAAGAGTGAATTATTTGAATATAATGGTTCTCATATATCTTAATTGACATTTTTACATATAATCCTTGCTTGACTTCTTCCAATGTTGCTAAATTTTGATACTTTTATTTCCATGTTGCAGGTTTAATAGAGTTCCATTTGAATGAACAGTGTTCAAGGTTTATGCTTTAATGTCAAATTAACCCTTAGTTGGTTAAATAATATGATCTCTTTTAATCCTTATATATTAACCTTTGGTCTCAATTGATTGATTAAATCCATGTTTAAATGATGTTAAAAAACCTTAGTCTAAGTTTTAATGTTGAAATGGATTCATATTTACAATGGATTCAAATTTATGTGGGAACATATTATTATATTTTAAACCTTGATTAAACTTTAGTCTAAGCTCTAACTATGTTTATTAATATTATAAAAACCTTAGTATAAAACTCTATCCTAAGTTATTTATAATTTTAAACCCTTACCTTACCTATTTTATTGTTGGCAGGAACAAATTAAACATGATGTTGCCAAGTGGTAATATCTAGGGAGATCATATCAAATATAAATGGTGCAAGGGAAATTTCTTGATTCAAAATGTCAAAGATCCTAAGGATAAGTTCAATAATGATAAGTGCTAAAATATTGGTGAATCTAAAAAAATCAAGAGCACATGAATGTGAACCAGAGTCAATACGTCAAGGTCAAAGATTGATGGTGTATGTTTAATAGAAAAATGGATATCTGATAATGAGAAAAGGTCAACAAGTCAAGGATACTAAGGAGTAATGTGAGAGTGACAAGTTTTAGAATCTTATCAAGTGATCAAGAAGATCAATGTCCCATATTTAATCTTATTTATAAAGATAGAGATTAATGGTCTATTCTTGATCATGCATTTGGTAGATCAATGATGTGAGTCTAATCCTATAAAATGAAGATAAATGACCTAATTTTGATCATACATTCAATATCAATGGTGCTAGTGGAATCAACAATTCAAAGATTCCAAATCTAGTGTGATGATTCCATGTGGTACAAGAGCATTTAAGCAGTGAAGACTATTTACAAGGTACATAGACAGCCTACAGATATACCATGTGTCCTAATATTGAGAGCTTGGAAGGAAAATCAATGACATGTGATTAAGACAAGGCTAAGAAGACTTCTTAAGAGATCAAAAGTGTAAATTAATCATTCTTCAATATTATAAAAGGCAATGACATGTGTCCAAAAATGATAACAATCATATTTTAAATAAATGAACAATGTGACATAGCAATGCTACATAGGTAGAACACATCATAATAGAACATCTTGTGGACCCTAGAATGTGGAAGGTATAAATGTGCAATATAAATACAATCTAAGTCATCAAAGCACACATTTTGAATCTAGTTTCTGCCATTAAAGCTCTGTATAAACCTTTAAAAATCCCTAAGAGTGTATGGATATCACTAATTTCTACTTGGATTCACTAGTTTGGGATTGAAGAGTTGGATTATTATCTACAAATCGATAATTCAATTAGAATTATAACAATGGAGATTCATTAACATGTTTCAAATCAAGAATTTGATCAATATTTGACATCAAATGTCAAAGGATGAGTGTTCAAGGATATCAATTTTATTTCTATTTATTTGAATACATGGGATAAAAATTACTCCAAATTGTTCTTAATAATTCAAAACCAATTGGTTATCACTAAGGAAGAAGAAAATATCCTCCCAGTAAAGAGACTTTATGATGACATTGTGACCATCCAGATGACTGGTCTTCACTAAGTAGCTACTAAACAAGAGGCACTTCATTGCATTGATGTTCTTGGTCTCATTTTCAAAGAAGATAATATAAACAAAGGTATGTTCATTAATAAACATAAATTTAAGAAAATTGCTTACATATCACTAATTGCATTCAATTCTTACTACAAATTTCCCAAGCCCTAGATTGACCTAACCTTCATTAATTTATGGGAAAAACAACACAACATGATAGATACCCTAATTATGTGTTTGGAATTAGGTAACCAACTTATTATGGATCTCAATAAGAACATCCCTATCAGTTAGTATAGACCTTGAATAGGATGGTAATGACAATGTTGAACAAGCTATATCAATGTAAAATTACAACATATGTATAACCAATGTGGGTCCCTATGGTGTATTTAACTATTAAAAAGGTAATGGTTCCTCCATTAGGTGAGATAATCAATATCTCCCTAAGAAAAAACCTATATGAAATAAAGAATAAGAAAAAGATTGAGTTTTATATGATGTCGTATCTACTAGATACCTTGTGTGTAACCACAAATATTCAAAATTAGAGAGAATTGTCTCCAAATGGTACTTAGATGTTTTCCTAGTACTAATCCAAATTACACATTTATAAGTATAGAGACCACATCTCGTTCAATTATGATTGTGTCTACCCTACATTAACTAAGGGTATATATGGTTTTCCTATGATGAGATTTAACCCTTTAATAAAAAATTCTATTGAAGTAATAGGGGACATATGGTTGTATCTAGATTGCACTATCATAAGGATTAAGGGAACCCAAAATACTCCTCTCAAATTAACAATCCATATACCTGATAAATTAATAGAAAAATATATAGCCTATCAGTTGTTCAATGGGATTGATGGAATTTATAAGACAAAAAAGAAAGGGTCTCCTTCATAGTTTCCCTTTGACAATTTGTAAGACTATCTTTAGGTAGTAGGACCATATTGAGGCTGCATCAAATAATAGATTATCATTCAATTTGAAAATTTATGGTCTTAGACAATGGGATCCTTATGGAAAGGTAAAGGAGAATTTGAGAATCAAAGGAATTTCTAATGTGGCTTATGAGCTTGAGCCCATTCCATTTGACTTAATATACATTAAATCATTCTCAATATATGAAGTTACTAGGATATTAAAGGAACACAACATAAGGCTTGAGTCTAGGTTGAATAGGAACAAGAAGATGGAAGACATGTGGAAACTAGGCCCTAGGCAGTATAATCTAATTGATGTTGGTTCCTCTACGTTTCCCACAAAAGAGGTATAAGTACAAAACAGGCCTAAAGAGAAATGACAAATGAAATTTATTCTAGTTCATTAGTTCTTGAATCTTTATAAGCAATAGATCTAGATCTACCTTAGTAAGATGTACACATGATAGCATTGGACCCCAATGAATCCATCGAAGATGTACTTAGGATGTTATCTATTACTTATGAGATAGATACAAAAGAAGAGGCAAATGTTTAAGAAGCCAAACAAGATAAGGAAAGTCCTTGGACCTAATGGTTATTAACACCCCTAAAAGTAAATCTAAGATGGCCATCATTCTAAAGGTAAAGAATCCAAAGGTAACTATGACATCACCTTTGAGTGAAGTCAACTTTTTTATAAAATAAAACATATTATATGGTCTACTTATTCCTTTGTCATTCATTTATGAATCAAGGTTAAAAAATATTCCCATTATTCATCATCCATGGGCTATGGTGAAGGCTAATAACCTCCTAATACAATAAGAATTAAATCCATGGATCATTGCTTCACAAGAAGAAGAGGCAAGGAGATTGGATACTCCAAGTCAATCAACACAATCAAAAGTAGAAATCCTAGATCCACATGTTACCCAATCTTCAATTAGGGTCAAGTATTATCCAGAGACTACTAATTTGTAAATGGTGATTGTGAAAATATTCATAGAAGGTGGTGAAGAGAGTACATATCAAAAGGTGGATTCCTTGACTAATTTGACCTAGGAAAAGGGACAAAGACTTGGTGAGGATCCAAGATTTGAGGAGGATGTACTAGAGCTATCTCAATCATAATCTGAATAGTTAAAAGATATTATCAAAGGCCTAAAGTATAAAATTAATAACTTAGAGAAGAAATCTATCATATCAGTGCTAGGGGATATGGTCAATAAGTTTGAACCAATTATTTATAACACATTCAGCTTTCTAAAGGATATAAGGTCTAAAAAAACATGGTGAACAAGTAGAATTCCATGGCTATGCAAAAAGTGAATCAATGGAAATCTTTAAGAAATAAAGTAAAGGAACTAATCAATGTATTGATGGATAATAAAATTCTCAAGTTTAATATAGTTATATTGGCACATTTAAACATGGATATGACTATCTTGTCAAAGAAGATAAAGGATATGAGAAAATGGTCTAAGTGCATGGAGGATGATTCTAAAGACTTTAATCAATTAGAGAGTAAATAGTGAATATATTGGGAGGGTTGATCAAATACCCAACTAATCTTAGTCATATGGGTTTGATAAAATATTATAGACTCAAATATAGGGATAATCAATTCATGTAAGAAGTAAAGAGCAAAATCCAAGGCACAACAGGGGTAGACAATAAAAGAATCTTGGACATGATCTTATCTACAGAGGATAAAATTAATGATGCTATGATTATTATAGATGCATTAGATAGAGATGACAAGGACTTGAAAGACATGGAAGACCAAGAAGAGGAATTATTTCTAGAACCTATCATTAATTTCAGACTGATTGATGAAGAACATGGTAAGGTAATGAAGATGAAGCAACAAAAGTAAAGGACTGCAGCTGGAGGATCTTATAAAATTTAAATTTATTGAATTAGCATATTATTTTTGTAATAAAACATGTATATCATCTGAAAAGAGAATATTATATTTTTTTAAATCATGTGAATCTTGTAAAACACATTGCTTATAGGTCAGTCCTTTTTATAAAGTGTCTAGTTATAGAATGTTGTAAAAGGACAACTATCCTTGGCACTTATTCAAATATCATTTAATATGACTGATTGACATACCTCAAAATCTTATATAAAATGGATACTATCATTTGTAAAATAGGAGGGAATTTTAGATCAAAAACCACTTTGTAAATTTGGAGAAATTAATGCAAGCAATCAAATTATACAAGAATTATCTTGTATTTATTTATGTATTTTTTAATAATTGTTACTTCTTCATAAAATGGTTTGATGTTTAGATTAAATTTATTTATATGAATCGTTGATGTGCATGTGTGAATGTAGATTTGCCAATTTGTGCTTATGCTAGGTTGATTGAAATACTTTAGATTAATTTCATTTGCATTACTTTTCTTGAAGATGTGTTAATGCTAATTTATTATGAAAGCAAATACTTAAAGTGAGTCTGAGTTCTTATTTGCATTATTTCAAAATCCTTAGACATTTTCTTGGTATATGATAGGATATGCCTTTCAATATTTCATGTCATATATTGGTTTAAGTTCATGTATTCAATGAAATTAAAGCTTTTCCATAATGATTGAACTAAAGATCAGAGATATCTTTCTTCTCTACCCTACCCTTCCTTTTGGTCATTTTTTAATCAAATCATTGTAGTTTACTTTTCATTATAAATATACATGATATATTAGACATTAAAATTTAGGTATTGATCATAATTCACTATACTTAGTTCAAATTACCTTCATCTTTCATAATCAAGCTTTAAGACCATGGTTACTCCCAACAACCAGCCATATTATCAATTTGTGAAATAGTTAATTCCTTTGCTGCTATTCCACCAAAAATATTAGGAAGATTAAAACTACCTACTCATGAAATAGATTCTTTAAATCTAGAAATGAGAAGTGTTTTAAACACTCTTTAAACCCTATGATATGCTTTAGGCATCAATAGTTTACAATTTTATGATCCTATATTCTCAGCTTTGATTTTTGTTTCTTTTGTAGATAAAACTTGCACAAAAAACTATGTTAGCATGTATTCCTACATTTCCATACATTCTTATGATAAGGAATTACAATTACTTTTTATTATATCCCTTTCTCATATTCTCACATTTTTTGTGATTTGAAGTAATTCAAATTTATTCATGTTCATTCCCCTTGATTTAATTTCATTCAACATTGGATAAAACAAGGTCTAATTCAATATATCACTTTTGTTTCACATGACTAAACAAGACTCTTAGACACAATGCTCTTTGAGTTATCTTCTTTAGAGACCAAGTCCCATGTTTTCAAATTCTAGTCATTTTTAGCACCCATATTTGGCTCTCTAAATTTGTGTGGAGGACAAATAGAAAAATACATCATAAATTAAAATCCAATTAATTTAAAAATAAATTCAATCATTAAAAGGAAATATAAAAATTTTAAATTTTAAAATCATACTAAAATAAATTATTTATAACACATTATATCTCAAACTCCATAATTAGCCTCATAATAGAGTTGAGGTCTATTGTGATACAATAGGCTAGTAGATTTGGATAGGAGAGTTCAAAAAAAAAATAGTAATACCTACTTTCTCATGCAAGTACCCAATATTCATAGTAGATTGATGGATCTATAAGGGGTCCTAAGGAATAGGGAATATGTTGTAGGAAGGTAGGTCCATTTTAATTTTCTAGCCTTCATGGGATGTTGGTTATACTTAATTTCGTGACCCATAATCATATCCTATACACTTCCCTAATCTTTTACACCTTAATTACATACTCCTCCAAGTAATTCACCACCTTATTTAGCCCCTACATAAGCCAAATACCCTTTTTGAAATTTACCAAACAATATAAACATGGTTTGACCCTATATTCAAATTATTATTAAAATGTTAGGGGTCTAGGTCAGCATTGGATGACTTAGACTGGGACCTAACTTGATTTTTTCAATTAATAATATAGGGTCAAATTAGGTTGACTTTATTAGCTAAAATTTCAAAAAGGTTTATGGTTAGATTAAGATATATATACCCATTATTTTTGCCATTTTAAAGAGAAAGAAGAGAATTATTTATTTATTTGTGATTCTTTACAATATAATGTTCAACCATTATACTTGAAGAGTTATTTTCTTAGGGTTCACTAAGGAAGAAGAAAATATCCTCACAGTAAAGAGACTTTATGATGACATTGTGGCCATCCAGATGATTGGTCTTCACTAAGCAACTACTAAACCAGAGGCACTTAATTGCATTGATGTTCTTGGTCCCATTTTCAAAGTAGATAAAATAAATAAAGGTATGTTGATTAATAAACATAAATTTAATAAAATTTCTTACATATCACTAATTGAATTCAATTCTTACTACAAATTTCCCAAGCCCTGGATTGACCTAACCTTCATTAATTTATGGGAAAAACAAGACAACATGTTAGATACCCTAGTTAGGTGTTTGGAATTAGGTAACCAAGTTATTATGGATCTTGATAAAAACATCCCTATCAGTCAGTATAGACCTTGAATAGGATGGTAATGACAATGTTGAACAAGTTATATTGATGTATAATTACAACATATGTATAACCAATGTGGGTCCCTATGGTGTATTTCATTATTAAAAAGGTAATGGTTCCTCAATTAGGTGAGATAATCATTATGTCCCTAAGGAAAAAACTACATGAAATCAAGAATAAGAAAAATATTGAGTTTTATATGATGTCCTATCTACTAGATACCTTGTGTGTAACCACAAATATTCAAAATTAGAGAGAATTGTCTCCAAATGGTACTTAGATGTTTTCCTGGTAATAATCCAAATTACACATTTATAAGTATAGAGACCACATCTAGTTAATTTATGATTGTGTCTACCCTAAATTAAGTGATGGTATATATGGTCTTCCTATGATGAGATTTAACCCTCTAATAAAAAAATTATATTGAAGAAATAGGGGATATATGGTTGTATCCATATTACACTATCATAAGGATTGAGGGAACCCAAATTACTCCTCTCAAATTAACAATCCATATACGTGATAAATTAATAGAAAAATATATAGCCTATCAGTTGTTTAATGGGATTGCTAGAATTTATAAGACAAAAAGGAAGGGTCTCCTTCATAGTTTCTCTTTGACAATTGGTAAGACTATCTTTAGGTAGTAGGACCATGTTAAGGCTGCATCAAATCATAGATTGTCTTTCAATTTTAAAATTGATGGTCTTAGACAATGGGATCCTTATGGAAAGGCAAAGGAGAATTTGAGAATCAAAGGAATTTTTAATATGGCTTATGAGCATGAGCCCAATTAATTTGACTTAATATACATTAAATCATTCTCAATCTATGAAGTTACTAGGATATTAAAGGAACACAACATAAGGCTTGAGTCTAGGTTGAATAGGAATAAGAAGATGGAAGATAGGTGGCAACTAGGCCCTAGGCAGTATCATCTAATTGATGTTGGTTCGTCTACATTTCCCATAAAAGAGGTATAAGTAGAAAATAGGCCTAAAGAGAAAGGACAAATGAAATTTATTTTAGTTCATTAGTTCTTGAATCTTCACAAGCACTAGACCAAGATCTACCTTAGTAAGATGTACATATGATATCATTGGACCCGAATGAATCCATTAAAGATGTACTTAGGATGTTATCTATTACTTATGAGATAGATTCAAAATAAGAGGCAAATATTTAAGAAGCAAGAAAAGATAAGAAAACTTTGTTAGACCTAATGGTTATTAACACCCCTAAAAGTAAATCTGAGATGGCCATTGTTTTAAAGGTAAAGAATCCAAAGGTAACTATTACATCACCTTTGAGTGAAGTCAACTTTTTTAGAAAATAAAACATATTATATGGTCTACCTATTCCTGAGTCATTCATTAATGAACCAAGGTTATAAAATGTTGCCACTATTCATCATCCATGGGCTAGAGTAAAGGGTAATAACATCCCAATACAATAAGAATTAAATCCATGGATCATTTCTTGACAAGAAGAAGAGGCAAGGAGATTGGATACTCCAAGTCCGTCAACATAATCAAAAGTAGAAATCCCAGTTCCACATGTTACCCAATCTTCAAGTAGGATCAAGTATTATCCAAAGACTACTAATTTGTAAATGGTGATTGAGAAAATATTCATAGAAGGTGGTGAAGAGAGTACAAATCAAAAGGTGGAGTCCTTGACTAATTTGACATAGGAGAAGGGAAAAAGACTTGGTGAGGATCCAAGATTTGAGGAGGATGTACTAGAGCTATCTCAATCATAATTAAAATAGTTAAAAAATTTTATCAAAGGCCTACAGTATAAAATGGAGATCTTAGAGAAGAAATCTATCATATCGGTGTTAAGGGATATGGTTAATAAGTTTGAACCAATCATTTATAACACATTCAACATTCTAAACAATATAAGGTCTAAAAAAAACATGATGAACAAGTTAAATATCCATGGTTATGAAAAAAGTGAATCAATGGAAATATTTAATAAATAAAGTAAAGGAAATAATAAATGTATTTATGGATAATAAAATTCTTGAGTTTAAGATAGTTAGATTGGCACATTTAAACATGGATATGACTATCTTTTCATAGAAGATAAAGGATATGAGCAAATGGTCTAAGTGCATGGAGGATGATTCTAAAGACTTTAATCAATTAGAGAGTAAATAGTGCATATACTAGGAGGCTTGATCAAAGACCCAAATAATCTTAGTCATATGGGTTTGATAACATATTATAAACTTAAATATATGGATAATCAATTCATGCAAGAAGTAAAGAGCAAAATCCAAGGCACAACAGGGGTAGAAAATAAAAGAATCTTGGACATGATCTTATCTATAGAGGATAAAATTAGTGATGCTATAAATATTAGAGAGACCTTAAATAGATATGACAAGGACTTGAAAGTCCTAGAAGACCAAAAAGAGGAATAATTTCTATAACCTATCATCAATTTCAGACTGATTGATGAACAACATGGTAAGGTAAGGAAGATGAAGCAACAAAAGTAGAGGGATACAGCTAGAGGATCTTATAAAAGTCAAATTTATTGACTTAGAATATTATTTTTGTAATAAAACATGTATATCATCTGAAAATAGAATATTTTATTGTGTAAAATCATGTGAATCTTGTAAAACACATTGCTTATAGGTCAATCCTTTTTATAAAGTGTCTAGTTATAGAATGTTGTAAAAGGACAACTATCCCTGGCACTTATTCAAATATCATTTAATATGAATGATTGGCATACCTCAAACTCTTATATAAAATGGATACTATCATTTGTAAAATAGGAGGGAGTTTTAGATCAAAAACCACTTTGTAAATTTTGAGAAAATTAATGTAAGCAAGGGAATTATACAAGGATTATCTTTTATTTATTTATGTATTTTTTAATCATTGCTACTTCTTACAGAAATGGTTTGATGTTTAGATTTGAACTATTTGTATGAATATTTGATGTGCATTTGTGAATGTAGATTTTTCAATTTATGCTTATGATAGGTTGATTGAAATAATTTAGATTCATTTCATTTACATTACTTTTCTTGAAGATGTGTTAATGCTAATTTCTTATGGAAGCAAATACTTAAAGTGAATTTGAGTTCTTATTTGCATTATTTCAAAATCCTTAAAAATTTTCTTTATATATGATAGGATTTGTGCCTTTGGATATTTCATGTCATATATTGGTTTAAGTTCATGTATTTGATGAAATTAAAGCTTTGCCATAATGTTTGAACTAAAGATCAGAGATATCTTTCTTCTCTACCCTACCCTTCCTTTTGCTCATCTTTTAATCAAATCATTGTAGTTTACTTTTCATTATAAATATACATGATATATTAGACATTAAAATTTAGGTCTTGATCATAATTCACTATAATTAGTTCAAATTACCTTAATCTTTCATAATCAAGCTTTAAGACCATGGTTACTCCCAACAACTAGTTATATTATCATTTTGTGAAATAGTTAATTCCTTTGATGTTATTCCATCAAAAATATTAGGAAGATTACAACTAGATACTCATGCAATAGATTCTTTGAATCTATAAATGAGAAGTGTTTTAAACACTCTTTAAACCCTATGATATGCTTTAGGAATCAATGGGTTACAATTTTATGATCCCATATTCTCAGCTTTGATTTTTGTGTCTTTTGTAGATAAAATTTGCACAAAAAACTATGTTAGCATGTATCCTTAAATTTCCATACATTATTATGATAAGGAATTACACTTACTTTTCATTATATACCTTTCTCATATTTTCACATTTTTTATGATTTGAAGTAATTCAAATTATTTCATGTTCATTCCCCTTGATTTAATTTCATTCAACATTGGATAAAACAAGTTCTAATTCAATATATCACTTTTATTTCACATGACTAAACAAGACTCTTAGACACCATGCTCTCTTAGTTCTCTTCTTTAGCAACCACGTCGCAAGTTTTCAAATTCTTGTCATTTTTAGCACCCATATTTATATACCTCCCTATATAATTATTCTAGAATTAATGTTCTTAGGTCACAATACATTATCCATTGAATATGACCAACCTTTTCATCTCTTTAATTATTTTAATTGAAAGTATAAAAATATAAAGGGGAAGTATACATGTCTTATACGCACTATGTACATTCTAATTCTACATTTCAATACTTCAAGTGATTCATAGTATTTACATCTCTAAAAAAAGTGCCAAAGAAGGTCTAATAAAAGCTCATGCAGTTACATTTTATTATCATCTTGGGTTGGGGTTCAATTTAAAATAACTAGAACAATAATGAACCCTGATTCTAAGCATATAGGATATGTAACTTTAATTCTTAAGGAAGTTTACATAGAAAAATAACTTGCATATATTTTATTCATCTTGTGACATTATGGAAAGTAGTTCAAAGACAAATAAGAATTAAACCAAACAATTCCCATGAAATCTTCCCCATGAAGAGAATATATAATTCATCCTCCTCTATCATAGTGACAAAAAAAATTACATAACTTGAAAATGTGTAGAGGAATAAATATACAACACATGCATAGTTACTAACCTATCAATTCTAACCATGAAAAAACTATCCCTCGATTGATTCTATTATTTTGAAAAAACATTACCATTATATATGTTTTTCCTTCTAATAGTCTTAGAAGCCTTATTTTAGTATTAAAAATTAATTATATTCATGAGGTATAATTTTTTTTATGATTCTTTCTCCCTCTTTCCATTTATGTTCTTTTCCATTGATTATTCAATAATTAATTAGTATGTTCAATTAGGCACTAAATCATATTTGATTTTTTTTAAAAAATTGTGTTATCTTAGATATTATCAGAGTTGTTTCTAGAATCTAGATAATACGAGTTCAATGGAGATGTGATCACACAAGTTGAAGAAAGTGCACACCACATAGATGCTAAAGCAATTTGAAAATAACACAATAAGTGAAATTTCACAAGACAAAATGGATAAAACGAAAATATGATTAGTATGAGATCACCAAAGTGAGGAATACAAATAGGAGAGTACGTAAGTAACTCCTCCACAAAAGGTGGACAAGGCACCGTAAGAATAGAATGTAACTCCTCCATGAAAGTGGTGACAAGGTGTTAAGAATAGAGAAGTAACTCCCATCAAGGGAGTTACTTATGACATTATTATGACACCTATGACACATCTATGACACACACCTCCACATAAGCTAGCCTATCCCACAAATGTAGGAAAACTTTATGTATGCACAATAAATATAATTTCCCTAATTAATAAATAGGGAAAAATAAAAACCTACACTAATACCCCCCCATAAGCACAGCTTAGGTAGGTAGTGTGGAAATATAAAATGGGTCCTGACAACTAGGCCTGATGAGGTACCCATGTAAAAATGCAATCTCCCATAATATAGAGAAAACGAGAAAACTCCTAGGAAAAAACTCCCCCCATAAGTGAGACATAAAAGAAAAGAAGAGGCTAGAAGGCCCCCTAGAAGATGATGCTACTGTAGATGTGGACCGCACCCCAAGAAGAGCTCGTAGATGAATGAACTTACTCTCGGTGAAAGGTTTGGTGAAGATGTCTACAACCTGCTCTGAAGACTGGCAAAATATCAAGTCAATGACCTAACTATGAATAAGCTCTCAAATGAAATGCATGTGAATCTCTATGTGCTTGGTCCATTGGTGCTGAACTAGATTCTTGTAAATCTAAAGGGTACTCTAGTTATCACAATAAATGATGGTGGCCTACCTGATAAGAATGCCAAACTCAGAAAGAATCCCCTAAAGCCAAATAGCCTCAGTAGCTGCATTAATAGCTCCCCTGTACTCTACCTCTATGGAAGATATAGCAATAGCATTCCGCTTCTTGCTAGACCAACTGATAGGACTAGAACCTAGAGAGAAATTGTAACCAAAAGTGGACTTGTGAGTCTATAAATCGCTAGCCCAGTCTGAATTTGAATATCTAACCAAGTCAACCTCTATGCCAAATATATAATGAATCCCATATCTATGTGAACCCTGTATGTAATGTAAGATCCTCTTATTTTCTTTCCAATGCAGCTCATGGGGTTCATACATGAATCTAGAGACAAGTCCCACTATATATGAAATGTTGAGCCTAGTGTGAGTCAAGTAGATGAGACTACCAACAAGTTGTCGATATTGAGTGGCATCAACCAATTATGAAGAACAATCAGCCTCAAGCTTGACTCCTGATAGAAAGGGAGTTGGAGATGGCTTGCAATTAGCCATGTGAAACTGAGCCAATAAGTTAAGAGCATACTTAGGTTGTGTAAGAGAAATCCTTGAATCTGACTGTGAGATCTCGATGCCAAGGAAGTAGTGCAACAAACCCTAGTCTATCATGTCAAATCTATCCTAAAGAGATGCCTTAACCACTACAATAGCCGATGAAGAACTCTCGGTGATCAAAAGGTCATCAACATATAGAACCAAAATCAAGAGAAAATCATCCTACTATAAGAAGTAGACATTGGGATTAGAATGGCACCTAGTGAAACCTATTATGAGAAGGAAGCAATCCATCTTGGCATACCAAGCTCGAGGGGCCTATTTAAGGCCATAGATAGATTTTCTAAGTCTACATACTAAGGAAGAATCTTGAATAAATCTTGTCAGGTGTTCCATGTAGATCTCCTCCTCTAGGTCTTCATAAAGAAAGGCACTCTTCACATCCATCTGGTGCACATCCCAACCATGTGATATAGCAATAGCCAAAGTGAGTTAAATAGAAGTCATCTTTGTAATGGGTACAAAGGTCTCTGAGTATTTAATGCCTACCACCTATGAGAAACCCTTGGTGACCAATCGTGCCTTATACTTATCAACCGACCCATCTGTTGCAAACTTGGTATGATATATCCACCTACATCAAACCATCTTTCTTCCCTTAGGAAGCAAAGTCAAATCCCTAGTGTGATTTTTGATTAAGGAAGAATATTCTTCCTCCATAGCACTATCCCACTCATGTACCCATGATGCCTCTCAAAAAGTCTATGGATATGAAACTAAAGCAAAGAAGGCATGTGGATCTCTCTAAAAATCTCACCTAGTACATCTATCATTTACGAGATCTCCTGCCTAAGTGCCAACACTCTCAAGTGTCTGTCTGGCCCAAAGTGGCCCAAAAGTGGGCGAGTAAGGTGCTAACTCATCCTCTGATTGACTAGAGGTGGATGACTCTGCATCACTATCCTCATTATCTAAACTCAAAGAAGAAGATGTCTCTGGCTCAAGAACCTGCTATGGCTAATCTAAATCTGACAAGGAATCATCATGAAGAAGTAGATCCAATGAGGGAGAAGAAGTGTCAAGTGTTGAGTCTCTAGGACTCTCCTAAAAATGGACACTTCTCTTGATGAACAACTCATGAGTGATAGGATATAGAAGGTGATATCCCTTAATACCATCTAGATATCCTATAAAGATGAAAGGCTTGGACTGATGTTCCATAGCTTTACATTTCTTCTTTAGAATGTGGGCCATGGCTGGGGATCCAAAAACCCTGAGGTGCTCAACATCAGGGTTCCTTTTATGCCAAGATTTAAAGGGTGTTATCCCTTTCAAAGCTTTGTGAGGAACCCTATTTTGATTTTAGCAAGCATAAATGATGGTTTCAGCCCACAACTGGGTGCTAAGGATTTGGAGTGAATCATATAACTACCCATCTCTTTCAAGAACCTATTCTTGCATTCTGCAACCCCATTCTATGAAGGACTATAAGTGGCTATGTGCTGAAAATCAATCCCCTTTGTGGTGTAAAAATGCTCAAACTTGATGCTAACATACTCTACTCCATTATCAGTTCAAAGAACCTTGATGGATTTCTCACTCTATTTCTCAATAAGAGCCATGAAGTCTAGAAAATTTTTAGACACTTCAGACTTTTGTTTGAGAAAATATATCTAAGTGTACCTAGAGAAATCATCAATGAAACTAAGGATGTACTTGGCCCTTTTGAAAGATGGTTTGGGAAAGGGTCCTAATACATCACTGTGGACTAACTCCAAAGGTTGTGAAGCCCTCCAAGCTTTGCCTTTGTCAAATTTTTCTTTGGGATGCTTCCCAAGGGAGCACCCCTTGCAAAGTCCTTTTGAGAATCAGACACGAGGCAAGCCAATGACCATGTCATTTTTGCAAAGTTACTCAATGTAGCGGTAGTTAAGGTGGCCAAACCACTCATGCCATAATTTGCTAAATCTATCTGAATGAGTCATCAATGCTGTTGGATAAGAATCTGATGCAAAATGTGAAAATGTTTATAACCTGGCTTGGTGATCTACCCTTCCCACTACCACTATAATATCACTATGCAATTCCCTGATAGACACTGAATCTGGTGAAAACTCAACTCTTATGCCCTGACCAATGTGAGTGATTTGGTACACTAATAGGAGATTGGTTGAAAGAGAAGGAAAACTTAGAACATTATTGAATGTTCCTCCTTCCATTTCAATTGACCCTCTCCCTATAATGAAAACTAATGTGTCATCACCCAAACTAATTGAAGTCATGCTACAAGGCTCTAAAAATGAAAACTCAACTAGTGAAGAGCCCATGTGGTGAGAAGCACATGAGTCGATGACCCATGAAGATGTAGAAGCTGCTATAGCTACAAGGGCCTTGCCCTTTTCTTTCTCATTATCCTTGCCTTTTGCCTTAGTAGAATGTTGGTTAGATGAATTTTGCTTGATGGACTCTGGAACACCTATGTTGTTCTTCTTTAGAAGATGAGTTAAGTGATCTATTTGTTTCTTCATGCACTTGTGTTCATCATGCCCTGTATTTTTACAATAGGCACACTTAACCTTCTCCTTCTTCGGTTTAGCATTAGAGGATGAAGACTTAGTGTTGTTTTTTGTAGGATTGGTGTTTTCTTTCTTCTTCTCCTGGTCCTTGTTCTTTTTCTTCTTCTCCTTTATTGAAGTCTTATCCTTACCATTTCCAGCTATCAAAGCTTGGGGTTGAGTAGACTTCATTGTGCCCATTTGAATTAGCTTATCTTGCTCCATAGTCAAGTCGGCAATGAATGAATCCAAAGAAGGCATTTGCCATATAGTGTCAAGGGCACTTTTTGTGGCATGGAAAGTGGAGACAAAGACTAAATAACTTAGACCTAAATTTTTAGGAATAGAAAGGATGAGTTTATTATCTTTCTTCTCTATCTCGCATTCTTTTAATTGCAATCTAAGGTCCTTAAACTTAGTGAAGAAGTCTTGTACGGTGTCAAAGTTGCTAAGACTTAGACTTATGAGTTCATTTTCGGGCTCATGACCTCTCATCTCATCAAGCTTCCAAAATAACTTTGTTAAGGTGTCCCATATGTCATTAGGAGTCTAAGAGGATTCTAGATGGAAAAGAATTTTAGGAGACATAGACAAGCTCAGTAATCCATAGGCTTCATCACTACGGTTGTACCACTTGACCTTTTTAGCATTTGTGTTGGGTTCAACTTTTGTACCCATGGTGATCCTATACAACCCTTTAATTCTAAGAATGATTGAAATTTTAACTTTCCATTCATGATAGTTGAAGGGTGTTAGGGGTTTAAGTTGAAAAGAATCCATTTTTTAGCTGAATTTAGGTGAAGTTGTGTTGATTGCAAGTTGTGAATGTATGTAAAAAGGAGAATGAAAGCAACTTGTGAAAAGCAATCACAGCCCCCAAAAAATTGAGCCCCACCCAAATATGCAAGTGCATGCTCAAAAGATGTTAGACCCAGCCAAAATTGTGTCTTAGAGCAATCAGTGCAAGACTAAAGCAAACAGGACGTTGGACTTAGCCGAAAATACGTCCCAGGAGACCCAAATTTTGGCACTTTATAAACTAGTGCATTTTTGACAATTAACAAGTCTACACTATGGAAAATTGAATTACAAAGAATTTTGGAAAAATGGCACCCAAAACTGAGCTACCATTTGCATGATATTAAAGGTATAATTTTCCCATAAACTAGTCTTTTTGCAAAAAAAAAACTAAAACATTAAAAAAATCCCTGTTATAGGAGAGAAAGCGGCCTTCCAACCACTCATTGGATTCAGCACAGAATGAGGAATCCAAAGGAGATTTTTTTGAGGGTCAATTGGCCTCTCTCCATCCCAAGCCTCACCCTTCGTCTTCATAAGTTGAAGATACAAGTTTTAATTCAAACCCCCAAAAATACCAAACTGTCTAAAAACCTTAATACCAGTCAAATTGACTGATTTTTGTTTTATCAAGTCAATTTCAACTAAAAACAAAGAATAAAAGATAGTTTTGAAGGATGCCAAGTTTCCAAGGGGTGCCACATGGGATGCCAAGTAAGAATGGGTGCCAAAATAGCAGTCCAAAATTTTATCTTGCAGAAAAGACAAGAAAAATAAATGCAAACCTGTTGAAACCATACGGCCTGATGTGACACTGCAAACAAGAAAAGGCTAAAGGCATTGCAGAAAGGAAGGCATTGTAGAAGTCACCTTACTAGAATAAAGTTCTTACTACACCTTGTTGGAGACTGTGGCATGGCAAAACTTACAAAAAAAACACAGTCCTTCAAGTTTCTAAACAGTAAATAGAATAGGAAGCATCCCAACAAGAGGGCGTAGATCTAAATTTTTTGCAAAAAAAAAATAGTAGACCTATGACATACGACCTAAGGTGCCTAGCTGGAAGGACTCTACTAATACGACTTACTTGAACTACCTACGGCATGGCAGAATAGAAGGCACTTACTATTGGAGGGCACAGACTGAAGATGAGAGTGGGCAGCCCCTGATTTGGGCAGTTTCAACTCTTTCTACCAAAAGGTGGCATCCAATAACAACACATAGAATATAGATATTTTTTTTACAAAATGACAAAAAAAATTCCTCTACCTTACTGAAGCCACAACAGATTAATCAAGACACCCAAAGGCCAAAGATACCAAAAATGATATTGACAAAAAAATTTATTTTAGACCAAATCTAGAATAAAAAGATAAAGAGAACTCCACTCCTCTTAGTTTCAAAATAAGCTAAAAGCATAATCACACACAAGATTACCGAGTTAGCTCTGATACCATATTAGAGTTGTTGCCAGAATCTAGATAATACGAGTGTAATGGATACATGATCACACAAGTTGAAGTAAGTGCACACCACATAGATGCTAAAGCAATTTGAAAATAACACAATAAGTTAAATTGCACAAGACAAAATGGAGAAAACCAAAATCTAATTAGCATGAGATTGCCAAAGTGAGGAATACAAATAGGAGAGTACATAGTAACTCCTCCATAAAAGGTGGACAAGGCGCCCCAAGAATAGAATGTAACTCCTCCATGAAAGGTGGTGACAAGGTGCTAAGAATAGAGAAGTAACTCCCATCAAGGGAGTTACTTATGACATTCTTATGACACCTATGAAACATCTATGACACACACCTCCACATAAGCTAGCCTATCCCACAAATGTAGGAAAACTCCATGTATGCACAAGAAAAACAATTTCCCTAATTAATAAATAGGGAAAAATAAAAACCTACACTAATAGATATATCTTATGATTTAGTTTTAATTATTTATGCATAATGTATTTTACACTAGATAAACATTTAAAACATTTTGGTGAACATGATCCTAATGATCATTCAATCTAGGGATTCACAACCCTCTATCCCTAGGGGTACAAGTTATTTACGATTTTAGGAATCTGATTTTTAGGGTTTTATACAACCCTCTATTATTTGTGCCTTATCATCAGGTTTCTAATTTATTTGACCATGTAGTAAATGCTAATATTTGGTCCCCTTCCCTTTGGTATTTTATGCCTACAATTGTGTTTCTTCCATTTTATTAAGGGTAGATAAGATTTCATTTTTCATTTATTTTTTAAATGGAGAATTATTATCTTAGGCTTGATTATATGATTATTCTAAAAATATTTATCAATGTTGTCATTGTTATTTATTTTCATTTATCATAAAATATTAGCTTGTGAATTGAATCATGATAGTATTATATGCGATAATAACTCTATATGTGTTAATACCCTTGATATTGATGATTTTTATTTCCCTCATATTAGTGATACACACACACACACACACACACACACACACACACACACACACACACACACACACACACACACACACACACACACACACACACACACACACACACACACACACACACACACCTAATAATTTTCATTTTTTCATTTTAGTGACACTTTTTCTTGAAGGGGCTTATCTACCAATCAATTTCCATGAGCGCATGCCTTAAAGGGTACATCAAGAATGGTGTGGGATCGACTCATTGTAATTTTACAAATATGATTTCATAAAATTATATAATATCATAGCTATTATAATTTTTAACTCCTTTGAGTCTCTATCCATCTTACTTATCTATCTATTTTTCATCTAGAATTACCAAATTCCATATATCCTATGCTATCAGACTAGCTGATATAATTTGTTTAGAGCTTAAGACTTAAATGTATTTTATTGTATAGCGTAATAAAATTATGAGTATGTATTATATCATTTTACTATATTAGCCTAGTTTATACCATACTTTTTCAACTAAAATCTTCCAACTATATCATCTTGGCTAATACTGTTAGCCTATATTTTAGGAGTAGTTTTTGGCATTGGATATCTATATATAGGGAAAATATTTCCTTCATAAAATGATACCATATTCATATAATTTTCATACACTAATTTTAATTCCCATAAGTCATATTTTTTAGATTTTTAGGTTTAAAACCTTATATTGGAGGTCTTGTCTTGTGGTGTCATTGAAGCTTAATAGGAGAGGCCTTTTTGAGTTCCTAACTAAAAATATTTATGTCTTCATCAAACCATTTTATTTGTTCAACCTAAAAATCTCTTTCAAAGGGTCACTTGAGATAAGGGAAGATATTGAAGTGTCAACAGTTCCATGCCATGGTAAGTATTTATACCCCTATACTATTTTCTTTACTTAGTAGATTAAATGTTGTTTATATATTGATATTTGTAATTTTCTCTATTGATCTTATATACCAAACCATTTTTCATGAAATTATAATTGAAAATTACAACATGGAGAACTTCATTATGTTATTATTGGGAATGATTTAAATGATTTGTTCAAATAAAGTTTTAATGGATAATTACTTCGATGCTTAAACAAAGATGAGGCTTATAATGCACTCTTATAAATACATAATAGTGAGTGTGGTGGGAATTTTATTGAATGTGTCATGTATAAAAAACTATTATTCCAAGGCTATTATTGGCCTATGATTGAAAAATAATATATCAAACATGAAAAACTTTAATTACAATGCCAAAAGTACATCAATTTGAATCATGTGTCATTGCATGAGTTACAACCAATTATTTCTACTTGGACTTTTTCCTTATGGGGTTTTGAATTACTTGGAAAGATAAATATAGTATTCACTAATGGACACAAATTCATCTTCATAACTACATAATATTTTACAAAATGGTTGGAAATAATTCTAGTTGAATTTAGCACATGGGATAACAATGAAGGTTTATGATGACCAATACTATTTCCTAGCTTGGTATACCTTTAACTAATATTTATGATAATAGATCATCATCCAAAAAAATATGGTGAAATATTTTTTTAGTAAATACAAGATTGAGCATAAATTTTCTAAAACTTCTTGCCCATAGGGAAATGGCTAGATAGAGGTAATTAATAAGACAATTGTCAATATACTTGGAAAAATGTTGAATGATACAACACTAATTGGCACCAATAGATGGTGTATGATTTATGGGAATACATAACTAGTGTCTGCACACCTAGTCAGGCTACACCTTACTATTTATTTTATGGTATGGAGGTTTTTTTACTTACTGAACTTTAGATACCTTATTTTCATGTTTATCTTAGAGACACCATAAAATATAATGAATACTATGAAAAATGACTACATCAGTTAGAGTAGTTGAGTTCTAAATACACATACTAGTAAGCAATCATGTGTTTATTAGGATCATGTAAAATGATCATATAAAAAAAGGTTCATCCACATGACTTTGATGTGGGTGACATGGTTCTAAAATAAAACCTAAAGAATACCAATGCAGAAGAAGATAAGAAAGGAAAGTTGAAATAAAATTGGCTGGGACTATTCATAATTATAGAAAAGTTGAAAAAAGTTGTATACTACCTTGCTATAATTGAAGGAAAACATTTAAAAATACCAATGACCATTATGTACTTGCATAAATATATTATGTGATAACTATTTAAAAATTCTAAAAATAAAAATTAAATTATAAAAGAATCAAAACTCCAAAAATATTTTCAACATAAACATGTTTTATTGGCTCCTTGGCATCTAAGTGATAGTTCCATGTTTATATATGGTATATCAATTACTTAAACATACACATGCATTTCATGCTTCTACTTATGTTAGATAGAAGCATACATGGATACATGATCCATTCTTATTTTAGATGTTGGGCTTTCCCTATAGTCATGTCATCAAGACATTGAGGGCATCCACTTCTTTGATCTTGATACTTATAGGTTATATGGTTTGATGATCACTTTTAATTTTAATGTTTGAGATTATATGTACTTACACATTCCTTTGTCCATTATTAAATCTTTCACATGGTACTTGATATGCTATATACTTGACAATTTTTATTAACACATTGGATCCATGGGGTATTATCATAGGTTTATATTGGTTGATTATGCTCTCTTTTATTCACTTCCTTGAATATCTTGCCTAATTATTCTATTATTTTTTTGATCATTTTAATATGTTCCATTTTTTATGGGCCATATGCCTTTACTTCCTTTCTTTGACATTTACATTGCCATTTTTTGTTTTATGGACATTTTAATATCTTATTATTGATTTTATGGACATTTGACTAAGTCATGTTCCTTCACTTTTGTGACATTTGAATGTGCCTCTTTTTAGTGGTCCTTTAGGACCATTGTATGTTGACTTACTTTTGAGTGATATTGTGCATGTGTTTATTTACTTATTGATCTTGTCTTATTGCTATCTATAAATTACCATGATATTTATCATGAATATTAGGCCTTCATGTGATCACATTTTTTGATGTTCTTTAATGAAACATTTAACTAGATTTATCCTTATAAACACTACATGGTTCCATTCAAATATTATATAATTGTATTATCCTTGTGAGGTGAGGCAACTACTGGTTATTAGTCTTCCATCACCTCAAAAGGTGAACATCAATGGAGACATGTCATAGATGCATGTTGTCCACATTTGGAGTAGTTTTTAGATTCAATGGGATCATTCTTTGGAAGCATGTTCTCCACACTTATTTAGTATTTGACACACCCATATTTAATGGGCATATGCTTTGGAACATGTCCTACACATTAGCACTTATTTCAATTTTCATATTTCTCCATATATAATGGGGGAATGTTATGGTAACATACTACCCACACTTGTTCACAAATTCCAAATTGGCTAAAACACATAGTTATATGATTTGGATTCACAATTATGGTATAATTTTATACATTGGTACCATTTTTATAAACATTTTATCATGGAATATATCTAAGGTTCATATGCTATGAAATGTGCACCTAATATAGAAAATTTCAAATCAATTTCATATTTCAAAACTCTTCTATGGACTTTCAACACCCACTAAGATGGACTGAAACATATTATATTGAGCCAATATATTATAGTAGTTGGTTCATTTTTGGTATGTCTAAGGTGATTAAATCACTTGATCTTGCCAAGTTTTCAATTTGGACTTGATTTTATCATCTATCCTCAATAGTTTAATAGCATAAGATAATTTGGTTCACTCACACTAATTAGGTTATAAGTATGACTGGGTTGCACAATAGAGCTAATCTCAAATACTAGATGGTAATTCACATTTTCTCAAATATTTGAATCATGTGATTTCCAATCTCTCTATTCATCTTTATATATGCACTTTATAGATTTATATATTTCTCCTAATCTCAATTTTATAGATTTATAATGATACATATTTTCAAATCAACCTATCTATAAGAAAGGATTTTGCATAAATACAAGTGTATGCCTAAACCTTTTTATATCAATTTAAATCAATTTCATATTACATGGACTGATTGTATACTATAACATGTTTTTGGTTGTAAGTCACACACTAGAAAAGAACTCATGTTAAACTCAAAAAAATACAAGATGTGTTATACACACCCGCATATGAATTTATTCTCCTTTAAACAAATATTTTCATTACTAGATTAAAGGGGGGAAATGTAGATGATAGTTATGGATTATATAACACCTTAGTCTTGTACACTTGGAAAACATAGACCTTGGATATTCATCTTAGTTTTGGACCTTCCCTCTTTTATAAGTCTCACATATTCTGTATCTTGTGCCCCTTGGGCTATCTCTTGGTTTCACTAGTATTATGTCGATGACCTATACCTTCTATCTTGCCTAAAATGTTTAAAATATTATTATCTTATGCCACTAAAATTTTTGAGCATTTACTATTTTTTAACTACCAGGACATAAACATCAGTCCTAGACCCCTATGTTGACACTAGTGTACTACCCTAATGTAGGTGTCTAATACCATAAAGTCATATAATTTTAAAAGGAAATGCATCTTAATGGTTGGAATAAGTGCTTTAATGTAAAATATTTCCTGATAGGATTAATATATATTCACAATCACTTGTCATTCATTCCTCACCTATAAATTTCTTACCTACTCACTAGGATACTTATCAAATCCATTTAATCAAGCATTCAATTGAGAAAAACTTCTCTATCTTCTTATATTTTAATATCAGTCATAGTGGAAACACATCTATAGGTCTAAATTATTGAAGGATAAACCCAAGATCTATATTTTCCATGTTACAAGTAAGGTTATTATTGTACTTGATTTCTACATATTTCATTATTCACAAACAAGCCAAGATGCATGGGAGAACTACATCAATTTGATTCCCTATCTATTTTATTGTATATGTACATAGTTCTAGTTTATATAGGGGTGTTTTGGGTTAGTTAGACACTATGATGCCAATACCCATTTGTCCCAAGGTCACTATGAAGATGAAGAACTAGGGTTTTACAATTTCATGAGGAGAAAAATTCCATAACCTAGATCTAAATTCATTAGATCAAAGGCAAACACAAATATAGAAGCATCCAAGTGGTTTCATCCTTTTCTAATATGTATTTCATAAAAAAAAAACCTACACTTAGTTTAGATAGTAGCAAGGACACAACCACCCTAGGATGATGCTAGTGTCCACAAATCTAGAGGCACTTAGTCTAGAATTTGGAAACTATTCAAAAATCTTCTTGTAGTCTAATTCCTTATTATTTTAGATGTAGAACTCTATTAGAATTAGAACCAACTAAGTTCATTATTTATTTTTCATTTTCATATCTAGCATAGTTGTACTTTCTATTTGCATTTTATCTCCATTTATTAAATTCTATGTTATATATGATTTTATCATTTAATTAGCTTGTTATAGAGATAGCGTATCACCCTTCTACCCTAGACTATCTCTATCATATTTAACCCTAGATTAATTAATAAGTATTTTTATGGTTAAACACCACCTTAGGTTGACAAGTTTTCACAACTAGGATTACATCTAGAATGCCTTGTTCCCTACTCATGTCTATCTAACATGTATCACTCAATATGGTAGGATAATCAATGGCATTACCTGGTGTGGAAATCCAAACTATTTGGGTATGTAGGTACATGAATATGGCTTAACCCACCAAATACAATGTATTATAATTTATCTATAACTTATCACCTACACCTTTTGTATATAAAATATTAGAAAGCATCCATTATTCCCCTATATGACATCCATACAATATAGTCCATATTAATAGTATCCAATGAAAAAACATGGGTAATCAACCATACCATGCAGTTTTGTGCCCATATCCTCACTTGATGGATATGGTAATACACCACATGAGGTAACCATACATGTCTATACATTAGTAACCTAACATAAATTCATATGTAAAAAATAATAATGAGGTTCATAGTCTAATGGCCCCAACAAATTACACCATACAAATCATGAAAATGCACCCACGTTGTATTTCACGTGTCATAAAAAGTGATTTACTCCAATGTATATTGAAAAATATAATTTTTTTATATAAACACCACCCCATAAAAATTATGACATAACACACACATGGTCGTAAGTCTAATAAGGTCCTTATGGATATATAGAATGCCTGAAACATAAATAACAAAAAATCATATGATGATGATCATCATATTGATATGATGTTATAGGCCACCAATATAGATCAATCCTATAATATACCACCTATGGCATGCCACATACAATAGAATTTCATATAATATGTATCCCTAATGTGTCTTGGACATCATCTAAGGTGATTGCCATCTCTATTGTATCCACTCCACCTCCCACTAGAATGTGTCAGTTGTCCTCTTGCATCACCCTAGAAACATGTTGATAAGAATTGTGTCATAGGTATGCAATACATATCAATAATAAAAACAAATCCTAGCATCACAAGGTGAATTATGGTTTTTAATTCTATTCTCTATAATAGTTCTAGTAGCTAACTAACATCCATGCTCTATCATAATATTTGTCATCTTTGTAAGATGTCAAACAAGAAATCAAAATCAAATTCTAATAAAAAATAGGAAATAAAATTAAAAAACAAAATAAAAAATAGTAATTAAAAAGAAAATGGTCCCCAAATTATAATATATTTTCCATTTTCCCATTTTTACACTACACTATCCATATTGTATAGTATGGGATAATAATAAATTTTCTACTACACCAACCATACCCTACAATACTGACCATGTAAAATTTTCAATTACACTAGCCATACCCTATAATACTAGTCATAGAAATTTTTAAATTAAACCAACCATATCCTTGGTACCACCCATGGTAACTACACTTTATATAACCTATTCTACTATCCTACACATCATTAAAATACATTAGTCATGCCCTACAATATCCACCATGCTATATTTTTATATTGCATCAACCAAACATCTAATTACACCGACCATGCTTAAATATCTAATACTAATAGCCATACCATATGGTATTGTATATATTAATCATTTTATAATGAATTATCCATAACTTATGGTATCAACCAACACCTTGATTATATATACTATCCATACCCTATGGTATTAGCTAGGAGTTGGATGTCCCTCTTTCCAACTATATGGGCTTGGCCAATATAGTTTTCCAAGGGTGGAAATTCTTTCCTTAGCCCTAATAAATAACCTTGGCCTTAATTTTTATATTTTTTACTACTCACAATAAGTCCTATTTTTATCTTAATTTTGACACTTAATGGGTAAATTTCAATTACATGGATTTACCTCAACATATAGATTTCCTAAATCTAGTTCATTTTATTAAAGGTGACAAACCTGAATGTTAATTACACCACATACTTGTAGGATTCTAATTGAATATGTGATATAACTTCCCATATGTTTGACTCTTATCCATGAAACATAATTTTCTATAGCACTACTTTTTGGCCACTTAGAGCTTTCATCTTCCCAAAATAGCAAATACATAAATGAAATATTTTGTCCTCTTTACACTAAAAATTTCAAAATTTGAAATCTCTAGTTTTTCACCACAATATTTAATATTTTTACCATATATTTGTTTTTATAGGTCATTTTAAGTAACCAACATATGTCTTAAAATCTTAGTGAAATAGACAATTTTAATGTTTTAATAGAAAAAATTACAAAAAATTGGATTTTTATCTTATTTTTAGGGTTTACATTTTGTCATTTTCAATGAGAGACTTATTTTAGTTGTAACACATGAAATATAATATATAATAATGAAGGTAATTGAAGGTAAAATTTTTAAATTTATTTAATTTTAATTATTTTAGCATCTCTTTTTAGTTATGTTTTTTTGTGTTTCTATGTTTCTATCCCAAAACACCATCCCACATTAGACTATTGTGACATGCAATGATCTTTAGGTAGGACATATGTATACACTTGATATTTATCATTTTATAACTTGATTGGTGGTTTATATTTAAGGGTATTTTTTTCTCATCAATATATCTGAGTGCACATTTTAAAGGGTGCGTGAAGAATGAGGTGGAATTGGCTCATGGTACTTTGGGAGATATGTTTCCATACTATTTTATCATATCATCAATAATATCATATGACCTCCTTTGAGTCTCTATCTGTCTTACCTCTCTATATACATTCTATATAGAATTGCTAGCTTCTCTATATCCTATGGCATTTTAATCACCCAAAGGTGGTATTTGAGTGTTAAGAGTGCTACTTAAGGCTACTTATCCCTAGATTATAACTAGACCTATATTATAGGATATTTTAACACATATCCAGCCTTTGTGTAGGTAATAGTAATCCCTAATCAAATCCAAAGTAGTCTCAGACCCAAAATTCCTAATCCTAACCCTTCATGCCTAGTGTTTTACTAGCTAGACATTAGCACCATAATAAGGACACTAGCACCACATGACAATAGTATCCCCAAAATAGTGTTATTTTGACCTATCTTTCCCAAACAAATATATTTTCAAAAATATAACCTCTTAAGGTCAGCCTAGACATATTTTATCATCTACACAAGAAAAAAATAATAAATACATGACTTTTATCCCTCGTACTGTTGACCATTGTGGTCCTACAGGCCAAAATAAGTCCCCTTCTTTCCCTGCTATTCTGAGCTAGCTCAAATTTGGTTATACATGTTTTTTAATAGATGATGAATCTGTTCAAAGAATGTAAGGTTTCTTACAAAGCTTCTTCAAACCATTGAACTAATGAACCATTGAACCATTCAATTGGTTGGTTCAGTCAGTTGGCTCACTTAGTTGGTTCAATCAATTGGTTCACTCAGTTGGATCAATGTTTTGGTTCAATCAGTCAGTTTAATGACTTGGTTCAGTTAGCTAGGTTTAATGACTTGGTTCAAAAGTGTTAGTTTAATTGGCTTGGTTCAAAGAATTGGTTCAATCGAATGGTTCAACCAAATGCTTCAAAGCGGTTGGTTCAAGTGGTTAATTGAATGAGTAGAACATATTATTGAACCATTAAACCATTGAACCCTTAAACCATTGAACCATTGTTGGTTCAATCAGTCAGTTCAATCATTTGGTTCAATCGAACGGCTCAATTAGTCAATTCAATCAGAAGGTTCAAGGGAGTCTCCCAAAGCCTGAAGGACAAGTGCCATTGCAGAGGGTAGGGAACACTTGCAAAGGGATCAAAGAGAAGGCTGAAAGGATAAGTTTTTCTTCAAAAAAGTGAATAAGGTAGAAAAATTAGAATTCCTTTAGATTTGTTCAAGGTAAGAGATGGAGAATTTCTTTGGAAAAAATGCCTGAATGAATTACTTCAGACATTTTATCTGAAGGAATTCATAAGGCAAAAAATAATGTCTTTTAGGAAGACATTCTATTGCAATAGACAAGATGAATTCTTTCAGACAAAAAGCCTAAAGAAATTCCTTCAGCCTTTTGTCTAAAGAAATTCGTCTAAAATAAAAAGCCTGAGGGAATAAGTGGGAAAGACAAAGGAAGAAATCCTTCAGACAAAATGTCTGAAGGAATTCCTTCGAAGATTTTGTTCAAAGGATTTGAGGACTAAGGAATGCGAAGGACCCCGAAGGGCAAGTGCCCTTGTGGGGGACTCTCAGCTACCAAAAGGAGGATATTTCTCAAGGCTAAAAGGGACACCTTCCCTTTAGGAGGTTCCAAAGACAAATTTGAAGGAATTTACCAAGGCGTGATGGGCCTGCAAACGTCAAAGTTGAGCATCATGGACTAGCCATTGGAATCTAGACATCTGATGGCATCTTTGAAGACATCAAATTCAGGGCAATAGACTAGACATTGGCCTTCAAATGATGATGGGTGTGTAGACATCAACTTTACAAAAATGAAATAACCTTTGGTTTTCTAATGAAAGGTGTGAACCCAAAGGAATTTAAAGGCTTAAGGCTAAAAGGAAGAGACCACTGAGAAGGGAGCCCAAAGAGCCAAAGAATAAATATAAGATAGCCCTTGAGGGTTGAAGGAGCCAGAAAAGACAAAGCTAGGAAGAGACAAAGTGCATAAATAGATAAAACAATCCAAGTGGCAAAGGAAGGTGTCGACTCAGGGAGTTACTCCAGTGATTGACATAGTATCTACCAAGTGGTTATCAAGGAGTGTAAATAGTGAACAGTGTGACCCATCTTCTTCACTTTGCATTGATGGGTAGATAAACCATGTGAGTGCCTTGAAGGAGTGGTCTTGTTTGCAGACAAATGGTGTCACCCATAATTTCACATCTAAGATTTAATATATCTTAAATTACTAATGTCAAAATAGGAGCTGACACAACATTATCTATCAAGCGGCTTCTTCTTCCTAATGCTCAGGATGCAGATGGGCCACTTGTAAAAGGGTGCCAAAAGGGCTTTTCTTCATCTATATATTGTAAACTTCTCATTTTGAGAAAAAAAAATCTTGGCTTGTAAGGTGGAGCTCTGTTGGATTTTACCTTGTATCAAGACATAGTATTTTTACCTCCATTTGAGCTTACACTTTTGCATATGTCTATGTCTTTATTTTGTGTTAAGTCATTTTTATTTTATGCTTTCACAAAATGATTCTAGCATGTCTAGTGTATTTTGAAGTTTCTTCTTTTACAGGTCTGACAAAAGTGTCTACAATAGATTATAGGTGCATGTGAATAGGCTGTCATAGTGTGTCTTAGAATACCTCTGATAGTTCTTCCTCCTTGTATCTCAAGAGAACCCCTAGCTCACTAATGTAGAAGAGTGTCTCATATCAAATGAAGTGTATGCAAGCTTGTTCTTGGTGGAAAGTGTAGGTTCAAGATAAGTAGATCAAACTTTTTGGTGTATCACCATTTAGTTTAGGTTTTATTTTCAGCATCCTTCTCCCTTTTCACCCCCCCATTATTAGCAGTAGGAAATCCAAGACCATAGAGATACATCAAAGGGAGCTAGCCCTTATCTAGAGACTCTCCCCCCAATTTTTCTAGACCCATAGGCAAGAGGGGAGTTTCCATTGTGATGCATGGAAGACAAGAGCTTAGTCTCTTGTCAAGTGTGTAATCCATTGCATCAATAGTTTTTTGCACACCTAGTGGGACCATGTTTTAACACTCAAAAAAGTTCTAGGATTGGTGTTGGTCTTACTATAGAAAAATGAATCATTAATCTAGCATTAGAGCTTTAATCAAGTGATTGTGGGACTAGTTTTTATCTAAAAAGTTTAAGAATTTTGGTGTGTTCTTCAACCAACCATCCTTTAGAGGCTTTTCATCAACACTAATGGTGACTCTGAGTTAAATCAATTGGTTAAGTAGCCCTGGTGCCATCAAGAAATCATAGTTTGGTATCTATAATTCCATTACTCAAAACCATGGGTCTTGTGTTCCTCCCTATATTTTTGATCAAGCTCATGTTGTTCATGAAATCACCTCAATAAATAATGATGCATATGGTTATGAGATTTGCCCTTTATAGGTCTAATATGACTAGTCTTAGCCCTATCATGAGCTATATCAGTCTTATGCACAATCTTCTCAATGTGTCACTTTTACTCAGCCCAATCTCTTTGCCAATCAACCCATTTCCACCTTCAAACAAGCACTACTTGGAAATGGAAAGTATGTAGTGGATCTTGACACAAGAAGGGGATGTGGCTAAGAAATCCCTAATCATGTCATCAATCAAGTGACAAATGCACTAGATCTGGTTAAGAGTGAATGGACTCCCATTGAAAGAGATAATTGTCAAAGGCTTACAAATGAGATGATGGATGTGAGTAGTTTGATTGCATCTTTGAAAGGGAGGCTAAGTTTTCATGAGAGGCAGCCTTATCAAGTATATCAACCTACATACCCACTACCCCATGTTTCATATCAGCCATACACTGTTCCTGCTCATGAGCCAAGTCAATCTTGTCAAAGTCCTTTCCCCAATCATGTTGAGGAGAGTTCTAAAATAGTAAATCTTGTGTTTAAGGCCAATATTGATAAGCAAATTAAATTGACAAATCTTAAAATGCAACAATCTATGTTGGAAGCAAGGGAAGTGGAATCCAAACCCTCACTACCCTCTCACATTGCAACCCCATCACCCTAAAAGGAGATGTCTAGTCCTAATATCATGAGCTGGAGTAAAGTAGTTGAGTCATGGAACAACAATGAGAAGAAAGACATTGTCTAAGAGTGTGAGGTACAAAATGAGTCTAATCCCTTTCAAGTTCCTCCCACCCTTCCTTAAGAAGCTTCTTGTACTTCATGATAGCCTTCATGCACTCCCCATTTCTATGATGATTCCTATGATCTCCAAGAAAGACTCTTTCAAAAAAATCTAGAAAGGCAAATTATAGATTTGGAGTTTAGAATGAGATTCCTCAGCCAATGTGTGATGGATGGTTTAGACCAAATAGTAGATTCCATGTCTAAACACACCCCATCTACACACCTCCAATAGAGCTATCAGGCCACATCTGATATAGATGAAGTGTTGGCCAAATAGAAGCAGGAAAATCATTCTATTCTAGCTCAAGGACTGCCTCCTCTTCCACATGAGTTCATCTATCAACCTTCCACTTCACCACTTCTCAAAGAGGAACCTATTTTGAAAGGGGTGAGTGAAGAGGAGTATACTCAGTTCATGATCAATCAGGGATACTCCATGAGTGTAGATGAGAAGGAGATCACCATAGATGTCATGGAGGAGCATGGCTAGTCTCTTGTTCATGTTTTGAATTATTTGTTTGAGGTCAATGGGGCAGGTTGCACTCCTCTTCAAATAGGCTATGAGCAGGCTAAGGGTGGAGAAGGTAACATTGGGACTCAAATAAGTATGTAAAGGGGCTACAAGCTTTCAAATTTATCCTTTCAAGAGGTTGGTGAATTTGAAGATGATATTTGCGAAGTCATCAAGGAGGAACCTATTTTGAAATATGCAAGTGAAGAAGAGAGGATCCAATTTATAGCTGATTAAGAAGCTCTCATGGTTATCAATAAGGAAGGAATCCTCATTGATGCTCCTTTTAAAGACATCATCAACAATGGAGAAGACACAAGTCATGCATACATGTAGATGTTTCAATAATATGAAGAGGAACATAAGAATGGTAAGGTCTCTCCTCCCTTATTTGATGAACTTCCTTGTTGCTTTGAAGAGAAATATGACCATGCCATGAAACTCAAGTTAGAGGAGGATTAGGAGGATGCATTTAAACAAATGAAGACTCTAGTATTTGGGCAAGAAAAGGAGAGGCCTATCCATCAAGAGGAAAGCTTTGAAGAAGACAACCTTTAACAAGAAGGTGATGTTTTGTGGGATGAGCAATCAGTTTGTGATTCCATTTCAGACATCACAACAATCACCCTTCTTCAAGAAAACCATGAGGGAGTAGAGGATGAGTTTGATAGGGTATTCAATAAAGTAGAAGGGAGTGGCTCAAACCATGATGCATGTCAAAGGAGCTATGAATATCAAAGGGATTATGGTGATGAGCCAATAGCCATCAATTTCTTGTTAAAACACGCTAGCATGAAGAGCCAACATTTAACAAGCTTCCAAGAACAAGAAGACTACATATATGTTGGGAGCATCTTTGACTCTAATCCACTCAGATGCAAGCCAATTGAGGTGGTAGGCAAGAGGAGCAGATCACCAAGTCTCCATTCCATTTAGCCACTTTCTTGGCACCATAAGTTTCCTTACCATGAAGGAGACTTAAGAAATTTTCCCTTTGATCTAGGAGGGAGGCAAATATACTTGGTTAGCTGGAAATAGTAGTTTGCTTTCAATTATATTTTCCTATTTTCCCTAAGTGATGTTTGCACAAGTAGCGTTTTTATCCTTGTGTGTGTTTTCTTTTGTGTTTGGGCTTAAAGCTTCATGATTGATTCTTAGATCTATCGGGGCTGTTGCTAAGTTTTTTCAAGTTGTGTTCTGACTCCATGCCTAATGGACTTTAAGGAAACTAGTTTCTAAGCATAGTAGGCATGCTTCCCTTAGGAATCACTAAATTGTTGACCATTTTGGTCCTGTAGGCCAAAATTAGTCTCCTTCTTTCCTTGCTATTCTGAGCAAGTTTAAATTTGGTTGCACAAGTTTTTTGGTAGATGATGAACTAGTTCAAAGAATGAAAGGTTTATTACAAAGCTTCTTCAAACCATTGAACTGATGAACCATTAAACCATTCAATCGATTGGTTCAGTGGGTTCAATTGATTAGTTCACTCAGTTGGTTCAATGTTTTAGTTTAATCAATTCATTTAACGACTTGGTTCAGTCATCTTGGTTCAAAGGTTTGGTTTAACGACTTGGTTCAAAAGTGTTGGTTTAGTTGGCTTAATTCAAATAATTGGTTCAATCTAATGCTTCAAAGAGGTTGGTTCAAGTGGTCAATTGAATGAGCAGAGCATAGTATTGAACCATTAAACCATTGAACTATTAAACCATTATTGGTTCAATCAGTCAATTCAGTTAGTTGGTTCAATCAAACTATTCAATTAGTTGGTTTAATCGAAAGGTTCAAGGGAGTATCCCAAAGAAAAAGGACAAGTGCCCTTATGGAGGTCAAGGAACACTTGCAAAGGGATCAAAGAGAAGGCTGAAAGGGTAAATTCTTCTTCATAAAAGTGAACAAGGTAGAAAAGTTGGAATTCCTTCATATTTGTTCAAGGTAAGAGATGGAAAATTTATTCAGACAAAATGCTCAAAGGAATTCCTTCAGACATTTTGTCTGGAGAAATTCATAAGGCAAAAAACAATGTCTTTCAGGAAGATTTTCCATAGCAAAAGATAGGATGAAATATTTTGGACAAAAAGTCTGAAGAAATTCCTTCAAACTTTTGTCTGAGGGAATTTGCTCGAAAGAAAAACCCTGAGGGAATAAGTGAGAAAGACAAAGGAAGAAATCCTTTGGACATTTTTTCTAAAGGATTTGAGGACCAAGGAGCCCAAAGGACCCTAAAGGGAAAGTGCCCTTGTGGGGGACTCTCAGATACCAAAAGGAGGATCTTTCTCAAGGCCTAAAGGGACACCTTCCCTTTTGGAGGTTCCAAAGACAAAGCCAAAGGAATTGACCAATGGGTTATGGGCCCACAAATGTCAAAGTTGAGAATCATGGACTAGCCATTAGAATCTAAACATCTGATGATGTCCTTAAAGATGTCAAATTTACTTATTCCATTTTAACACCTGAGGTATGTATTAATTTAGTTTTCCATTGATGGCATCGTACCCTCACACTCTCATATATTATACTCTATATGTTCCACTAGGGGAATCATACTTTCACATTACTCATGGTATTTTCACTGATTATATATTTTTATGATTAGATCACCTTGATATTACATTGATACTACCATCTCCATAATACAAGTAATATATTTATTTTGGGATAATCATACAAATTTGAGCTTCACTAATTATATAAATACCTATGAACTTCAACTAGGGATATCATACCTATTTCCTTATGAGAATAACTAATATTATCTTACATTATTTATGATTCGAAACTATCACATCAATTGTATACCTTTATATTATGGACACATTATTGTTCCTTCATGGGCATGCTCTTATCCTATATTGACATTAATTATTTCCTTTGTAAGCATCATACTCATACATCTTAAGATTATTACCATTTTTATATTTATTATAGGGTCATCACACCTATATCTTATCCTTGAGTTTCATTGGTAATATATCACACATACAAATATAATTACACCATTTTTCCTATTGACATTAAATTAATTATTGTAAGACATCACATTCACCTCCTTACACCTTGTCACATTATGGATATCACACATGATACATTCATTTTTAATCTTGTACATATTAGGGAATCCTCCTATATTAGGGATGTATATTTATCCCTCATCTCTAATTATTATTTATGGGTGTCCTTTACCCATAACTTACTATTCCTTTGCTTATAATGTATTAGGATATGCCACTTAGGGTATTAATGAGCTTTACAATATGGCATATTGTTATATGTGTATAAACATAATTATTATTTGTATCTAATTCTAATTATTTAGTGCCACATTATTTTCCTTAATTTTAAATTACCTCATTATCCCATGATTTCTATATTAGTATTAATAGTTACATGATGTTACCTTTATATAGCTACATACATGTGCTTAAAATTTTATTTTTCAAATATTATAATAGCTTCAATTATTTTATATGATAATAAATGATTCACATGACTCTTTACTTTGAGATGAGTGATATATTGATCTATAAGATCATATGCATATACCTCAATTTAAAATGGGGTCATTTATATATCTAATATATACCCAAATTAAAATTTACACGGACCATGATTTTACTAAGAAGCTATATATATATATATATATATATATCTGTGTGTGTGTGTGTGTGTATGTATGTATGTATGTATGTATATATATGTATATTTATATATATATATATATATATATATATATATATATATATGTATATGTGTATATATATGTGTGTGTATATATGTGTGTGTGTGTGTGTGTGTATACATATGCATACACACACACAGACACACACACACTTCCCAACCAAGAAGAAGACCTTAGTTTATAGGATACACTCTAAAATACTTTATGTTTTAGAGTTTCATTAAAAAATCATCACCTCCTCTATCTCATTTTTTTATTTTTAGTATTGATGAGTTTATAAATATTAATAACATGGTTTTAATGAAGTTTAATTATTCCTTTTCTTATTTTTAGATTAAATCATTTAGTTTTACATCAATTATCAGTTTCACCTGAATATTAATTTTTATTAGAATTTGGTTCTACTTGAAAGTATATTTGGGTTGTTGATGAGAGAGTGTGGGTGCATGCAAATATGCAATTCTATATTATTTATCCTTCCAACCCTTATGTAATATATATTTATCATATATCCATTAACATACAAAATTATCAAAGTGGGGCATTATGTAGACACCTAATTCTAGTAAAATAGTTTTTACTACAATGTTTTAGCATGTTTTGGTGCATATAGATTAGTGGCTCAACTGAGGTACTTATTGGTGCCTTTTTGTGTGTTTTCTCCTCTCATTTATTCTATGTATGGTACTTTGTTAATTTTATTCTTATTTTTTATCTCTCTTCTATGTTTTATTTATGTTTAAAAATCTCCCATGTCACTTTTATGACATTCCATCCCTAGGTCACAAGTTTTAATATATCATTTATAATAATAACACAATAGTCAGTCTGTTGATTGTGACCCATTTATTTGTGTGGGTCCTTGTCCCTTCCTCATTTTTTTTCTCAATGTGTAAACCCAACTTTTTAATTTTTCTCTATTTTCATTTGTTTCATTTGGAACTATTAGGTAACATATACTATAAATACTCCTTATGCATTTCAATAATGAGAATCAATCATTAAAGTTAAGTTCTATAATTCTTAGGTGTACTATCCATATTCTAATTCCTTTCTTCAAGACTTCATGTGATTCAAAGGATTTACATCTCTAAATATTTTTCCTAAAATAGGGTCTAAGTGAAGTTCATGTAATTTTATTTTATTTTATATGGAGATAAAGTGAAGTACTATCTCTCAAATTAGGTTGGCATTTATTCAAAAATCACTACAACTACATTTATCCATGACTAAAATATACAACATATGTAGCTACAAAATTTCAAGAGGATTCTCAATCCTATGAAATTGAATATATTATATTCCTCTTTTAAAATTTTGAATAACTAGGTCAAAGACAAAGGTGAAAAATAATAAGAAATTATACCAATCAAATTTAGGATCCTACTAATCTACCTTTGTTGAAGTGATCTAATAAAATATACCATATTGAAATAATTGGTGATATGTTGATTATGACTAGGACATAATAGGTCCTTGGGTATTTTTTCTCTTTCATATATCATAGTAAAATTATAGGATTTTTCTTCTTCTAGTTTCAAAAATTTGCTTCTAGTCTCATAAATCAATTTAGTCATCAAGTATGTTCATTTTAGTCTTCTTTCTCCCTCTTTCTATTTTATTTCATTTCAATTTATTGTTTAATTATATCTTGGTAATTTTAGTTACTATTTTATGAAGTATATCAAATATAAATATTTTTATTGATTTCATTATATTGAATCTATATTATCCCCTAGTTTTAATTAGTTGAGAATATCATATTTTCCATTAATCAAAATATTATTAAAAATAAATATTTATAACCTTTTAGGTGATCATATTTTACATATATCAATCATTACATACCAAAATATCCATCTATTGATATGTAGTATAAATAAATCCATGAACATCTATATTCATTATAAGTCCTTTACATCATTATCATACACATTATTTCCATACCTTTTATGTTTTGATTGTTGCATCTAGCTAAAATATCCTTGATCTTCATGACATATTATCCATGTATAGAGTTTATCTAGACATTTGATGATGTGCATGCACTATTATAACACGTATGATATTATTAAATTCAAAAAAATGTTCAATGGTGAAAACCATTATGACAATATTAGATGGTGATTGGTTTGAAATCTAGGTTTTCAGTGATGAAATTACATCAAAACAAAACCATTGCTTAACCATATATATCTTATCATATTATTTACTATGAAGTGTAACTATGGGAATAATAACTTAATAGTTATGGGAGGACATCAGACATGTTTATCATTGTTGTCTTTCTAACATTATGCAAATATTTTTAGTTCACCATGTTTAATTTCATAGGAGGGATTATATAATAATTCAAAGTTATATTGGGGTACCCTAATTTTGAAGAGCGATTCCGTTTCCACCAAGGTAAGAGGATTTATTTTATATCTTATAAATCAATTTTTTTGATATATTTTTCAATGTGGATGATGGTGATTTTATAGCTCCCATTTTGGTGAATATAAACATCTATGTATGATGCATTTTATTATATATTTGGTAGTATCTATTTCACTTTATATTTTTGTTGTTGTAGAAACTAATTATTTATCACTATAAGATAGTTTAGTACAATAATTCATTTTTAACATAATTTATCTGTATTACCTACAAATAATGTTGGCTAATATATCTTCTTCATATGACTCCCAATGTTCTATAAGAAAATAATTAAAGCATCCAAAATGATAACAATTATTAGATGTGAATGTGTTTTTATATGTTATAAAAAATAAATTAGAAAGAGAAATATCAAAGAGGAAAATTAAAAGATATATATAAATGTGTGTGTGTATGTGCATGTGCTCATGAACATGCGTGCATGCGCGTACACGCTTGCACGCGCGCGTACGTGTGTGTGTGTGTGTGTGTGTGTGTGTGTGTGTGTGTGTGTGTGTGTGTGTGTGTGTGTGTGTGTGTGTGTGTGTGTGTGTGTGTGTGTGTGTGTGTGTGTGTGTGTGTGTGTGTGTGCATGCGCGCGTGCGTGCGTGCATGCGCGTGCAAGCACACGTGCATGAGTGAGTGAGTGAGTTTTAGTTAATTACACTCATTTCTTAGTTTTGTGAGTAAATTAATGAAACTAGTAATAGGGTGTGTATAGTAATGCCTGGTTAAGTGAATTCAAGAATTTAGATGATGATGGGTACTCCTTTTTGACTTAGAAAGAATAAACTATAGATAAAAAAACACTAGAAAGGGGGATAATTAGATGGATGGTTAAGTGGACTAGGTATCATGAGCTAGATCAAAGAAGTGTATTACTTGCTAGGAGGCTATAAATCCACTATTATAATAATTAAGTTAATATAAATGAAAAAAAATGATACTTACATTTAGTTATATGAATGTAAATGCATGCAAGAAAGAGAAAGTAAATGCTTGTTCAAAGAAAATAACTAAAATAGCAAAAGTGGGTCAATAGTTAGTCTAAAAGAGTCAAGGTCTATTCCATAAAATCAAAAAGGATACTATGATCAGTTATAAAAAGATAAAATTAGGTTTGATTTGGGGTAAAGGGATCAAAATGACTTGCTATATTTTTATACCCTAGTGACTGATAGGGGTCAAGTGAACTAGTTTTGGTTGGATCTAACCATCAGTGGTTATGTGATCGGTGACGATTGGGGTAAGCCATCAGTGGTTGTGTAACCATCAATGGTGATCCATGTAAGTATGTAAATGATCAAAATAGAAAGTGTAAATTATATTTTTGGATAAACAGGGGTCTATTATAGGGCTAAGGGATGGAGAGTAAGATACTGATAGGGCTAGGAAATTAGAAAGGATATAACTCAACCAAACAAGAAAAGGATACCTGAAACTTGATAATGGAATGTTGAAATTATTTAGATAGAGTAATAGTACCTTGGATTTCAAATGAGATTCTGATAGAGCTTCAGGTCTCTAATGATATTGCTTACTCATTGAAAGGACATTGAATACATGTATGTAAGATTCTAGATTCTAGATCCCTTTTAGTTCTTCCTCTTTTCCTTTTATATGATGGAGTTTTTAGTTAAGATGGAGGAAGTTACTAATTTGATAAGGGGATAAATCTATCATTTCATGACATTTTAAAATCAAGTTTCCATTCAGGGAAATGCTTATCTCACATAAGGGATATTAATTATTTAGTGCTTAAAAATAAGTTTGGGGTCATAACCATCGATGTTCAAGCTACCATTGATGGTTATACTAACCATTATTAGTTTATGGGTTAGAGGAGAATAGGTTAAAGCAATTTGAATTAAATGGCTTAGTTAAGCATTTAAGGTTAGGGGTCAAGTTAGTGAGTCTAGTTGACTAGGTGGTCCACTAGATATGAGGTCGATTAAGGGTCAAAGAGGTAGTTTGACATTGAAAGCTATCATGTGTAGTGTTTGAGTGTCTATATTTTTCCCATTTTAGTTGTGAATCTTTGATCTAACAAGAAGTATAACAAAAATAGATGACTGGTCAAGGTCTGATTGCCTTAAGTGTGGGAGGATGTATTCCCCTTAAAATTAGGAATTGATGAGGTGAAAACAAAATTGGGTCAAGGTTTGATAAATGGTAGATGGGTATTCATGAATTGGGTGACATAAAATGATTAGACATTTGATATGCAAACACACACATAAAATATGACTAAGAGTGATAGTCAGGATCATGTAAACACGAAAATTGCTAATGTTAAAATAAGGTCAGTGCTAGAGGGACATGTGATAAAGATAACTAGTCCATAGTATTGGTCATATCTAATTGGGTAAGGAATATCAAGCCATATAGATAGGGTCAATATTGGTCATAAGTATCCAAGGTAGGAAGTTCTCCCATGAAAAAACATAATAAGTCAAGTTGACTCCGTATGCACTAGGCAAGTGGATGCTACCACATAGTTCTAGGGACATAAAACCCTAAAAAAATTTAGGCTAAACGTAGTTATTCCAAAAATATTAGATTATAAGTGGGGGTCTTGGTGATAAAGTGGGAAAAATAATAAGATACCAAACTAGTAATGGTTAAGGTTACCCCTATGGTCGATTAGTGATAGTTACACCTAACTATCAATAGTTAGGCAAAACCCTAAAAAATTGAGATCTAAAAAAGAAAATGGTAAGTCATTTTTACCATTTTGACTTTAAATATTAGTTTTTTTTGAACTAAGAATTTTGTCTTTTGGTGATTTTGCATGGATTGTGATGAAGTGGAGAACTGTAAATGGGTGATTGCATGTGGTTTGGTTGATTAGAATGTTAACTAGATGGAGGGTGGATGATGCTATGGCTGAATGATGGCACAAGGACTCCAACCATACTAGTGATCATGGAATGAGGTAAGGGATGTTTTAAAATTGATAATATAGGTGAATTTTTTGATGTAAAACTATCATGAGTAGGTTAGAGTAGAGGGGTAGGGTGTATGAAAATATCCCTAGCCATGATGCCCTAGTTTTTGGGTGTGGATAAAAGTGGAAAAATTAGTTAGGTACAGTTGGAGGGGAAGAGTGTGTTATAGCATAGATGGATTATAAAATAATAATAGGTGGTTGAATTTCACTTTTAGGTGAGTTGATGGGTGTTATGGTAGAAGAGGATGGTAGGGTTTAACTGCTAGTGGTCATGGATAGTGACAATCGATAGTTCAAGCTAACTATCAGTGATCAACCACTAGTGGGAAAGGGTCCCTAGGGGATCATAGATGGTTCAAGGAACCATTGGTGGTCAAAGTGTGTTAGGTATAAGTTTGGTTAAAAAAATGAAATAGTGTAAATGTTTTAAAAGTTTGAATATCAAAAGTGTAAATGTGTTAATGTAGTTTGAAAGAGTTTTAAAAGGGTAGGTGAAAATTTTGGAAAGGTGGTTAAGATATTAAGATGTTTTAGAAGTGTGTCAGTTTGATGATGTAAAAGGTTAGAGTTAGGAAGAATAGGATGAGATGTTTAAAAGGGTTGGTGGATAGAACAAGGTGAAAGACATGTTAAGCATGGAAAGATAATGTGTTAGGTGGTAAGTAGATGGTAATAGAAGGACTAAGGTATTAATATTTGTGTAGATAAGGTAGAGGTTTGTGTTGATTATGAGAGGTAAGATAGATTTAAAATTGTAGGTGTATGTTGATATTGTTTTTGATTTGTAAAACTTAAATGTTCATCCTAATATGATTGTTGTACATGCTTGTGAGGAGATCTAAATGAGGGACCAAGTCTCAAGGATCTTCACTAAGGTTTGAGATGTGATGATAGTAGAGGAATGGAAGCACATGGAGATAGTTGGCCTAGGGTATATGATACATTATCAACACCTACCATATGATGCATATATGATCATCATGCTCATCAAGATATGAGACCCAGTGATGAACACCTTCATGTTGCATATGAGAGAGATGGCCATCTTACGAAAGGATGTGACAAGGATTACATAGTTATCCATATAAGGAGATCCCATTTATCATATCTAGATTTAGGATAAAGGCTATTATATGGATCTTATATATGGAGAAAATTAGGATCATGTTCGGTAGCATGTAGGTAGGTTTGGGATCAGAACGATGTAATAAAGGGCCCCAGAGGATAAATGCCTTTTTATTATGATGATGATGGAATTGATGTTTTTTGATTTTATATATTTGAGCCATAGATGGTTTTTATACCTACTATTATGGGTATTAGTGGATATGTTGCTTAGCGTGATTATATTTGGATGGGCCCCATTGTTAATAGTATAGATATGTAGGGAGCTCTAGGATTTTCAAGTACATAGATGGTATGGTATTAGCTTTATTTTCATGATACAGTACTAGTCATTCAAATACATTCATGTTTTAAGACCATTGTACCATGGTATGGATTTACTCAAGTAGCCTTTCTAGTGGGTTTCATGTGATGGAGATATATCGATACATTGATAGGTGCTAGTGGAGGAACTACAGACATTGATTGGTTTTTGGATGCTTTAGAGTACTTGGTGGTAGGTGATGTTATATGGAGGATATATGTGGATTGGCCTATTTCACCTAGGCATAGGTACCAAATATTATCTCTCTAGATTTGACACTAGATATATGGGAGATCGGATGGGGAGACTGAGATGATCCCATTTGATTGAGTGTGAATGTAGTTTGGAATAGTGCAAGGGATCCCCCTTGATTTTCCATGATATAGGAGAGAGGATGCAAAGTTACCACACCCTGAGTGATAGCCATAAGAGGTAATCTTATATTTTGAGGAGATCCTAGTGAGGGTGGCCATAGATGATGTGGGGATTGTTGATGGTTATGGAGTGTGGTTCTAAGCTTGGTATGTAGTTTCTAATTTTTGATGGGGTAATGTACACCTAAATAGTGTGGTAGACAAGATGGATAGGAATTAGTAGTAGCTTAGGCCTAGATTATAGGTTTATAAGGGTGGGTGGCCATGTTATAGACATAAGATATCACCTTATAGGGATAGGTTATGAATTTTATAAGTGACCATGATCAAGCATGGATCTCTTTGGGGTTAATGGCTTAGGAGAGAGACTCTTTAAGATAGAGAGAAGGGGAAATCATAGTAGCAAGAGGAGGACAACCTAACATAGTTTTGAGGACATGATACTTAGTCACCATTGAGGAGCTAATATATTATGAGGTGATAGTGCTATCACAATTGCCATTAGAGATGTGGTATGGTGAGTATAGGTCTATCTTAGTAGGTGGTCCATCGATAGCTACTCTAGGATAGTGGGTCTTGATAGTGGGATAAGTAGGGATGTCAAGAGGGCTACCATTAGATAGTAGTACAATTCTAGGTCTAGATGGTTTAGGTGGTAGTAGTGTAGGAGGTAATGGTTCTGGTTCCCCAAGGGCTTGATAGAGGGGAGGTTTTATATGTATATGACTTGTATTTTGATATCAGCTTGTATTTTGATAATAGGCCCATAAATTGAAAGGTATTCACAAATGCTAATCCCAATTTTAAGTACTTACAACTTTGGTGAGCATTTTGATGAACATTTTGTTAGAGGATTCTACCTATCCATTTGATTTTGGATGATAAGGTGATGAAAAACATAACTTCGTACCAAAAGTGTCACAACAACCTTGGACTTTTTGGTTTTTAAAAGAATTACGATTATTAGTGATGATCTTATGGGGAACCCTGAAGTGGCATATGATATGGTGATTGATGAAGTCTAAAATATTATCACATTTGGTGGATATAAGGGGGATGGCCTCCACCCATTTGGTGAAATATTCAGTGGTATTAATGATGTATTGGTTCCATTGCAAATAATGGGGATTGATTTCCTTGATAAGGTCAAGTCCCCATTATGATAAAGTTGAATAGTCTTTATATACTCAAAGGCAATAGGGAGGTACATGATGTACATTAGCATGTTATTGAGATTTAACACATTTATTTACATAGTCACAATAGTCCTGATTAAGGGTGGGACAATAGTAGCCTAGGTGAAGAATGTGATTGGTAATAGCTATCCCACTAAAGTGTCCCCCATAGACTCCATCATGTGTTGCCTTAATAACATGGGAGGATTAATGCCTATGAAAACAATGGAGAAGGATGTCATGGAATCCATGCTTGTAAAGGATTCCCCCTAGTATGGTTTAATGAGAGGTACCCTGAATGAAATCCCTTTAGGTATTTTTAGAAAGGTTTGGAGGAATAATTCCAAGGTTAAGGTAATCAAAAGTCTAGTCATACCATATGTTATAATGGGATTCTTCCACATTACATATGATAGGAAGATCAGAACTGATATATGAGGGTGTGATGAACCAATGGATGGTGATGAATAGTTTAGATTTGACATGTTGAGATGGAATTTGGGAAGTAAGGGAAGCCATGATGTCCATGAACTTGTTAGTAAATCAAAGAAATGACTAGATAATGTAATGATCGAATAAGGATAAGAGGACATCCATGAGCTATTTATACATTAAGAGGACATCATTTTTATATTGATAAGATCCATTAACTTGGTTGATGACTAGTTGGGAGTCACCAAAGACACTGATGGTTTTTATTCCCAAGGATAGGGTAGTTTAGATACCTATGACTAAGGCTTCATATTTGGATATGTTGTTGGTGCATTCAACATCAAGTTTAAAATAAAGAGGAAGAGGTTCATAATTAAGGTGAATGAGAATAACTTTGGCACCCCCACCATTTTGGCATTTAGAGCCATTAAAAAACATGGTCATTTTGTAAGTGGGTTCTTCATGGGACAAAATTGCAATGAACTCATCTGGAAAGGTAAGAGGAAGAGGTTGATTATCTAGTAGAGGAGATTTGGTTGATTAATTAGCGATGACCTATCCCTTAATGGACCTTTACAGAAGGAAATTAAGATTAAAATTATCTAGAAGCATGAGCCACTTTGACATACACTATTTTTGGTATGGCTTAGAGTGCATATAATTGAGAGGATCAATGTTAGTGATGACATAGGTTTTATGATTAAGAAGATGCTGACAAAGATTGGAGGCCATAAAGACTAAGGTGAGGTAGATTTTTTTGAGATGGGTATACTGAGTTTTAGATTCGATAAGGGTGTAGCTGATGTAATATATGGATTGATATTTATTTTGTTCTTCATGATGCATGAGCATTGCCCTTAGGGAATGGTCTGTGGTAGATATATATAAGTAAAATGGTTGGTCTTCCCTATGAGGGATTATGATAGGTGGAGAAATAAGATATTCCTTAATTGAATCAAAACCCTGTTAGCATTCCTTGGTCCACATAAAATAGGTATCTTTCTTTAGGAGGTGGTGGAAGGGTTGACATTTATCTAATAGTTGGGAGATGAAGCATAAGATGGATTAAAGTTTGCATTTCAATCTATGGAGTTGGGTAAGGTTGGTCTAACCATGGTGGGGCCTATTTCAATTCCATGAAGAGACATGATAAATATAAGAAGTTTTCCTAATAAGACCCCAAAAATGTATTTCTTGGGTTTGAGACTAACATGATAAAAGAGTAGTTAGTTGAAGATGATGGTGAGGATGACTAGGAGATCTTTGTGGTATTTGTATTTCCCAAGGAGATATCCACATAATCCTCCATAATTTTATGGATTATATTGTCAAAGATATAGGTCATGACCCACTTATAGGTTTCCCTAATGTTTTTTAGTCCAAAGGGCATGACTTGGTAGCGGAAGGTTCCCCATGTGGTGATAAAGTAATTTTTATACTAATCTTTAGGATCAATCAAAATTTGATTATATCTCAAAAAACCATCCATGAGGGATAACATTTCATTACTAGCTATAAGATCAACAAGTTGGTTGATGTTTGGCAAATAGAAGTCATCTTTTGGGAAAGCAAGGTTAAGGTCATGAAATTCAATGCAAAGGTGAAGTCCCCCTATGGGCTTGGTGATAGGAATGATGTTAGAAATCCATTTTGGATATTCAATTGGTTTAATGAAGTTAATAAATAATAGAAATTGAAGCTCTTCTTTGATTGAAAAGGATATGTGAGGGTGAATCCTATGAAGCTTTTGCCAAACTAGCTTAACCTTAGGGCATGTGATGATGTTATAGAGGGAGATAAAAGGGTCAATTCTAGGAATATATTGATAAGACAAAGAAAATGCTATGATACAGTCTCAAAGGAAAGAAGGGTAGTCATGTTGCTTGGTGGAATTTAAATATAGGCCAATTTTGATGACATGGGAGTTATCCTAAGCACCCAAATTTACATCAATGGTTGATTAATTTAGCATGGTTTGGTTCTTAGAAGGAAGGTATTTGTGGATAGAAGAATCTCTTACACTGAGGTAGGAAAGAATGAAATCATCATCCTGATGTTGTATGGTATTGATGGTAGGAGAATCACGTTAAATCATTTCAAGATGGATGAGAGGAAGGGTTTTAGTTTGGTTACCCTTTTGATAAGTCAGGGGGCCTAAACTAATGGTATTGATTAAAAAAGTTATACATGATGATATTAGAGTCCTTGAAAATGGAGGGAGATGGATTTGGTGAGGATGGAAGTTCTTCGTCAATGGTGGCAATATGTTTTGGTGATATGGGTTCTTTTGGTGGTACAAACCCAAGACCAAAGAACTCATAAGGTTTCTAAGTTTTGATGATGTGTAAATTATGACGTCCCTATTCATAAAGGCCAAGACCAAATCCCTTCCATGTATACCTATAAAGGTAAGATTTAGCAAAGATTCATTTGTATACATAAGAAAAATAAGTGGTGAATGGTTAGATGAATAGGGTAGTAGTAGGAGTGAGAAGTGGTTGGTTAAGTTCCCCATTAACAAAGTTTATTTTATTTTTGGGGATCCAAAAAGGGATAATGGTTCTAATTTTGGGATCATAAGAGGGGTCATATTTGAGATTCACATACTCTTACAAAGTATGGAAGGCATCTAGGATATAAGGTGATATTCCCCAAGGGAGAGATGTTAAAATGTGGATTATAAGGAGTCTTCAAATGGAATTTGGGATAAAGTGATGTTTGAACTAGTTGATGCTTCATCATGCTTATGAGTGGAAGTGTTGATATTTTTCATTGATGGGGTGGTTTTTTTAGAGGTTGATTGTGAGCTAGATGAAGGTATAATAATAATATCATTGGATTGATATGTTATATTTCAAGAGGAAAAGGGACTAGGATCAGCTTTGATAGAAATAACTTGTCTTTCATGCTCAAATTTGACGTATCGGTGTAAGGTGGAAGGGATGCAACTCATAGTGTGGATCTAAGGGTGTCTGAATAAGACATTATATTGAAACTCACCCTCTATAATGTATAATAGTTTATGAATGATATAAATCCCCAAGTGGATATGGAAGACAATAGTCCCTAGGATAGTGGCTATGGTGTAATTGAAGGAGCGAAGGACTACCATGCTTTCTGACATGATGTTCTTGGGAAGTTGAAGTTGGTCACATACATAGGAGAAAATAATGTTGATTTTATCTCCTCCATCAATAATAACCCTTTTTATGTGGGTTTGATTGATTATGTGGTAATAAAAATAAGAGGATTAGACTCCTCAAGATTAGCGAGTGGTATTTCAAAATCCTAAAAGGTGATGAGGACCAAAAGTTGGAGGGCTTCAACTAAGGGTGAAAGAGGATGAGGATCATTTGGTTAAACCTCTACATATTCTAAAGCCTTAATCAATTCTTGGTGATGGTAGGGAAAAGTTTTGATTAGTTCAAAGAGGCTCATTTTCACCAGTGTTTGGTGAAGTTGTTACAACACTAAGTATTGTATGAATGCAGAAGGGTTGGAAGGAGAGGATCCTAGAATGGATACTTTGGCTTTTGGTGGTTATGAAGGTGATGGTAAGGATTATTGGTTTTGGTTGGTAGATTGAGTGGTTGAAGGGTATGTCCATGGGATAGTTACTTTGGCTTTTCCTTTATCTTTTTGTTGGGCCTAAGATCAGGTCACCACATGAATAATGTGGATAGGGTTTACTAGGTTTGGTAGCTTCTTCAGTTCCTCCCATTGAATCTTAGGTAAGAGTGGGAGAGTAAGTAAAGGTTGTGTAGGTTGGGTTGATGGTAAGATTGATAAATGGGGTAATAAGGGTTCATTTTATAATAGATCATCCTCATAATATAGGCTATGAATGAGGGTTTGAAGAGATTTATAGTTCTCCATGTCATGTCTCAGTGCCCTATGGTATGCAAAGATCATGTTATCATTGAACTAGGAGGGTTTAGGATGAGAAGGTTCAAATTTTTTTATTGGAGCTAAGTTAATAGAAGAGGTTTACAACAACCTTTGTAAAATGGTTGAATAGGATTCAAGCAAAGGTGTTGAAGGTAGTGGATTGTTGGTTTTAGGAATGGGAACCTTCTTGGGTATAGGTTTTATTATGGGATTTGTGGTCAGAGGAATGATTTTCGTTAGTGGTTTTGGTTGGGTTTGATTGGTTATAATAGATTTGGGGGTTAGATATTTTGATGTGGAGGATTTGGATGATGAAGGTTTAGTTATAAGTGGGAAAGTAGATGTAGATAGTTTGGTAAAAAATGATGAATAACTAGATGGTTTTATGGCTATAGATGGATAAAAAGGGGAAGGTTTCTTAGAGGAAGAATAGGTAATTGGAATGGTAGAAGGATGGGGTCTTAAGATGGAAGGTAAGTGGGATGGAGGTGGTATGGGTGTAGTTTGAGGGAGATATTTGGGTGACTCTACCTTCTTATGTGGTTTAGCTAGAGGTTATTTTGGTGGGATAGATGGGTTTAAGTCTAACCTCAAAGGGGGGTGAGTATGACTAGGTGTGGGAAGAATTCCTAGGTTCTTAATTGGTTTAGAAATAGGGTCATAAGGTGATTTGGAAATTCTAGGTGGAGGTGGTTGGGATGGTTGAATTATGGTTTTAGAAGTGGTATTTGGTGAATGGACAATGGGTTTAAGGGTGGATTCAAGTAAAGTTGAGGATTTGGGTTTGCTTTGGTAAGGATGTCCAAGTCGATGCCAAAAGGTGGCTCTATAAAAGTTAGGCTCGCAAGTGAACTATAAAATTTTTACTAGCCTAGAAAAGGGATTGTAGATAGGTTTAGTTACTTGGTCATTAGTTTCAAAGCTTAAACCCTTTGGTGGAGAATAAGGAAATTTTTCTATATTAGTATTTAAGGTGAATGGTTCCAAAAGTTTTGGTTGGATAGGTGAGTTAACCTTCTCTTAGTTTGGGATAGTTTCCAAAGAAGGTGTGGATGGTTTCAAGATGATGGAGGTAGGTGTGTTTTCCATAAGTGAAGGAGAAGACATGGTTGTTTCCTTTGTTTTGGTGTCTAAAGGAATGAATGGAAATTATACAACTTGAATGGGTGGAGTGCAAGCAATGTTTGTCTCCTTTGGTCTTTCCATCAAAGGAGAAATAGTTACAATCTCATCAAGTGAAGAGAAAGAGGTGGTTGATTCCTCTATTTAGGTATCTATAGGAATAGGAGGTGAGTTTACTATTTACATTTTTTTGATTGAGGTAATGGTTTATTCAATAATGGGATCATTATTAATAACATTAATTATGTGTGCCTCATGAGAGTGAGAGCATTTAGGTTTATTTTCATGGTGTTGGGTGAAAGGAACATGATTGGGAAAAGGTTTGTAAAAAATGTTAAAGGACTGATTATGAGGTACATTGGGATTTTCAAATTCAAGCTCTCCATTATTAATAATTTTTTTGAATAACACTTTTTAAGGTATTACATCTATTAATGTCATGTCCTACAACATGTTCAAAGGCATAATGGTCATTTTTGTTATACCAACCAGGCATAGGGTGAGAAGCATCAAATTATTATGGTGGTTTAAATGGTGGGAGTTAGATGAGGTTGCCTTTGAGAAATTTATCCAATACTAATGTATAAGGTTCTCAAATGGGAGTGTATTATTTTAGAGGGGCTTGATTCTAGTTTTGGTTTTGTTGATAAGAAGGGTTGGGAGAATTGGCTCAATGTGATTAGTTGACAGTTAGAGGTGGAATAGTTTTTAATATAATTAAATTAGCTAATGCTTTTGCATTGGTATTGGATTGGTTAGTGGTTTTAGTATAGTAAGGATCATTAGATTTAAATATATAATTTTTGTTTTGTAATTTTAATTTTCCTTTGTCAATGGCCTAGTTTTGTAGTTTACGTACCATGGTGAATGTCTCATCAAAAGTTTTGAAGGTTTGAACATGCAGAGTGAGAGCTGTATGTTTGGCACAACCCTGAGAGAAGAGTTCAATCAATTTTTATTGTGGTAAGGAAAAATTAAGTTGGTTAATGAGGCTTATCCATCTAGAAACATAATCAACAATTCACTAATCATCAAATTTCCTAATGGAATAGAGATGATTGATAGAAACCTTTCTAGATATGTTTATTGAAAATATTTCTAAAAATATTTGGGCTAGTTGAGAGAAAGAGAAGATGGAGTGTGTGGGAAGAGCACTATAACAATAAAGGGTGGGTCTAGATAAGGACATTGGGAAGGTTCAAAGAAGGATAGCATCATTATATGTGATTAAATAGCAAGAATGATGGAATGCTCTCAAATGTTGTTGGGTGTCCTCCTTGCCTTTAAATTTATAAAATCTAGGCAATTCCAATTGACGAGGATAAGCATGGATAGGTATGGATGGATGAATGGGTTCATTAAAAATTTGGTCCTAGGATAAAAGGTTGTGAGACCCAAAGATGGATGAATCCAATTTTGTCATTTTGTCCATTAATATCTTGATTAGATCTGGTTGGGGTTGGGACATTGAATATTTAAGGGGCACATTCTGTTGAGGTTGGGTGGTTGCTATATGTGGATAGGTGATATAAGGTGCAGAGGAAGACACATATTGATAAGTGGTCATAAGAGGTTGATATGGTGCCCCATATGGTTTTATTAGCACAAATGGTTGAGTAGAAGGTTCTATTTACCCTTGTGGGTTAGAGACATATTGATAGGTCATTGTGGATACTTGTTAAGGGATAGATGTGGGTTGACTTAAAGTTATGGTTGAAGTAGTGGGTTAAGGTTGAGTAGGTTGAGGTTGAATGATGACCCTAGTGCTAATGGGTGAATTTGTTTAAGTTATATAGAGTATCATGTTCTGAAATGGTGTAAAAGTTAGTGGATTGTTGGAGATAAGGGGAAGGGTGGATATAAGGGTATAAGATAACCCCATGGTAGGTGGAGTATAGGTAGCTAGTAGTAAAGTTAAACATATATGGGAAGTGTTGGGTGTGGTATGAGGTATTTGGTTAGAGGTTTCAATATTGGATTAGTTTTGGGTCATGGTAGTAGATGGGATGTTGGAGGAAGAAGAGGCTTGGGTCAGCAAGGGCTGGGTTGAGGTGGTACCCACCATAATATGAGGAGGAATACTCAAAGGAGGGTCCATAATAAGAATTAAATAAATAGAGGTATGGTGAGGTAAGTTGTTAAAATAATTTTGAAGGGCCACTGGATTGTTATCAAGGAAGGCAATGAAATTTGCATCACCCTAAAAAAAACTAGGATTTTGGTAGGAGGCAGAGAAATATGAGGTGAACCCTCATCATTAAAATTATATTCCATGGAGGAGGAAGAGGAAGGTGGAGCTTGATCAATTTGGTTTCTCAGTTGTTGTCTAGTAAAGACCATATGAGAAGATAGGAAATATGACAAAACTCACACCTCAAGCAAAGAGGAATCAAAAGAAAAGAGTTAAATAAAAATAATTCATACACTAAAAGTGCATTAAATCCTAGATTTATTTTTAGATCACTTTTGTGTTATGCCTTTAAAAAGGTGAGAAGGGAATTTGGCTTGTAGATCGGGTCCTAAAGAGGCAATACAAGGTTGGTTTTAGTTTGCTTAGGTGCTCAAGAAAAAAAATCTATGTTGAACTTTGGTACATATCCTGGTATTGGGGCTTACCCCTTCACTTCATGGTCCCACAGTGATAAAAATCTCAGGGTCTTAGCTAGAATATACCAAATTTAGAGTTTATACTCAACCATATATCTAAGTTGATTCTTCCCTTAGTGGTTAAATCCAATTAGGATAGCTAGGAAGGGGTAAGGTTTTTGCTAGGTGATGGAATCCTAGTTGGGCCTTGTCTTAGGTATGTTTTGATGTGTTAATAATTTTGTGGTTTAGATTAGTGTGTGATATAAATTAATAAAGATAGGGTTTATTACTTTGCCCACTATGTTACTAGATGAAGTAAACAAAAGATGATCAATGTATGCAAGCGGTTTATTTTAAGCTCAAAAGGTAATTTTTAGATTTAATTAGATGAGAAAATAATAAAGGAAAATGGAACTAAGTCCCACAAGCATGCCAAAATGTTTCAGTTAATTTCACTCATTTCTTAGTTTTGGAAGTAAATTAATGAAACTAGTAATAGGATGTGTAGAAGAATACTTGGTAAAGTACATGCATAATCCAAATGATAATGGGAAATCCTCTTTGTCTTGGAAGGAATAACCTATAGATAAGAAAGACATTAGAAAGGGGGTTTTTTAGATGGATGGTTGAGTGGATTGCCTAGCATGAGCTAGATCCAAGAAGTGTATTTCTTGCTAGGAGGCTATCAATATAAATGAAAAGAAAGGATACTTGCATTCAATGATATGGAAGTAAATCCATGGAAGAAATATAAAGTAAATGATTGTTCAAAAAAAACAAATAAAATATAAAAAAGTTGGTCAATACTTATGCTAAAAGAGTCAAGGTCTGGTCTATAAAATTAGAAAGGGTAATATGATTAGGAAAAAATAGATAAAATTAGGTTTGACTAGGGGTAATGGGCTCAAAACAACTTGATATATTTTTATTCCATAGTGACTAGTGGTGGTCAGGTGAACTAGCTACAATTGGGTCTAACTATTGGTGGTTATGTGACTAGAGATCATTGGGGTAAGCTGTTCATTATTGTGTAACCATCGATAGTTACCTATTCAAGTATAGAAATGATTAAAATGAAAAGTGCAAATTATATTATTGGAAAAATATGGATATATTATGGCATTGAGGGATGGAGATTAAGATACTAATAGGGCTAGGAAATTAGAAAGGATATAACTCAACCACATAATAAAAAACTACCTAAAACTTTATAATGGAATGTTGAAATGATTTGGCCAAAGTAATATTACCTTGGATTTCAAACAAGATTATGATAGATCTTCGGGTCTCTAATGATATTGCTTACTCACTGAAAGGATGTTGAATACCTATATGCAAGATTTTGGATTTTAGATTATGGATTATAGATTCCTTTCACTTCTTCATCTTTTCATTTTTTAGGATGAAGTTGCTAATTAGGATGGAGGAAGTTACTAATTTAATAAGGGGATAAATCTTCCAATTCATGATGTTTTAAATAATTTTTCGAAAGTAAGTTTCTATTCAGGTAAATGCTTATCTCACATAAGGGTTGTTAATGATTTAGCGCTTAAAATTTGTCAATGGTCAGGCTAACCATTAATAGTTAGAATAACCATAAGTAGTAGAGGGGTTAGAGTAAAATAGGCTAAATAAAGTTGAATTAAATGGTTTACTTAAGAATTTTAGGTTAGGGGTCAAGTTAGTAAACGAGTCTAGTTGATTAGGTGGTCCACTAGATGTGAGGTTGAGTAATGGTCAAAGAGGCAGTTTGACATTAAAAGTTGTCATGTGCAATTTTTGAGTGTCTACATAGTGAGTGAATGATCCATTAGATTAAATACTACAAATGTTTTTATAATGAATAAAATTTTAAAACCATAATGGGAAACATGGTGATGTAGGTAAACCTAAATAATGAATATGTTTGAAGGCACGTAATTTTTAGCAATAAAATTTGAATTCAATGAAATAGGAGGTAACAAAAAAATCAAGATATATATTTTGTTGTTGAAGAGATGAAGAACAACTTCATATGGGGAAAGATATTGAGTTAAATAAATACCTATTTATTGGAATCATCCTAAGCATAACAATGATACCTAATATATTTCAAAAATATCAATATGAGAATATTTATGGATGTTGTGTAAATTAAGAAGTAATATATAATTTTTAAATAATAATCTATAATAAGCGAGAAATTAAAGGGCATAAAGTTCTAAGAGAAACATTTTTATCACTAGTATTAGAAATAGTAGTAACTTCCACAAAAATTTATGTAGAAATATAATTTTCTCAAGTAATTTTTTTTCAATAACCGATACAACAATAGTATAAATCAAAAATAAAGACTATTTAAATGATGGTGTGTGTGTGTGTGTGTGTGTGTGTGTGTGTGTGTGTGTGTGTGTGTGTGTGTGTGTGTGTGTGTGTGTGTGTGTGTGTGTGTGTGTGTGTGTGTGTGTGTGTGTGCATGTGTGCGTGTGTGCATGCGCGCGCATGCCCATGTGCATACACGCGCACGCCCGTGTGCATGCATTCATCTATGCATGTGTCAAATTGGAAACAAAAAATAGTAGTCTAATGAAACATCATGCTAAAAACTAATTATGGGAACATTGAATATGTATGTATCTTTTAATAGTGAAGACATTTCAAGGCCATGTAAATTTTATAAATAACCTTTAAATTAAATGCATCATGGAGTAATAAAACATGCATGTGATAAGATTTTGTTTCCAAAGGAACCAAAATAATTTTAAGTGGGGAAAGATGATCAATCCACAAAATGTCTATTTCTTGTAATCATACATAACATAATAAATACAATGTATGTCACATATATCATTATGTGCATATTTATGGATGTTATATAAATTAGAAATTTATATATAATTTGTATTAATAAACTATAATAAGGAATAAATTATAGGTTCATCAAGCTATAAGATAAATTATTTAAAACTAGTAATATTAGCTTTGGAAAAACCTATATTAGCAACGTTTATGATTTAGTAGTAGTAAATGCCATAGAAATTGTTTCATTAGAAATAGTAGTTTTTGCATAAATATATTCAAAAAAAAATTCAACAATTTATTCTAGAACATTTAACATTTTATAACATTTCCATTTTAGTATCTCAATTATTACAACGCTTCCATCCTTAGAAAAAAATTATGTGAAAATTATTCTTCAACAATGTTTTGGATTTAAAAACAAATATTTATAAGTATAAATTGCCACTTTAGCATAATTTATTGGCTCAACATAAATTATGGATTCAAAATTAGTTGCATGTTCTATATTAGAGTAATCCATATAATGGGAAGTGAATGAAATTTTGCTACAATGATAATAACTCCTATTAAAATGCTAAATAATTTTATTAGATGGAATTAAAAGTTCAAAATAAATTGGTAGATGAAATTATAACTTTTAAATGCATTAGATAGATATAATTAGAAATTATAAGTTATTTACATATAATTATAACTTATAATTAAGTCTGGTTTAAAAAAAATAGTTGAGGTTCTCTTCCTAACAAAAGTTTTTTGTTATAACCAAATTATTTGAGGCTCTCTTCCTAACTAATTTGGCTTGGTTAGATTATATAGTTATAATTTGTTTGATTTAATACCAATTAATTAGTTAAATCATATATTAGATATTATATATTCTCATGGGGTGTTATTATTTTTTTGGATATCCTCTCTATAAAAGAGAAAGTATATTACATTTTAAGAAGCACAAAATAATAATAAGATGGAGAAGCAGACGAAACCTCCTTATTATTTAATGTTGGAATAATATTTCTCTTGACTTTCATTTCATCTTGTTTTTTTATAGATAATTATGGATGTGGAGATATTCATAAGATATAAAATAAAGGGTCTCATATTTTAAATAAAGAGTTATACATTATCTATTATATTAGAACTAGGATAAATATTTCAATTCAGTGTATTTATATTTTACCACAATTTGGTTTTAGAAATCCTAATATGTAGAATAATCATTAATTCATATTTGTAGAATATTAGAAATACTCATTAAAATCAATATTAACTATGATAAATCATACACAATAAATAGATAAATAATTTAAAGCAAGAGATAAAGAGGATCTTAAATTTTTGAGCACATTTTTATGAGCTTTGATTGTATAAATAATACATCTTAGGACTATATAATTTCTCTGTGTATGGGTTGTTAATTCATCTTGTCTCTTGGTAACTTATATATAATTATGTCAATACTAACACTTGATACTAACATGTAGTGGTTCATACTAATCATAAGCACAAAGATCTCATATTTGATTATAAGATGATGTTCCTATGTATTTAATGCATATTTCTAGCTTTTATTACCTTTAAAATCACATAGATGCACATGTATGATCAAAGTCTAGTTTTAGATAAGAAATATGATATAAAATTGGGATTTCATGTGAAAGGGTTGAGTTGGAATATCCTTAGTCAATCCTTTTTGAATTAAAAATAATTATAATACATTTTCAATAGTCAAAAGAGGGCTTAAACTTGAAAGAAGTTATCCTACATGTTGTCTAGTTTCGTCCCTAAGTTCAAAGTGCATCATGCCATACATAACCTAATACAATTATCAGGTCAATGCATAAAATAAAATATCATGTAAGGGGGGGCTTTACACACTCATCAGAGGTGTAGAGAGAGAGAATTGGGGTAGGTCGAGGTTAGTTTAATGTAATATTTAGTGGGTTGGATATTATCTCAAAGGTGTTTCTATACATTTGAACTACCTACTAGATATTTTTAGTCTAATCTTAGGGATGAATTTTTAGTATTAATTATGATAATAAACCATGAAACATAACCAAGTATGAATACTACGTCGATCTAGACTTGGATACTCATCATAAAATTAATTATGTAGTTTTATTGGATAACTTCTTAGTATTATATAGATTACATGTACATTAAAAGGTTCTTTGATATTAGTATACTATAGTTATTAGGATCAATATTAACTCTTAACATTAGATAATGACATAGTACTTAATCTAATTCTATGTAGTTTTATAGTTTGTTGTCATTTGGTTCACTATCCAGCCTATTAAAAAACATATCCTTAATAACTACTTGTTTATCCAACTCCTCAAGAGTTGATCACTTATCTATTTTATGAATATTATTTATTAGATATGAAGAGACTTTCCCTTAAAATAATGTAATCATATAGTTATTTTGTTTTCCTTCCTACCCAATAGGTTAAAATTTTAGCATTTCGTAATGCCATATACCACCATATTCTATCATTTACTTCAAAACTACCTCGTTTGGATCTACTATAAAACTTTACTCCATCATCTTACCCCATAATTCCCACCATGGTTCCTAATTCAAATCATCCTTCATTTACTCAATACTTACATTTATTTATTTATCACACATCGACAAAATTTAGGATGGATTATGTGAGTTAGTTTGGTGGTTTTTTTGGAGCATGGACATAAGGTATTGGTTTAGATTGCATGTTCTTATTTTTAGTTATTGTCATTATTATCCTTTTCCTATTTCATTCTTTTGTGCATTGGTCCTTTGGGATTTTAGGGGTCAACATCAAACCAAAATAAACCAATTATCTAACCCAACATATAGTTATTATTTTTTATATGTAATCCATCTACTTGTGAAGCCATACCATAGATAACTACTTCATCTAGATACACACATTTTAGGAATCCATTATATGAGGCTCATCTTGAGATATTGTTCATAATTTTATAAAATAGTATAAAATTGCATGTTATTTACATAGTGTTCCTCTATAACTCTTATCCCTCTAGTTGATCTCTCTGCATTAGGTCAAGTTAGTCCACATAGTGTAATATTCATGTAGAGCATATAAATCTTCCTTTGACACAAAATTTTCATATCTCCCTAGTGTTATCATATATATTAATTCCATAGGATCAATTATTATTAATATTAGAGTTTGTTTAGACTTATTATATGGCATTCTTATCTAGATTGTTCCCATAGTAATGTTCTTCTCCACACCGTTCTCCTATTCAAGTGTATGTATCAAATAAGTTATAACATTTAGTAAAAATCTTTATGGATTCAATAATGATATCATGACTCCCTCATAATGTGCGCCTATATTACCCTCTAGGATCAAGGGTTTCACCCTTGATGATCTTGATTGTCAAAGGGGTGGTTGCATAACTTGGAGGAACTCAGTTACCTCTTTATATTTTCTATCATAACCCAATGAGTCTAATTAAAAACTAGTAAGCATGGTAGTGAAGTGTTCTATTGTCTCTTATACTTACCTAAATATCATAATTGATCTTAAATGTCACACCATCCTCCAAGTGCATAGATCTAGTGCTCATTCTCATATCCTATGACATTACCAGTTTTTTAATGTAAATTTACACTCACCATTCTTCAACCACTTATTTTTATACTTTACATTATCTTTATGCATGGTTCTTCATTGAGATAGTCATGAATTTTTTTTCATTCCCACCCAATATCCATATGTCATTTATAAAGGGACATGACCCATCCCTGATTCATCTTAGGATTGACTTATCTATTTATATAGTGGCCCTATAATCTATACTTGTATTTCTTACACACTCATGATTTTTATATGAACTCTCAATGAGATAGGAGTTAAAATTTAATAGCCTCCTTGATTCAATAGTCCACATGAAGATAAATGTGTGTGGGAATTTGATGCAAGTAACCTATTTAGGTCCCTTGTAATAAGTTTTATAGGTCTGTGATTAAATAAAAGTTTAAATTTTGATGTAAAACTTGTACCTACAACACCTATTCAAATCTTCAGAAAATTATTTCAATCTGATATAATAAACTTACAAAGACATTCTTACCTTATTTAGTCTCCCTTGTCTCTTAGAAACCTTTTAGTCTTATTGTACTTGCTTGTACCTTATTCAAAGTGATATAATGTATTCACTATGAAAATTAATTTCTTAAAAGGTGATTAATAAACACTATATCTTTGGATAATTATTCAATATTTTACTTTCACCTTGATCTTAATTCCACAAACACACACACAAATAATCTTGTTAGGCCTTTCAATGAAACGTTTAACCTATAACTCTCTTTATTAACTATCAATTTAAAATCATATGTTCATGGACATAATATTATTCCTTAACACATTATAACATTTATAAAACCTCATTTATATGCTTTAATCTCCCTTCTCTATCAATTTCCAACAAAAACACATAATTTTGCATTTAAGACTATTTCCTAACCATGCAACCTATTTATCTAACAATAAGTTATACCATAAAGATAATTATATTTGAAAATAAATTGAAATAATCATTTAAATTAATATTTGTAAACCTTTTAATATTCACAATTTTCTTAATTATTCTAATATAAGTTATGTTTCCTTCATGAGTTCTCAACAAAAGGTTTATAGTGACTTTTGACTACAATTAACCTTATTTCAAAGGAATTCAACCATAAGAAAAACTTTATAGTATTGAATACTATTAATCATGTTAAAACAATATTATTTAACCTAATAATATGGGAATATTAATTTTTACAACCTTGGAAATGCAATGAAAGACTAAAACACAATTTTCATCTTAATTGAGCAAACCTATAAACCCTAAAACTTCCATAAATTTATATATTAGGTATTTATTTAAACCAATTATATAATTTTCCAAATTTATTCCCATATCTAAATTATATGTTTTATATGTTGAGGATTTATATTTAAGATTTATGCTCTATTTAGAGTTTTCTAATAAGGTTTTAAGCCCTAGTTATAGGCCTACACAAACTTAGTCATGTATATCTAGATTTTCAGTGTCAATAAAGATTTAAAATCACATATTTAACCTTATAATAATCCATTTATATCATTAAAAAAAATTCAATAGTTTAGATGATTATTCATTAAGATATAAGATTTTGATCTTTAAAAAACCCTATTTTAGGTCTAACTATAGACCTAGTGACTATGTTTTGAGGATATTACTCCTTAAAAGTGGTATAAAACCTAAAAAACAACTTTAAAACCTTATAAATTCTTTAATAATATTTTCACCTTATTAATATTGCATAATTTATGAATTAATATACTCAATAAGAAAAGATTATTCCAAGAAATAATTAACCAAACTTACATGTGATAATGGATGAAAAATAAACCACATAAGTTATTAGTTATCTTATTCATTAATTTGATCACAAGAAAATTATAAATTGTTTAAAAACCATGTTTTCTCCATTAAATACCTAGAAACCATTCTTTAACTTGATCCATACTTCTCTATCCATGTTTTTAGACTCCTTCATTACAATAGCTGAGCCTTATCACATAAAAACTAATTACTAACTTGTTCATCTCCTTGTTTTACGTTCAACATTCTCTTAAGAAATTGCACAATCTTAGAACATGATATATTAGTATTCATAGAACGTTGGATACATGCCTTGATTAATCCTAAGGTAGTTTTTAACTTAATTGGAGGTTAAAATACATTTACAATAGATAAATAGACTTTAACATCATCACCTCCCCAACTATTATTATTTATTCACTTATTCTATTATTTTTTGGTATTTCTTCATCTTAAACTCATAATTAAACATATTATAGGTTTAAGATTGTCAATAGCTTAGATTCAACCTTTTTGAGGTCTTCCTCATCTCCTATGAGGTTCATAGAATCTGATCCTTGCATGATTTACTTCCATATCAGCTCTTCCTCATCACTATATTATTCCATTTCTTCATTTTCAATTTTTCTTGTAATGAGTCTACATAAAGACCCAAGTGATTCCTTATTCAAGGAATTATTTTATTCCTTCATCTCATAAAATTATAAATATTAATTCACATAATCAAAAGTAACATTAGAAACTAAAATTTGAGGCAATATATCCTTGTCAAATGTTTCTTACTTCAACATTTCTTCTTATTACATTCTCATGTCATCAATGAGACATTTTAATTGTTTATAAGCTTCTTCTTATCATCTTATAATTACTCCTTCTTATAGATAAAAATATCCATATCATCATGATCTAATGAAATGTTCAGCAACAATTTGTCCTTCTTTATCTCTTAAATGTTTTAGATCTCAAATTAGGCTTAGTCTTCATCTTGTTTACCTACATTCACACATTTAAAGAAACTATTATAATAAAAATATTTATGCCTTATTCCCTCTCTAAGTGTCTTCTTGTGTTGCTTTTTTATCACCCTTATTATCTTTTTCTACCTTTTGGCTTCTTGCTACTTCTTTCTTCTCTCAATTAGTAGCTTCACAGGGTACTTTACCTTCTTTCTCGATATCTAGCCATACCATTAACATTCCTCCCCTTTTATTTTCTCTATCAAGTGTCTCATATCATTTATCATTTTCTTTAGCTCATTTATTTCCTCTTCCTTCATTACTTCTGATTTCTCTTTCCTCATATGGTTATTTTATGGTAGTCCTTCTATCTCATTTTATTTATCCCATACCTCACCCAAATCTTATTTTTTATTTTTACACCTATTAACTCTTCTTTCAATCTCACTCCACCTTTTTATTTTGACTTTGTATCTAAGTATTTTGCACTTCAGAACTACCTCTTGAGCCTCAATGTGATCTTGCATTCCTCTCAATACTCATTGGTATTCATAATTTATTGAACCTTTCTCTCTCAAATATATAATTTTTTCAAACTTGTTATTTTTACTAAAACCCATAATTATACAAAAAAATATTCCTAATTACTTCAAATAAGCTTTGATACAACTCTGATGTAGGCAACATCTTAAGGTCCCTTGTAATAAGTATTCTAGGTTTATTATTAGCTCAAATTTTTAATATTGATATACAATTTATAAATACAACACTTGTTAAAATCTTCATATAATTATTTCAATATGATTTAACAAACTTACATAGTCCATCTTACCTTATTTTATCTCCTTGGTCTCATATAAACCTTGTAGCCTTCTTGTACTTACTTGTACCTTTTACAAAGAGATATAATTTATCCACTATAAATATTTATAATTTAAAAGGTGTTAAAAAATAATCTCTCTTTGGAAACTTATCTAATAAATTACTTTCACCCTATTCTTAATTCCACAAACACACACAAACAATCTTGTTAGGCCTTTTAATGAAACCCCCAACCTATAAATTTATTTCTTAACTCTTGATCTCAAATCAGATGTTTATGGAATTATTAGGGTTCCTTAATAAATTATAAAATTTATCAAACCTCATTTAAATTCTTTAATCTCCTTAATCTATCAATTTCTAGCAAAAATAAATAATTTTACCTCTTAGGCCTATTTCCTAACCCTACAACCTGGTTAGCTGATTATAATTTGTACCATTAAGATAATTATCCTTTAAAATACATTTAAGGAATCATTAATATTTATATTTTTCCAAATTTCACTATTATTAACTTTATTACTTATTCTAATAGAAGTTATGTTCCCTTCTTGAGTTTTTAAAATAAGGCTTCTAGTGATGTTTGACTGCAATTAACTTTTCATCAAAGGAATTCAACCAAAAAAAACCTTTAAAAGATAAAATACTCTTAATAATGTTTAAATAATAGTATTTGACCTCATATTATGCAACTAAAAAGGGGGTAAAAATTTATTCAAACAAACCCAAAAATGGGAGATTACATAGTCATGTCCTTCTCCAGAAGATGAGCAAGAGTCGGGGATAGTCCCGCAGGAAGCTCCTGCTGGTTGTAAATTGCCCAATCCGGCCCATGTTCCGTGGCCCTTTTAGCCAGACGGTCCGCCACACTGTTCCACTCTCGTGGAATATGCTTAAAGGAAATCAACTCGAAAGACGAGCTTATCTGTTGAATCTGTTTAATGATCGTGGCCAGCTTCCAATCCACACTGTCTAAAATTCACTTATTAATCAAATTAACCACCACTTGCGAGTCGGACTCGCAGATAATTCTGAGCCGTCCCTGAAGACAGCTAGTTTTCAAAGCCTCCAGGATGGCCAGCGCCTCCATGCAATTGTTTGTATGGTGTCCCTGGTAAACAGAGAACAAAAAACAAACAGCCCCTGTATTATCTCTCCCAACCGCGCCAATGCCAGCAATACCCAGGTTCCCTCTAGCCGACCCATCCACATTAATCTTCATAACTCCCTCCACGGGTGGCGTCCATTTACCCAGCCTATAAATGGGACTCGTCCTCTGCCTACCACCATGTAGGGGTCGCGCTTGGCCACAGGAGGGCGTCCCCAAAGGCGTGCTGGGAGAGAGACGTGCCCACACCAAAGTGTCCTGCTGCTCCAACTCCTCCCATTGGCCGCCATTCACCTGGAGCATTTCCTGAAGGGTGCTAAGAATTCTAAACCAAACCTCTCTGACATTCAAGCTGTGCCCTTGGAAAATTCTCCTGTTTCTTTCAATCCAGAGGTGCCAGAGGATGAAAGTTGGACCCACAGCCCAGGCATTCTGTAGAATTTGTGCCCTGCTAGGAGGCTTATCTTGGCGCTGCCAGAACTCAATTACAGACGTGGCATGCCAACATGGGCATCCCCAGGCGTCCCACCACAGGTGCCATAAGCTTTTGGCAAAAATACATTGAAAAAAGATATGTTCCCCATCCTCTTCGCTGTCTCTGCAAAACACACAAACCGAGGGCCCTTGAAAACCTCTTTTTAAGAGATTGTCCTAGGTAAGGCAGCACCTGTAGGTAAGAGTCCATAAGAAAAAATTACATTTCGGCCAAGCAGTCGAATTCCAAATTTTCTTGCTCCAGAGAAATTCAGTTTCACCATAATAATTCTTTGTCAGCGCCTGATACCCAGAGGAGACCAAATATTGACCACTGGAATCACCTCCCCAAGCCAGAATGTCCCGCTCGCTCAAAGAACTACACCCCCTGTTATTAAGAATGTGGGCTAAAAACTGTCTATCCTCCGGGGTCCCCCCCACAGGCCAGGCCTCCTCCTTTTTCCACTTATAAGAGATGGCTGTCCCCACCTGATACGCCTCCTTATAATGCTCAACTGTACTCCATCCCGCATTTCTAAACACATCACAAAGGTCCTGTAAGTGAGGATGGGAGACAAGGATAGGGGGAGCTCCATTCCAAGAATCATCCCAAAATAGCCTGTCAGCTCCATTGTTGCAAATCCAAAAAAGGCTGGACTGCACCAAGGGAGCACCAAGTTTGAGGGTGTTCCACACCATGGAGCCTCTTCCCTCAACAGCGAACCTGGGGATCTCCACCGGATTAGCACCCAGAAAGTACTTCAAAGCCAAGATACGGGCCCAAAGGTGGGATTGGTTGGTGCACCACCGCCAGTAGAGCTTAGCCGCAAGAGCTTGGCTAGCTAATATAGCCGATCTGAGCCCAAGCCCTCCCTCCTTTTTGGGCCGACAGATAGTGGCCCAATTAATCAGGCTCCACTTTGACTTCCAAAGATTACCGCTCCAAAGAAATTGCTGGGAGAGGGCATCATATTCATGGAGAAAATACATCGGAGCAGCTTGGATCATGCTCCGGTAAATGGGCAAAGCTTGAATAACCGCCTGGAGAAGAGTCACCCGCCCCGCCGTAGTGAGCCACCTATGGGTCCAATGGTTGATTCGCTGCCTTAATTTATCCAGAATGTTCTGCTAAAAGAGCCTGGGCTGCCTACCAATCACAATGGGAACCCCCAGATAAGTCACCGGGAGAGTTTGTGATTGGAATCTAAGAATAGCTCCAATCCTGCGCTGAATGGCATCAGGAGTATTAAAGAAATAAATGGAGGATTTATGTTCATTGAGTTTCTGTCCTGAAGCCACAAGATAAGTATCCAAAGCATTCCGAAAAGTGTGCGCCTCCTGAGTCCTGGCTTTTCCTGCAACAATGGTGTCATCCACAAATTGGAGGTGAGTCAACCTGGCAGCCCCATTGCCCCACTGCCATCCCTGAATCTAATTTTGAGCTGCCCGAGTCTTAATGAGCCGACCCAGCCCCTCGGCCAAAATAATAAATAGGTAGGGAGATAGAGGGTCCCCCTGGCAGAGACCTCTAGAAGCCCCAAACAATCTGGAAGGCGCCCCATTAATGAGGACAGAGTACGACGGTGTGGTGACACAGCTCATTACCCAATTGATCCATTCCTGGCAAAAGCCAAAAGCAAGAAAAATTTTTCGCATAAAATTCCAATCAACCCTGTCATACGCTTTAGCCAGGTCCAGCTTAATGAACATAGCTCTCTCTTGGGACATACTCATTGAGTGGATGGCTTCCGAAGCTATCACCACTCCATCTAGAATCTGCCTGCCAGCCACAAAACCCCCCTGCTCCTCGGAAATAATCTTAGGCAGCCATCCCTTAAGTCTCTCAGCAATAAGCTTGGTGATAATTTTGTACACCATGTTGCAAAGAGCAATGGGCCGGAACTGATCAAATTGGTTTGCCTGTTCATTCTTCGGTATAAGCACCAAGAAGGTCGCATTAATTGCTCTTAGCATCTCTTTGCTGTGGAAGGACTCCCACACCACCTCAACTAAATCATGGCTGATAATATCCCAAAAAGCTTGAAAAAATTCAGCCGAGAAGCCATCCGGTCCAGGTGCTTTCCCTTTACTCATAGCAAAAACCACTTTCTCCACTTCAGCACTGTCAATCGGTTTCAAGAGAGCGTCATTCATATCTTGAGTGATCAGGGAAGGTATGCAAGACAAAACCATATTTTCCTCAAAATCAGCATTACGTGCCTCTTCAGCAAGAATTTCGGAATAAAAACGGACAGCTTCCTCTGCAATGGCTGGAGCCGAAGAGATACGAGTCCCTTCCGAGGTAGCAAGAGAAGCAATATAATTCCGGTTGCGCCTCGCCTGGACCGACTTGTGAAAAAAGGCCGTGTTTCTATCACCTTCCTGGAGCCAATCCACCCGGGCTTTCTGCTTCCAAAAAATTTCCTCTCGGAGTTCCCACTCATTAAGGTCATTCAGGGCCTCAAATTCATTCCTACTGAGCTCATCGGATAGGCCGAATTCAAGGATTTGTCTGGTGATGCTGTCCAACCTGTCTTGGGCTTTCTTCTTCATGGTATAGATGTTCCCAAAATTGCACCTGTTCCACACCTGTAACTTTCTCTTGACATACTGTAGCTTCTTAGTGAAAATATACATCGCTATACCATATTCTGGGCCTCCTTGCCTCCACCAGTGTTTCATGAGGTCATGAAGAGAGGGATCCCGAAGCCACATAAGCTGAAACTTAAAGGGAGGCTTCTTTGGGGCAGCAATGAAATTGGTTGTGAGCTTGATTGGCCAGTGGTCTGACCCTCTCCAATCCAGAATTTTCGAGGCAATAGAGAAAGAACTAGATAACCAATAGCAAGAAACAAGAAATCTATCTAAACGCTCAGAGATAGCCTCATTACCTGATCTTCTATTACTCCAAGTAAACCGGCCATTGATAGGTTTGACATCGGATAGGTGCAGCTGATCCAGGTTGCGTCTAAGGAGCTCCGATGACGGTTCAAGACGATTCAGACCTCCTCTTTTCTCCTCCAGACTGAGGACAGCATTGAAATCTCCACTCATTAACCAGGGCAGGTAAGGGCAGCAGCTCCGAACAAAGCAGAGATGCTCCCACAACTTCCGTTGACCATGGATATCCCTAGGAGCATAAATATTAGAAACCAAAATCAGCTCTCCGGATTTAGGTGAAGACATAATCATGGTCAGCGCCGAGGGATTAGCCATCCAATGGATTGGAGTGACCTTCTCTGGATCCCAACAAATTGCTAATCCCCCCGCACTCCCTAACGCCCCTACACACTCACATTTACCATAAGTCCACAATTTGGGAAAGCACCCAACCATAGCATCCACTGAAAGCTTAGTCTCCTGAATACATAATATATCCGGTAAGTGTTCCAAGATCAACTTACGCATAGTTTTTTGTCTAGGGGTACTATGCAGCCCCCTTACATTCCATGAGAGCACAATCATTGGGTGGATTGGGTGAAATGCTCATCCAAGGTTTTAACCACTCCTGCTTCAACCAATAAGTCCCCTGCGAGCCTGAGCTTCTCCTGGTCCTTCCTACGGCCGGGTCTGGAAGATGTGGACAAAGAGCCTTTTTTGAAAGGTCTCTGCATTAAACCCAATGCTTCCGAAGCTCCTTTATCTTTCTTGGATCCTTCCTTATCTTTAACCATATCTACCCAGCTGCCCTCCCTGTTCAGTTGCGCTGAAGGACCTCCCAAGGTCCCTTCATCCAAGGCGTTCTCCATATCCTGACACTGCTGCACCTCCATAGCCTGGGAACCCATGATAAGGGCGCAGTTCTCAGCCTTCTTTGATGGCCCTCCCTCTTCCAAGGGTGGAATACCATCCTCAATGGTCATGCTGTCCAAAGCTTCAAATCGGTTAAAGCTCACTTCTAAAGACCTGTCTTTACGCTTCTGATTGCGTCCTCTCCCTCTCTGGCGAACTTGGGTGAACCCGTCCCTGTCAAGGTCACCATTCCCCGAGGCTCCTCCATTCACCCCTGTCCCATTTGAATGGACATCAACATTCGTAGCCTTTCCCCGCTCCGAGGTTGGGGCTCCCTGATGAGATGTTTGTCCAGCCTCTTGGCCTCCCTTAGGCTCCATCCCTCTAAACCTTCCAGCCTGAGGGCATTGACGGTGCAAATGTCCATAGACATGACAAATTCTACAACGAAAGGGGATCGCTTCATAGTCGATTTGCTGGTCCCAAGATGTCTCTCCCAAGCAGATTTCCATTGATTTCGGTAAGGGATTGTTAAGATTAATTTCAACACATATTCTAGCAAAGGAAATAAGGTTTTTATCTAGAGACTGATGAGCCACCGCAATTGGCTTCCCCAGAAGATTGGCAATCTGGCATAAGATATCCTCCCGCCAAAATTCTAATGGCAGCCGCGGGAGGCGGACCCAAACGGGCACACTGGCAGGCAACTCCTCAGCAGAATTAAACCCAGGGTGCCAGGGTTTGACAAACAGTCCAAAACGGTCATAAAAATATGGTCCACCCTCAAAAATGCGGTTTCTGTCAGCTATAGAAGAGAAGTTTACCAGAAAATAGCTGTTGGCTGCCAGCATTATGTCAATATCCCCTTCAACCTGCCAGGTACGCCTCATCCAAGCTTCCAGCGCTGATTGGGATACCCGAATCCCCATGAATTTGCAAATTAGGGTGTGAGCCCCCAGATATTCCAGGTCCTCCTTGACAGAATCCTGGGAAATCACCAGAACCGGTCTGTCTTGGCTGCGTGGGAAACAGCCATTGACCTTTGAAATTTTTAATCTCCCCCTCAAACCAGACACCTCCCCAGCCTGGGGAGCTCCCTCTACGCCCTGCCGTGCTGTCTCTGAGCCCTCACCCACGCCCACGCCCACGCCCACTCCGTTTTTCTCCTTCCCTCCAAACGCTGCCATCCGCTTCAATTTCTCTTCCCTACCAGCATCGCGTCTTTGACCTCATATTATGGGATTATGTTTTTTTACAACATTTTAAATGCAATGAAAGATGAAAAAATGGTTTTAGTCCTAATTGAGTAGACCTGCAAACCCTACAACTTTCATTAATTTATTTATTAGAAATTTATCAAGAAATAATAATTCTATAGTTTTAAAATTGTATTAACATAGATAAATTACAATTTTATACATATAATATTTATCCTTTAAGATTTGTGCTCTATTTAGAGCTCTCTAATATGGGTTTAAGGCCTAGTTACATACCTACACAAACTCAATCATGAATATATAGATTTTTAGGGTCAATAAAGACCTTAAATCACATATTTAATCTTTTAATAATATTTATATATCATTATAAAAACTTTCCAATAGTTTGGATGATTATCCATTAAGCTATAAGCTTTTAATTTTTAAAAATCCCTATTTTAGGTCTAACTATAAATCTACTGACTGAGTTCTAGGAATATTCCTCCTTTAATGTTTTATAAGACATTAAATCCACATTTAACTTATTAAAATTATTTAATAAACTATTATAATTTTTTTATCAAAATTGGAGGGTTAGATTTCAAAATACAAAGGATTTTGTATCACAAACCCTAGACTAGGGTTTATAGGACTATGACAAACTTGAGTACCAAAAAATTCAATTTTTAAGATTTAGTAATTATAAAAAGACAAAAAAATATTTAATTTGGTATTACCTAACCATAAAATTTTATTAACCTTCATTTCATCACTTAAAACATACAATCATATATAACATGACTGTTACTCTTCAAATTTTGTGGTTTTAAGATTATGATAAGGTTCAAAGTACTTTTCTTGTGATGAATTCTCTTTAAATACTTTTAATGGGAAGTTTGAGGATAAAAACTAATCTATTAAATTTCTTAAAACTTTATATGATTATTTGAAATCAAAAAAAAACTTTAAACTCACTAAATACTCCTTGGAGATGATTGTATGGTCCTATTTTAACCTTTTTAAGCCTACATACCTTATGAATCACTAAAATCAACAAGAAAATATGATTATAATAAATAAATAAAAAAATTACATCTAGTAGTGGATGAAAAATAAATCAAAAAAAATATTATCTCTATTCCTGATTGATTTGATTTCAAAAAAATTACAAATGGTTTTAATACCCTGTTTTCTCCATTACAAACCTAGAAACCATCTTTAAACCTAATACATACTTATCTATCCATATTACTCACCTTTATTATAACCCTTTATTACTATATTTGATCCTTATTAGATCTAAATTAATTCCTAACTTATCTATCCCCTTATTTTATGCTCAATATTCTTTTAACAACTTGGACAATCTTAGAACATGTTATCTTCTTCTTCCTCAACCATTGGATACATGCCTTGATTAGTATTAATGATATTTTGACTGAATTTAAGGTTAAAATAAATTTAAAATATTTAAATATACCATAAATATCACTTAATATAGACTTAGACATTTCAATATGCCAAAATACCCTTACAAATACATTTACAAATTTGGATTTTAAAAATATGGCTTTGTAGTGGGAAAATGCAATATTTCTCTATTAAAAGAGAATTATTTTAAGTCCCACTAAATTTGAATCATTTAAAATAATATAAAAATACATTTTTACCTCATTTTACATATCAAAAAGTATTTACACAAGTTTTTTTTTATGCTCCTACATCAGAATTCCAACAATATCTTTGGGTTTTCCTACACACAATCCTTAGATCCTAGAATTTATACATTTTTCCATCTTCCACCATCTAATACTCTTAGGTTATCCTAAAAACAATATCCTTCTTATATCCTCTAATGTATTTTTAAATAATATAAATTTATAATCACTTCCCTTCCTTAGCATAACCTCTCCTTAGCATAACTTATTCCACTAGCTTGTGCCATGAATTGAGTGTCCATATTTATATAAAAATCAATAGGCCACTGACTAATATATTTAATGGGTTGAAAATTATCCATCCTTAAAGTATGTAAAAAATTTATATTGTTCATACTTAGGGTATCCTAGATGAGTCACACCTTAGGTTTGAATATAGTGATAGGTAGCTTACTTTAATCATGCTATGAACCCATCCATGTCTATCTTTCCCTTTCAGAGTCACTTCTCACTCTAATCAACTCTAAAAATAATTAATTATGATTGGGCCTTAGTTATGTAATACTTTTCTATAATTTGGTCATGTTATTTCTAGTTGTCACTTCATTTGGATAGCTAATTGTTTGCTTGTCATTTTACATTATTAGGTTTGGAACCTATCACTTCTTATTCTTCCCTTAGCTTACATAGTATGGAAATTAATTCCATGTTTTATATCATATATGTGTACATTGTTACACTCTTTGGATCCTTCCATGCACTTATTATTAATTCTCTTCCCCCACACAATTCCATAGATACCATATTTTTACCTTCCAGAGTGCTACCTACCTACCACACACTAAAATATGTGCCTAGTCCTCTAGCATAGGTGTTCATCTCTTAGTTTGGTGCCTACTATACATACTTCCATATTTTTGGGTGGCATAAATAACCTTTTTATTTTTTAAATCACTCCCAAAATCACACAATATAATAATAAATTTGATGGTTATGACATTAAAAATAAATACCTCAATTAGCCTATCTGATTGGATATTAATAGGTGAGCACATCTTATTAAATTTTATGCACAACTACAATTTAATTTTTTTCAAAAAAAGGTATTGAAAGTAAATGGATTAATAATACTTATTAAAACTTGGATAAATTTACTTATTACCTAGCCAACCTAAACTTGTAACCCATAAAATTCCTTATGGCATCTCATCACTACTAGTATATGATCTATAGCCTGATAGTCCTTTAACCTAGACCTTTTGGTCATCCCTTAGTTATAGGTTAACTATATGTTTGACACAAAATTGGAGGATATTCTTAATAAATTTAGGAAACTTCCTTATTATATTAGTACTAGGGGTGCATGGCACTAAAATATTTATCATGGTTAAAGGACATCATATCCTTCCATTTCTCAAAGTTCCCTTGTTAGTTTATGCAAATAAAACCTTGGGCGTGTATACTTACCTAGGACCTTATGTCGATGTAACATGATACTTCTAAATATTTTCCCTATTGGAAAGGCCTCATTTGGAAATTGGACCCTCTTTTGTAGTCTAAGATGGGAGGTGTACTTATATCATCCCACATATTTAGTCACCCCTCTGACAAGATGGTGTGTTATACATGTTTGGTATCTCATGTTATGGTTCAAATAGGGGGTTTCAATGTATTATCCCACATTTTCAAAATAATTTCATATGTTTATTATATCCATTGATCACCAATAATGCTCACAAAATTCAAAGAAGACTTTGAATTCTCCTAGATTAGGAGGATTTTTATTATTATCCCAATATTATCACGATCCTATGTAATGATATTTTAGGTGGTGTGTAGCATTGTCATAGCCAACATGTTCTCAATGTACGTGGTACTTAATATGTAATAAAAAACATTTACATGTGCTCGCTTCCATTATCAAAGCTCATATATCATTGTTTGAAGAACATATTGACATTCTTGGTATAACACCATGAACTTAATAGAAATTAGGGTAGTTATATTCCTAAAAAAGAGTGATGACCTCAAATTGTGTTGAACATGACATCCATGAACTCAATGTGGGCATTATATATAGCATATATGGGTTGTATTGTAGTCTTCTTGGCTATAATAAATATATGAGGTGATCACGATAATATGGTAATTCCATCTTATATTGTGCATCTCTCATAGTCACATTTATTTTAGTATTAGTGTCCATCAGTATGTCAAACTTAACCTCTATTAGTATCATCATCCATAAACAACTATTGATCATATCCCATACTCTAGATGATCTCCATCTCACACCCTCTTACTATGTCTAGGATCAAGACATCCACTATCTATGTGATGTCATAGTTTTTTAGTAGTTTATTCAACATGTGAACCATATTGATATTAGAGGAGGGATACTAAGATAGAAATCTCACCACATTACTTCTTATGGGCTCAAATTTCTAGCTGAAATTCCTCCCCCAGAAACAAAGCAAGCTTAAGTTCTTGTAAGTGGTAGATCACATGCACAACACTTCTTAATGAAATTATTTATCTTACTCCTCATATCTCATTCTAATTCCTTACCCTAGTATCCTTCTTAGGAGACATCACTTTAAGTGTAATCATGCTATTACTTATTAGCATTTAGACATTGGATCCAATAGCTTCTTCTTATCTTTCTTATTTTTTGTGCCCTTGAATTGTGCACATAATAGATCATTCTAGACCCTTTTTCATGATTTAAATTATATGTGATCCTTTCATATGCATCTAATAAGTCCTCAAACTTATGTATGGCCTGACAATATGCACAAGTGTGATACTAGGTATAGTCACATAGTAAGTGTTCAATGAACCACACCTATGGAAAAAGCATTGTACAATAATAAACCCATAACATATTTTAGTGTGACCTCTATTTATATGATTTTATTGATGTCATATCCAAGGTTCTCTTACACATACCTTGATGGTCTTATAATAGCTTACTATTCAAGTCACTCTTAAGCCTCATGAATATCATCAATCATGTAATAATTTTTAATATTATGGGTGAAAAACTTATAAATATTTTGATACATCATCACCTTAGTATCTATAATACAATATATAATATGGAAGTAATGGGTATAGTGTCATTCATGATAGAATTCAAAATTGATTTGTAAGGCACACGCACTGCACCTAGGGTAATTTTTATATTTAACCCCTCCACCTTACAGTTGATGCATCATAAACCATGGCATGGGTTATGGTTTAGTTGGATAAAAAAATTTGAATTCATGATTTCACATTTGAAACCTACGCCTCCAACATTGAGATGACTCTTGCATCCTTTTTACTAGTAGTCTCAACTCTTAATGTAGTGTCTAATGCCTCTCTAGGTTCAAAAAATGTATGTATGGAGAGGCATGTCAAATTAAGACACTCAGTGCCCCCCAAAACTATTCGTAATTATGCACAACATGAATCATATATGAGAGTATAGATACCAATATTTTGAACTTGACATCATATGTGAAGACACTCTCACATGGTTTGTGGTTGATTTATTTGAGGGAAATGATCCTCTGTTACCCAAATTTTGGGATTTTAGATTCTCTTATGAACTAATCATTAAAAAAATCATAATCCACAATAGAATGATTAGGATATAACTTGGTATATGATTCATGAAAAAAATATAATGGTGTTGTATCAATTTTATCTACGTTATTCTTAGGTGAAGTGATAACATTTGATCATAAAATTAGTTTGCACTTATGGGCATCCTCTACCATGATCTTGAATCTATGATACTTAGGTAATATTGGGGTCATCCTATAGTATATTTAAGGATAATAATTGGTTTTATTGATGCATGTGAAATCAAAATTAATAGTAAAACACCTAAAATTTTTCCTTCTAATCTCATTAGATAGCTTAACTAACTAATTTAATAGGTTATGTGATGGATCCTTTGGTCACGTAAAGCACCTAGTGGGCCACCAAGGGTACTTAAAATACCAATGATCCAATCCTATTAGAACCACTCATCTTATGGCCTATGTCCCCTATCATGGGTGGCATACCATAATACATGGTGTCAACCTGACATTTTAACTATGTATCCACTAGGTCAAGTGGTGGATACGAGACCAAATACTCTAGCAGAGCCTCATTATTCACCCAAGTGGAGAATATTTTTATTTATCATACCTATATGGTTTCATAGTAATCTTATTATAATTTATATATAGGTGCTTGACCATGTGTATTTGGTTGAAGGGATCCTAACAATCCCCTAGTATCTTATTCATATTGATCCCCATCTTTGGATCTCAAAGCCTCTTTTCCCAAGTTCCACTCTTACTTGTTGGAACTGATATATTCATGAATAAATTTAAATCCCATTTGCATAGGAATTTTCACTATTCCCTACATATTATCTATGGCCCCTCATGACATCTCTTGAGTTTAATTCCCTCCTTTTTATAGGATCCATATAGATAATTACATTTTGTCAATTATATCATATCTCTACTTTTTGAAATCAAAATTTCTTTATCCATCCACACTTATATTACATATGATACCCCTTAAAATTACTAAGATTCCTTCTTCACAATAATATCCATAGATCATGTGCATGGATATTTAATTAGCCATCCCCATACTCCTCTAATCAATTGTACTCATAATCACAACAAGAAAAGTAACCAGTCCTGATAATAAAACCAATTTTTTTTTTGGTATTATAATAAAGTTATTGTCACATCAAGCCATTCATGACTCATAAAACTTATCATGTTAATACTTTCACCAACATATCATTCAAGGTGGGTACCTTGCACACTCACCTGACATGTAGAAAGAGTGAATTGAGGTAGTTTAGGTTAGTTACAAAAATTAGTTAGTGGGTTGGATATTAGTTCGAAGGATGTTATATACATTAACATGTCCTAATATTTGTAGTGTGTCTTAAATTAGGGAATCCTTTCTGGTATTAGTTATGATAATAGAATATGAGACACATCCAAGTATGAATATTACATAAATCTATAACTATACACTCATTACATAATTAATTATGTAGTTTTATTGGATAACTTCTTAATATTACATAAATTTCTCATTATTTACAATGATATTATAACTAAATATTATATGGTTCTTAGTATTAATATTAACTCTTAAACTTAGATAATGAAACATTATTTAATATAATGATATATATTTTATTAGTGTGTAGTCCTTCGATTCACTAACCTATTCTTAAGTAGTTATTTAACATCCAATTTATAAAGAAGCCATTACTTCTCAATTTTTTTATTTCTAATTATAGGCTCATAAGATAATTTCCTTCCAAATATTACAACCCATAAATTATTTTTATGTTTTACCTACTTGATAGGTTAAATGTGTTATGCTACTTAGTGGCATTTACCATTGTCTTCCCCCATTTTATTCATAATTTCTTCATTTGGATATGTTATCATATTTTACTCCATTTTATTCCCCCATAATTCCAATTATGTTTCCTAGGTTAACACATTCTAACTTTCCTTAATCCTCCCATATTGGTGTTTAGCACAAATCAAAATGGTGTAAGATAGTTCTCACTAGTTGGGTTTATGGTATATTTTAGGTGCACATATAGGGTATTGATTTGTATTGTGTGTTCCACATCTCAACTATTATATAGTTTCTCCATCACCTATTGAATGTTTGTGTTTATTGGTCCTTTAAGATTTAGCAAATTTCATGGGTCAACACTACTAATGTGTATGTGTGTAATTTTGGATGAAATTTTACATGCTCTTTATATTATATTTCCCTTGGTATAAGTATGAATATTATATTAATGTTTATAAACTTTAGACTTAACTCTAATAATTCAATAAGTATAATATGTAATATTTCTTATCTCTTGATAATGCAATGTGATTATCAAAAAATATTACAATGAATTTGTATATATATGAGAATCTAAATTTGAACTAAACACTTAGTGGTAAAAAAAATCTAACCAAAATAAGTTCAAATGTTCCCAAAAGATAGTCATAAAGTGAAACATTCCCATATTAAAATAAAAGTATGATTGGGTCACTCATGTCATGTTTGATCTATATCGATAGTCTATACTCATTATAAATGAAAGAACTACCCCAAGGCCTAAAAATACTCCAAGATGAAATAAAGGGATATACATTTCTATAATATGGAAAATAATGTTGCTAAATACACTAAAAATGTGTCATACAAATAAATATAATTATTAAGATGATCAAAAGGTAAAACTAAATGTGCCACTAGGTACTTAATTATTTGTCTAAGACCTATACATGCAAAGTTTCCTAAAATATTTTTGAAACATGGATTAAAATAAATATAGGTATTTACATTCCCCACCTAACCCTTAATATAATAATTATTGGAGTTATAAACTATGGATAAAAGGTAAAAATATAATGCATACATACATTGCCCATTGTGAATTTAGTGTCTTTTTTTGTTTCAATGATGTCAAGTTTTCTATAAAAATATGATGTGAGGAGATCGATATATTTATTCCAACAATAAATAATTGTAGTTATAGTGAAAAGGATATTAAAAAAAAACTACACCTATATTTATTTTGTATGGTATCATTCATGGATTGTGTCCATATAGTGTGTTCATGGATTGTGATCTTATAGTGAAGACTGGAGATGTTGAGGTTTAATAATTAGCCTTTTTATTATGCAAAAGAAGAAGTGACTTACATTTTTTAACTTCATTTCCAAGGAATTAGATAGGCTTCCAAGATAAAATTTGAAGAGTATTTCCAAGATGGAAGGTTAAAACCCAAATTGGGTTCAAGGAATGAAGTGCTACTTGTTATTGAGACTTACTGCATCACTAAAAAAAGAATTAACCATTGTATATGTTTATACATTTTATTTATATAGTTTTAATATATTTTACAAAAGTGCACTCAATGTGTTATGGTCCACACATATAATAATTGAAGTATGTAGAATATAATTTAGATCAACATAACATGATAGATATTGGTGGGCCAACGTGACCAAATATTTAATATATTTAGAAATATAATAATACCCTTATGGTATGGAAACACCATACAATACTCATTTAAGAAGGAATAACTCCACACTGACACTTTGAGGGGGATAACCTCCAATATCCTTCTACCAAATAGAAGACTAAAAACATGATTGATTGATATCCATTATAATTACATTCCTCTCATATATATAAACATATAATAACTAACAATAGAAAGGTAACTTCCTAATCCTAATGTAGGCTAACCATTATTAAATGTATTAATTACACAACTTAATCATTTATCATAATATATTGTACCCATATAACTAACTAAGGGGGATATGTGCCACTTGCTATCATCTCCATCAACGCATATATTAATATATCATATCCATAGGTATATATCATTCCTTCCCTTGACATGTTTTGTCCCCAAAACATTAGAAGAAACCAAATAATGAATGTTCTTCAAATATTTTCACACTTCCATCCAAACATCTATATGACAACTTGGTTGGTGATAGCTCTCTAACCTTGTTTCCAAATTCCATTTAATAATCTTTTTCCATTCATGATAAAAATTATACCACCTTGGTGTCAATGCATAATTATTCCTCTTTTGATTCCATGTACCATATTCCACTATGTTAATTAAATTCCATACATGAGAATAGTAGTTATTATTCCATGCATATACATATTAATTTCTCCACTGATTTCATGTTTCACATATGTTTGTGATAATTTCATTCCATACCTAACAATAGTAGTTATTCCTTGGCTTCCATGTATAGCCATACCAATTGTTCCATTGATTCCTTGTGTAGCCATAGTGATTGGTACTCTAATTTACTATATGTTTTAGTTAATTATTGTTATGACACTCCCTAACATGTCTCCATGATTTTTTCCTCTCATGATGATGTGGGTGTCTATATAACTCAATTTTTTATGATAATCTTACATTATCAACCTTTTATTTTACCTATTGTTATCACTCTAGAGTGCACCATACTTGAAGATGTACAAAACACACCCTCCCTCCAGATAATAAAATTGGATATTATTAGAGTGTTGATTAATATATACTAATAAGAAAATTCATAGAGGATTTTTTCCCTTAATATTTATCTCTAAAAGCTAAACTATTTTAATTTTTTGAGATGAAAAGGGAGAAGGAAACTAAAATGGAAAATCTTATCTAATGGGGTGATGCACCTAAATGATTTATAATACTTAAAATATATTTAAATTAAGGCACACATATAAATAAATACGAAGTATTTACATTTCCACTAAACATTAGTATTTTAGATTAAGGATTGAGAGTATTTTGGTTTGCAAAATTCTATTCATATCTCTTCAAATGACATGTAGAGGGTGAGATTTTCTTAGTAAATGTATAAAGGACATAAAAAAATGGGATATATATCTCACTTATATGCTGGTAAAAAATAAAAAATACACACTCTTCTGATCCAAAAAAAACATATGCAAAAAACTTCTTTATTTGATATATAGTGTCAATTACAATTTATTCTCTGCCTTCAAAAAATGGCTTCAAAAAACCAATATATAAGTATAAAACCTTAAATAAAGAAAAATTCATATGTAAAATATAAGTATTAGTACTATTTGAGTTTAAAAACACTAAACTAAATTTACAAAATTAAATAAAGGCTTTAAAATCTTTCAATTCTTCAAAAATTGCATGTTCTTCATTTTTGGCATACAATTGAGAAGTGGTGGGCCCATATTGACTTGTCAACCTTCATTGCATTAAAATAATGCCATAAATTAGAGGATAATTCCATATTTAAAGTTATTTTATTTTATTTAAGTATTTATCTTTAATGAAAAGTATGAGAGATGCATGAAACTAGTCAAATTAGTCAAATAAAGAGATTTGACCCTTAAAGACTAGTTAACTCAACTTGAACTCAACTTACATGAATTGAAAATTTTGGATTGAATTGAGAATGATATATCCATTTAAAAAACATATATTTCATGTGGTAACTCCAATTTTGATTCATTTGATATATTTTCAATGCCATTCTTTACCTGCTTGATTGACCAATTAAGATTATTAGGCCAATTAGACATAATAACCTATCTTCTTGTATTTGGGCTCTATTAAAACTGAAATAACAAAAAATTAAACTTAAAAAAAAAAAAAAAAAAAAACCTTAAAAACAATTATTCATCACCAAAATATTTTATTTTGATGAGAAAATACTCGCCATTCAGTCAATAGGGTTGACTAGGCCTATTTTGCTCTATTTTCCTGCAGACTGGCCATTTTAATTGAGCTAGTCGGGACACATATGATATTATTTATGACCAAAATAAAATTTTATGATGAGTAAAAAGTATTAATATTTGATATCCATTGATTATATTTCATTGAAGTGTCATGTACTTCATTTTACATGCTTTTTTCCACAAAAACCATGATTTATGTCCTCATCCATGAATATCCATGCATAAAATTGACATATAGAATCATCTCTGAGTGTGATTGACATTTGAAAAGGTTTAATATTTATACATGGTTATTTTATATAAATAAAATCACTATTTTTCAAAATTAGTTTTTTGAGGGTTTAGGCGAGCTTTGAAGCTAAATCTTCAAAATGATGATTCATGAAGTACAAACCTCCGAATACCAAAAATTTTAAATTTATGTGTACAAAAATAAATCACCCAACACATATAAAAATATTGGGTTCCCATTAAAAATATATAAAAATTTACCATGTCAAGAAATCTACATGTGGAGTTTCGATTGTATTCTAAGTTACCTACACTCTTAATGATTATTCATAAAGAAAAACCACTCAAATGGTCTAAATTTTTAATTAATTATAATTAAATAGGATTAATCACAAAATAATAATATATTTCATCTAAACTCCACACATGGTAAAAGATATGTGCATCTGAACAGGAGGCTAGGAAGGGTGTCTAAAACTAAAAAAATGAAAATAACTCTTCAAAATTTTTCCAATTCCTAATAAAATCATCATGGGATCTATAACATGCTATAAAACACTCTAAAAGCACATTTTTCTTGAAAAGACAAAAAACCCCTTTTTGGCCTTTATTCTTGTTTGCTTGTAAAAGCCTCTATGAGCATGGTTTTCTTAAAATTTAGATTTTTTAAACTCTTAAAAGGTATTATTATGATTTAAAAATATCCTCCCAAGAATTTTAAATTTTTTCCTAGAATTAGAAACCTCTGTGGCACTCAAAAATGATGCCTACTCAATGGTGATCTCCAATGGATAGGCTAAGGACTGTTACAAAATAGTAAGTATCTCCACTTATCTAATGGCCATGAAAATTTGTAAAATTTTTACTTAAAGCATTATAACCCTATTTAAAAAAATTGAGGTCCTAAAACCACTTGTAGCTTTTAGAATCCTTAATTTCCTTCAAAATTGACCCCATGTACATGGATTGTCTACATATTTGAACTTGACAATGCTATTTATAAATGGTAATGACCCATTAAAAGTCCATTTCAAACCAAAATTAGTTATTTTTAGGCCAAAATTCCTTGGTTTGACCAACTTTAGAAGGCTATGACCAGTTTTAGGAATGTTTTGTATGATAGTAGTAATTTGGCCTTGATAGGTCAAATTACTAATAATTTTGGAGACTTTCAGGGGTTGACCAGCTTGTTGGTCAAAGAACTCAAAAAATTTGGCTATGAAAAAAATTGGATATACACTAAATATTGTAAGATCATTTTTGAGCAAAGACACAAACAAGACAACAAATGTGTGCACATGTGCACTTAGAGGAAAGGACAACAACAACATGGAAAGGAAAAAACAATTGTTGAAAGCATGTGCAGATATGCACTTAGAGGAATGAAACACAAGCAGTCTATTATGTATAAACTAACCTCCAACTTTATGGCCCTCCTGGATCAAATGGAAAGCTATTTGATACACTATAGAACTTTGAAACATATTTAATTCCTTTTGATAGCTCTCTTCTAAAAATGGGATCACTTATATGTTAATATGTTTTGGATGATGCAACTAGGCCTCCAACTTCCATTCTTAGGTGTATGGATTGAAGATATGGATCTAAGATCAAATCATATTCCTCCCATATTTTTCTTTGTTACATCAAGATCACTATCTCTACCTCATTCATAGGCTAATCATGATTTGATACATTCTCATTCAATAATTGTATTGGAAAATCAACTGGTATGCTTGGATTGGTATCTTCATTATGATCCATTTGAGGTAGTGGATCACTAAGATATTCAACCTCTTCATATAGATTTAAACATGGCTTCAACATTTCAAAAATTTCTTCTTCATGAACAGCTGTAATAGTACTCTTTACAAAACATTCCTAAATCTTCATATGGATTAGAGATGGACTATCAAAATTTGCACAAAACCTCTCCAAATCATCCCAAAAGACCTCTTCATCATGATTAATTGAAATTACATGAAATTTATTTGAAATATTACCATTTGAAACATGTTGATCACATATTTATACCTTTTGGATGGAGTCATGTGAAGGTTCTTGATCTACTGCACTTGCTTCATCTTCATCTTCTATAGAGAATGGCATCTCATCTATCCACTAAAGCTCTAGCTCATCTTATTTTGGGATCTCCATAATAGAATTTATTTCTTGAAGCTCCAAAATATTTTTATAATCCTTAAATGAATTATCAACCTATTTTTCTATATCATCATCAAAAGCTTCCATCTTAAGCTCTTCAATTTCATTCAAAAAATCATGGTATAACTATTGCCAATGATCATCTTCTTTTTCATCACTCAAGTAGCCTTTACTTTTTGTCTCTTTGGTTGCATCTTCTTCATTGTCCTCACAAAGGAGAGGTTCTTTCTCCAAAAGTGGCATGGTAGATCCCTAAAAGTGTTTAATCAGATGAGAAAGATCTACAGAAGTAACCATATATACCTGATTTTTATCATGAGGCTGCTCTTTTTAGATCACCTTGACCTCATCTTTCAACACTTTTTATTGAATGGCTTTTCATTAAGGAAAGGATTTAGGCTTCTGAGGAGGAAGGGATGTAGGCTGAATGATCTCTTGCTTAAATTTAGCATCCTAAATTATTCTTGATTGTTCTTCTTTCCTTCTTAACTCCATGATTTGGTTTCGAGATAGGAAAGATTAAGGCTCTTTTTTTATCTTTAAATTATAGTTCTCCTCCTCTTTCCTTGTCTTTAGCTCCAACTCTCTGATCTTCTTATCAATATTCTCTTGCAATATCTTCTCTTTAAAGTGGTCGGTGATCTCAATAATAGGATATGCCATAATAATCTCCTTCTTTCTTTGGTAGTTTTCTTTGATAGAAATCCAAGAAGGGAAGGATTGAGAAACATATGAATAATTTGGAAAAATCAAAGGGGCTCTTAGAATGGTCTCTTGAGAAGGAATGGATGGCATATAATAAGAGTGAGGCTGAACCTATTGTTCTTTAAGGTCTTTTAGTTTGTATTTAATAATTTGAATGCAACCACCTAAATCCATCATCTCACTAGTGAGATTACCCCAATTTTCCCACTCAACGGGTGTCCATTTCTCTTTTATTTTCTGCAATGAATTTTTTAGATGATGGATTTGGTGAGTATGGGTATCCTATCCATAATAGCTCTGTGAATACAACTCTAGTGCATGTTTTTCAAGGCTCACTAAACTTTTTAAAGTGATGATATGGATTAGGCAGATGAAAAATTGCCATGATAATACTGGTAAGTGGAAATATTAAGATGGATTGACTATTCATATGAAGGATCTAGGTAGTAATCCTACATATATTCCTGATATAGATCCTCAAACTCTTATTGAGGATCATAGTGTGGCTGGTCATACTGATTATAGTGAGGATCATATGGATCCATACTAAATCAAGCCATTGGAGATCATTAGTAAACTAAATGATGAAATTAATCAATATTGAAATGATACCTGATGTTTAAAACCAACTTTGAGTTCTTGAAAGTTGCATTAATTTTCTAAATACCTCCAAAGGCTAGTGTGTAGAATGATGTCCCACCAAGTATGCCAGAAATTGTTATCACTTTGGAGTGCACCCTGACTAAAGATGTGTAAAACACACCCTCCCTCTAAATGATATAATTGGATCTTCTTCGAGTGTGGGTGACTCTTTAATGAGAAGAACCTTCACAAAGGGCTGGTTCCCTTAAGATTTATCCCTAAAAATTATACTATTTTGATTTTTTGGGATGAAAAGGGAGAAGGAAACTAAAATAGAAAATATTATCTAATGGGGTGATGCACCTAAATGATTTGTATTATTTAAAATATTTTTAAATTAAGGAACACATATAAATCAATAGAAATTCTTTAAATTTCCCCTAAACATTAGTATTTTAGATGAAGGATTGAGAGGATTTTGGATTGTAAAATTATATTCCTATTTCTTCAAATGACATGTAGAGGTTGAGATTTTCACAGTAGGTGTAGAAAGGACCTAAAAAACTTGGATATATATCTCAATTATATTCTATTACACAATAAAAAAATACACTGTATTCTGATCCAAAAGGAACATATGCAAAAAGTCTTCTTTATTTGATAAATGGTGGCAATTACAATTTATTCTCTGCGTTCAACAAATTCCTTCACAAAATGGCTTTAAAAAGCAAATATATAAGTTTAAACCTTAGATAAATCGAAATTCACATGGAAAATATAATTATTAGTCTTTTTTGAGTTAAAATAAGACTAAAATCCTTTTACAAAATATAAAGGTTATAAAACCTTCTAATTCTTTAAAAATTCCATGTTCTTCATTTTTGGCATAGAACTGAGAAGTGGTGGGCCCATGTTGAGTTTTCAACCTTCATTACATAAAAATAAAAACATAAATTAGAATATAACTCCATATTTAAAGTGATTTAAAGTTATTGAAAGTCTTTATCTTGCATGAAAATCATGGGAGATGCATGAAACTAGTCAAACTAGTCAACTGAAGAGATTTGACTCTTAAGGACTAGTTAACTCAACTTGAGCTCAACATACATGAATTGAAACTTGTGGATTGAATTTATAATGATATTTCCACTTTAAAAACATATATTCCATGTGTTAACTCCAACATTTATTCATTTTATAGATTTTCAATACCATTCTTTACTTACTTGATTGACCAATTAAGCCTATTAGGCCAATTAGGCCTAATAGCCTATCTTATTGCATTTATAATACATTAAACCTGAAATAAAAAGCCATGAAACATTAAAAAAAAATCACTTGAAAAACAATTATTAATCATAAAATATTTTATTTCGATGAGAAAGCACTCACCATTTAGTCAACAATGTTGACTAGGCCTATTTTGCTTTATTTTCTTAAAGACTGGTCATTTGATTAAGCTGGTTAGGACACTTATGAGATGATTTGTAACCAAAATAAATTTTTAAGATGAATAAAATTTCTTATTATTTTAGATATATTAATCATATCTCATTAATATGTCTTTCACTTCATTTGACATACTTTTCTCCACAAAAAACATGATTTATGTCCTCATCCATAAATCTCCATGCATAAAATTGAAATTTATGGAATACTATCTGAGTGTACTTGAAATTTAAAATTTTTTTAGCTTATCCATGGTGATTTTACATCAATAAAATCAATATTTTTCAAAACTAGTTTTTTTTGGGTTTAGGTGAGCTTTGAAGCTAAATCTTCAAAATGATGATTCATGAAGTACAAACCTCAAAATCTAAAAAAAATTCCATTTATGTGTACAAAACTAACTCCACTAACATATCTAAAAATATTGGGTTCTAATTCAAAATAAATTAAAAGTTACCATGTGGATAAATTTACTTGTGGGGTTTTGACTGCATTCTAAGTTGCCTGCACTCTTAATGATTGTTCATAAATCAAAAACACTAAAATAGCCTCATTTTTTCATTAATTATAATTACATATTATTAATAAAAATATAATAATATTTTTCATCCAAAATCTATACGTGAAAAGATATGAGCGTCTGAATAGGAGGCTAGAAAGGGTGTCTAGAACTGAAAAAATGAAAATTTAACCAAAATGAAAATAAATATTAAAATTATATACAATTCTTGAAAACATCATCATGGGGTCTGTACCATGCTAAAAAAATACTTTGAAATCACATTTTTCTTGAAAAGTCAAAAAACCCCTTTTTTGCCTTTATGCATATTTGCTTGCAAACGCCTAGATGAGCATGGTTTGCTTAAAATTTAGAGTTTTGAAACTATTTAAAGGGCTGATTATGATTTAAAAAAATCATCTGATGTTTTTAAAATGTTTACCTAGACTTAGAAACCTCTGTGACACTCGAGAATGATGCCTACTCCACTGGTGATCTCCAATGGACATGATAAGGAATGTTACAAAATAGAAAGTATATCCACTTATCCAATATCCATTAAGAATTTTAAAAATATTTATAAATGCATGATGACCTTGTGTATAAAATTTGAGGTCCTAAAACTATATGTATCTCTTAGAATCCTCAATTTCCTTCAAAATTAGCCCCTTATGCATGGATTATCTGCATATTTGAACTTGACAATGCTATTTTTAAATGGTAATGACCCACTTAAAACCCACTTTTGACAAAAATTAGTGATTTTTAGGCCATACTTCCTTTGTTTGACCAACTTTAAAAGGCTATGACCCATTTTAGGAAAGTTTTTTATGATAGGAGTAGTAATTTGGCCTTAATAGGTCAAATTACTAACAACTATTCCGCATTTTCTGTTGGTTGTTGCTTTTTCTCTCAACTATATAATGTTTTGTTTTATACTTATATTATTTCTCCATATATTTTGTCATATCAATATTCCTCGTGCTCTTCATCACCTACTTCAATCTCATCCTCATGCTCTACCTTGATTTTTATTTATTCTTTCCCAACTATGATATCCTATAAAGTAACCTTAGTTTCCTTATACAAAAAACTTCATGAAATTCTTATACACATTAATATTTATTGTTCCCAATATATTTAACCAAGGATATACAATAACCATATCCACACCATCAATACCCAAAACGTAAAAATTTAAATGCAAAGAATATATGTCCATAGTGAGCTTATAATATTCAAAAAATTTAATGGTTTTACCATCTACTAGAACTTACTTTATATTATTTTATTGAACATGTATATATTTAGAAACATCAATATTCATAAATTTATACTTGTTGCTAGGGTTTATGGACACAATGACATTATACAGTTGAATGCATCAAAAAAACTAGAAAATTGACTCTAATTTTCTTGAAGAAAAATTATTTGAACCTTATCATAAAATCATTAATATTTCTCTTTGAGGTTATCTACCTCTCCTTATGCACAATTTGTAGCCTCATCATCATCATCATTATTCTCTATTTATTTTTTCTTCATCATCTTTTGCATGCTTTTCTTCATTACCATCATTTTCATTCATTTCTTCCTATTTTTTTCCATCTCCATTATCAATAGTATCTTCTTCAATATCATCATCATTACTTTCATCATATTATTATTCATTTTCATCATATTGAACTTCTTTATCCCATTAATCTATGGTAACATGTTCCATTTCTTCCCATTAAAACTTCCATCATTTTAATCCTAGTTCATCCATCCAAAGTGTTGTAGGACCATCAAAAAAAATTATAAATGTTTTTTCCACCAAATCATTCAAACATTATACTCCTAAAAAATGAGATAAAATCCTCTAGCATCATTGTCTTTTGTCCCTAAAAATAAATGTAACTTCCTAATTCATAAAAAAACTACGGTCAATAAAAAACCATAAAATTTAAATCACTAATGCTAAACTAATATAACTAGTCCAAAATTTTGACTGTATCTTCCATGTATGACATTTGAACTTAGTAAAAATTGTGTGAAAAAAATTAAAAATTTTGGCTTGTAAACTGAATATATGAAACATCATATAATTGTGATAACTCATACATAATGTGTTAAAAAATTCCAAAATTTTGACTATGGCTTTTTTTATTGATATTGAATCAATAAAAAATTCACAAAAAAATTCTTGAAATTATGGTAGATATTATTGATTTACTAAAATTCCTAAAATATAAATAAAACTAATAAAATTGAACATAAAACCTTTAATTTTTTATTGTGACCCCCATGCAATATTATTCAATGCTAGAAAAAAAGTATAAAAAATAACAATATATTGCAAGATATAAGTGATTCTCTAAAATTAGGGTTTTACCCACAATATTTTCCCAAATCAATGCTCTGATACCACTTATTTATGGTCCACATATAATAATCAAAATATGTAGAATATAATGTAGATCAACACAACATAATATCTATTGGTGGGAAAAAATGTCCAAATATTCAATATATGTAGAAATAGAATAATATCCTTAAGGTAAAATAACACCATATAATACTCCTTTAGGAAAGAATAACTCCACAATTCCACTTCAATGGGGACAACCTCTAATATCATTATACCAAATAGAAGACTCAACACTTGATTGATTTATATCATTTACAATGACATTCATTTTATATATACATCTAATAACTAACAATGTATGAGTAACCTATTAATCCTAATGTAGGATGACCATTATCCAATGTATTAAATCCAAAAGTTGCTCATGTATCCTAATATATTTAACCCATATAAATTATTAAGGGGGATGTGTGCCACATGTCAACATATCCATCAACCCATACACATTCGTATATTTATTTATTATGGATAAATTGTAATTTTTTCAAATGGACTATACCTTTTTATATAAAAATAATAGTAAAGGTCACATGAAATAAAATATCTAATAATATTTCAAAAAAAATAAAAAACCAACAAATGATTGGATCATATCCAAATCATAACAACATCATGATAGGAATAACCAAAACTAATAGCAAATTGTGTTACGCCCCTAACCTATCACATGTATGAGGATAGTATTAGCTGACTTGTGGCTTACTTATTCCTATTTGATGTTATATTACATTTATCTATGCTTTCTTTTTATTAGTAGGTCGGCATATGGAGTAACCATGGCCTAGTTAAACTATATATAGGAGGTAGTGGGTAATTATTTATCATCATATTGTGAATTCTGCTCTTATTGAAGCTTGTGGAGGTTTCCCCCTCGAAGTGGCTTATCTATTATCATATATTTGGATATATTTCAATCATATTTGGATATAATTCTTCTATTATACTTAATTCTTGAAGTAATTTCATTACAAGTGGTATCGGAGCTGTAATTTGGGCAATCTTGTGGGCAAAACACTAAATTTTTAAATTCTGTGATATATAAAAAATGGTTCCTAATTTATCTTCAAAATTTTTACTGAAGGTGAAAAATAATAAAATTAAGCTTCCATTAAAATTTCAAATGATTTAGATCTGTTTTACAAAAGTTATCACTATTTTATGTTTTCTCATAAAATTGCTCTATAGTGTGCAATTCAAAGAATTTTTTAGAGTTATTTACATTTTTGGAAAGCTTAGAATTTTTTTTTCTATGGTATGTTCTTTGTTTATTTTGATTTTAAGCTGACATAATTCCAAAATCACTTGGTCAAAGTTGGGTCAAAAGTGCCAATAAGGGTCTACATCGTAAAACCCTTTTATGGCAGGTCCACAAACTTGGGGCTGAGGAATGCATGATGAAACTCCAGGTAAAAATATTAACAAGGAAGAAATGGAGTTAGAATGGGGATGTAATAGACCTTTTGTACTAGGGTTTTCTGACATAGATCGTAAAGTGAGCCAGCTTGACTATAGTGTGCAAGGCATTCAGAGTGAGGTGCAAGACATACAATCTAATATGTAATCCATACAAGATAGTTTGGGAGATATCATGATGGATTTGAAAATTAATCAATCAAATCATCAAGCTAAATCTATTGCACAAACCCACTAGGGTGGTTCTCCTAACCAGTCTACTTCAAATCTAACTCCATGGCCATAGAGGAATCTATTACCAAAGGTGGATATGCACCAATTTGATGGAAAAGATCCACTCAATTGGATAAACCAAATGGAGATTTTTTTAACCTACATCAGATTCCAGGTGGATAGAAGGTTACCATGGCATCCTTGTATCTTGAACTTGATCAATTCATTTGGTATCGATGGTTGTGTGCTCAAAAGAAAAAGATGACTATTAATGTCACCTAGTCAGTTTTTATAGAGGAGCTACAATTACACTATGGCAATAGTGTGATAGAGAATTACATCAACCAACTAGAAAAATTGTGACAAACTATCTCCATCAAGGATTATATTCATCATTTTTAGAACCTATCCTTATGTGTGGAGACAATTTCTGAAGCAAACTTGAAGGACCTATTTTTGGGTGGCCTCAAGGACCACATTCAACATGAGTTGCGCATGTTTAATCCACTTAAGATTTATGATTCTATTATCATGGCACATAGAGCTAAGGAAAAATTCATAGCCAACAAGAAGCAACCATTTTCTCACTTCAAAGATCATAGCATATCATCACCAACATTTCCTCCACCTACTAGATTGACCCCTCAGCAAATTGAAGAGAAGCGTGCAAAAGGATTATGTTTTAGTTGTGACAGCAAGTGGAGTAAAGGACATAGATGTGCTGAGAAGAAGTTATTCTACATTTAGGGACCAAATGAAGATGAAGAAGTAGATGATTCCTCCAATGATGATGAGGAAGATATAGAGGATGTACCTAAAGATTCCCAACCTATAATCTCTTGTCATGCACTTGCAGGTATTAGCACTCCATAAACTCTTAAGGTGGTGGGTTTCCTCGAGAAGTAGAAGGTGACAGTATTGATTGATTCAGGGAGCACACATAACTTTATTAACCATAAGTTGGCCACTCGATTGAATTGTTTCATCTACCCAACACTAGAATTTTAGGTCATGATTGTAGATGGTGGTATAATTAATTGTTTAGGGAAATGCCATAGTATTAAGCTTACTATGGGTGGGTACAATCTTGACTCTCCTATGTTTGTTATTCCCATGGGTAACATAGACATTGTTTTTGGCATCCAATGGCTCACAACCTTAGGTGCCATTGAGATGAACTTCCAATAACTATTCATGTGCTTTCATTTTGAAGGTAAGAAAATTAAACTACGTGGATTACATGAAAAATCTCCATAATTGGTTAGTTCACATCAGATGACCAAGATCCTAAAAAAGGGGGTAGAGGGAATTATTGCATGATTATGCTCCATAGAAGTTCAACCCACATAGGTATCTACACATCCTGATCTACAGATATTTCTTGAGGCCCACTCATCGATTTTTGGGCCCATGCCAAAAAGACTACCACCAAAAAGAGAACATGATCATGCCATTCAACTAATTCCAAGTAGTCAACCAACAAATATTAGACCATATAGATATCCATATGCACAAAAGAGTGAAACTAAAAATATGGTCCATGAGATGTTGGAGGCAAGGATCATCAAGCATAGCCAAAGTGCATATTCATCACCAGTGGTCATGGTACAGAAGAAGGATGACACATGGAGGATGTGCCTAGTTTATAGGGAACTCAACAAGTGCACCATCAAAGACAAGTTTCCTATTCTAGTAATTGATGATTTACATGATGAGTTGCATGGTGCTAATTATTTCACAAAATTAGATCTTCACTCAGGGTACCATCAAATTAGAATCAAGGATGAAGATGTTCATAAAAATACTTTTAAAACACATGAGGGTCATTATGAGTTTTTGGTAATGCCCTTTGGTTTTACAAATGCACCATCTACTTTTTAGAGCTTGATGAACTCTATTTTTAGGCCTTTTTAAAGGAAGTTTGTGCTAGTTTTCTTTGATGACATATTGATTTATAGTCAGACATGGGAAGCACATCTACAACATGTGAAACAGGTGTTGATAGTTTTGGAGAAGCACCAACTTTATGTGAAGCCATCTAAATGTGATTTTGGAGTATAAGAGGTAGAGTACCTCGATCACATTATTTCCCATGAAGGTGTCAAATTTGATCCCCATAATATCAAAGTGATAATGGAATGGCCCATGCCAAAAACTCTCAAAAACCTTTGAGGGTTCCTTGGACTAATAGGTTACTATAGAAGATTTGTGAAAGGTTATGGTAGCATAGTAGCTCCACTCACTACATTGCTAAAGAAGGATTCTTTACATTGGAATGATGATGCCACCAAAGCATTTGAGAAACTAAAAGTAACTATGTGCACCACTCTAGTTTTGGCTACTCTAGACTTCTCACAGACATTAACTATTGAATGTGATGCTTTTGGGTCTATATTGGGGGTAGTACTAATGCAAGAATGAAGACCCATTACATTTGAAATTCATCAATTCAAAGGTAATAATCTACAAAAATATTTCTATGAGAAAGAAATGATGGCTATTCTTCATTCAATTAAACAATGGAGGCCTTATTTGATGGGTAGCTTTAAGGTGAAAATAGATCATGATAGTCTCAAATACTTTTTAGAGCAAAGATTATCATCTAAGGAACAACAAAAATGGGTAACCAAAATGTTGGGTTATGATTTTAAAATCATCTACAAGAAGGGTAAAGATAATGTAGTAGCAGATGCACTATCTAGATAGGATGCATCCACAAAAACATTACTTTGTGCAATGTCCATGTTGCAAGAAAATTGGGTGGATGAAGCTAGGTTAGAATGGGAGCAAGACAAGGATACACATGTTTTGATTCAAAATATCGAGAAAGGTAATTTATCCTCTGACAAATTTGAATGGAAAGGTAATGTCCTATGGTATAAGGGTAGGTTATACTTGTGCAAAAATTTAAAGCTTAATCATAAGATTCTTGCAGAGTTGCATGCATCTCCAATTGGGGGTCACTTAGAGTTATTTAAAACTTGTCATATAATTAAGAAAGAATTATTTTTAGAAGGACTCAAGGGATATGTACGAAATTTTGTGGAAGAATGCTTGATATGCCAAAAAAAAAGGTGAAATAATTAAGACCCTAGGTCTGTTACAATCGTTAGCAATTCCTAGTCAAAGGTGGGAGGAGGTTTCCATGGATTTCATCACTGGGTTGCCTTGTTCTAAAGGAAATAATTTTATTTTGGTCATTGTGGATAGGCTTACAAAATATACCCATTTTTGTGCTCTCTCACACCCATTTTCAGCAAGTACAATAGTAGCTATTTTTATGAAAATAGTTCTCAAATTACATGGAACCCCAAAAATAATTGTAAGTGATCATGATCCTATTTTCACTAATAATTTATAAAATAAACTATTTTCTTGTTTGGGTACTCAGCCAGCTCATAGCTCATCTTACCACCCCTAATCTAATGGACAAACTGAAGTGGTTAACAAATGTTTAGAGGGGTATCTCCATTGTTTTGTATCAAATAAACAAGAACATTGGGTTAAATGGATACCACATGTAGAATGGTGGTATAACACATCTTTCCATACCTCTTCTAAAATGTCTCCATTTCTAGCACTATATGGTTACCATCCACCTTCCATCGCTTCTTCATTAAAGGTGCACACCAAGGTTCAAGATGTGGAAGAACACATTCAACATCAACAAGAGGTTTTGGCTAGTTTGAGAGAGAATTTTGCCTTGGCACAAAATAGGATGAAGCAACAAGCTGATTAACACCGTAGTGAGCAAAATTTTGAGGTGGGTGACTATGTATTTGTTTGTTTTTAGCCTTACAAGCAGATGTCCTTGAAGCAATAGAAAAAGGACAACAAAGTTGCTCTTAAGTATTATGGCCCTTATCAGGTTTTAAAAAAAATTGGAAGTGTGGCTTACAAGATCGAGTTACCTCATTCATCTCACATACACCTAGTATTTCATGTTTCCTATTTGAAGAAGGTCATTGGACAGAAATTTTCTACCTAGACAGAGCTCCCAGAACTAGATGAAGAATGATGAGTCATTTTGGAACCAGAGAAGATCCTCCAAACACATACTAAGAGGTTGAGAACCAAAGAGATTAGGTAATATTTGATCAAGTGGAAAAACTAGAGCAGTGAAGATGTAACTTGGGAAGGTGAAGATTTTCTACAATAACATTCATAGTTATTCAATGTTGAGGACAACATTGGGTTGAATGGCATGCTACATGCCTAACCTATCACATGTATGAGGATAGTATTAGCCTACTTGTGTCTTACTTATTCCTCTTTGAAGTTATATTACATTTATCTATGCTTTCTTTTGATTAGTAGGTCGGCCTATGGAGTAACCATGGCTTAGTTAGACTATATATAGGAGGTAGTGGGTAATTATTTATCATCATATTGTGAATTCTGCTCTTATTGAAGCTTGTGGAGGTTTCCCCCTCAAAGTGGCTTATCTATTATCATATATTTGGATATATTTCAATCATATTTGGATATAATTCAGCTATTATACTTAATTCTTGAAGTATTTTCATTACAAATTGACAACTAAAAAGGATAAATTTATAAATTATCTACCCTTTAAAGGTTTATTTCATAATATCTAACATTTCCGTCAATGTTTCTTCCATATAATATATCTTCTGGCATTTATCCTTATTAATGTATTTCACCATCTTGGTCTTCTTACTTGGGCCTTCATCCTTTTAATTTTTTTTAAAGAGTTGAAAAAGAACCCCCATACTAGAAGTACAATTTCTAACCATGGTATCACTATTTCTTACCAGATATTAAAGATTAATTTTGAGAGAGATGTTCTCTTCTTCTAATCTATTGACTCATTCCTCTAGACTTCTCACCTACATAGCCAATTCCTAAAATTCCTTTTTATTTTTAGTCACTAATTTCTCCCCCATATACTTATTGATGGGTTATTTTAAACAAAAATGTCCTTTTAAAACCATCTGAGGAAGGCTCTCTGTAAATCAATTTCCTCCCACAATTATTTAAATTTGTCATGTTTTTTGTTGACAATAGTCATTTCCATAGCTTCATTAAGATTTATTTTATTATTTACATGCTCTTTATCTCCATTAGTTGTGTGATACTCATGGGTACTCAATATTTAAACTTATAAAAAATTATACAATTATCTCCTTCTCAAGGATAATGTTTCCCTCCTCCAATCTCATCACTTTACTAGTGGTAATTTTGACAGGGTCATTCACATCATTATTTATAGGTAATTTATGTATCCATAATCTTCCATCCTTATTAATGGGATTTTCATTCTCATTGTTATGGTCTAATTCTCCCTCAAATGGAATATGGATAATACTAATGCTCTTAGCTTTATCATAAGTACACAACAAAAAGATCATATCTTGATGCAAGGGGAACTTCCCATTCCCTTTTTTATATATTAAAATAGAACTTTACAATGAATTCAATATGTATAAGGGAATACTAAAAAAGTATTAATGTCTAAACAAATTAAGAAACATAAAATGGAAAGTAATAATTGAGTTTTACCTACTATCCAATGTGATATATTTCTTGATTTTCTTTGAAAATAAATTGTAATGCCAAGGGATGGAATCTTTGAGATAGTCATACTTGAAAGGAATTAATTCCTCCCCATTAATTTTAAATTTATTTATTTCTTCATTGTTATCCCTACTAGTTTATTAGATTTTTTTCTTTTCATATTCATGCTTATATCATGAGTAATGAGCTTGTTAATTATCTCAAATCTAACCTCTTCGAGTAAACCTACTCTATCCTTCCATCTATCAACAAATTTCATCGATATACAAGGATCTTATACCTCAATATTTTTTATGAAATTTCTAAATCATATATCATGAAAGATCCCCCGTAGATCTAAATCCCTATATAACTTTTGAGTTAAAGATGTATTAACATGATATAAGCCCCCTCCCATATTTTTGGCCCCCAAATTCTCCCAAAACTCTATTTACACATAGAAATTAGAATAATGTAATCCTAAAGCATTATAAAATCTAATAATGAAGTTATCATTCCAAAATTAATAACAGATCTATCACCTAGGATGGTTAATCATGATTGAATCACCAAGGATCCATTTCACAGAAGTCTTATTGTGGGTATCAACACAATCATTATCATGACTCCTAATAATATTCTACATCATAGTAGGCTTATAAATCTAATTTATAATATTTCCACTTAACATATCATTAAATAATATTCTCCCATTGATGCCCCTTATATTAAAAACATATAGGCACCCCTCTTGGAAGCCATCTAAGGTACTCAAGCATGTCTAAAAATAATCAAGACAAGATTCATGTAAAAGATATAAAGATGAGTAGTGCCTTTTGAAATCCATCATCTAAAAATATCCATTATTAGAGAGGGAGGTATAATATTCTTGATTGATTATTTGGATAATTTAATATGTAAGTTCCTCTTTAGATAACCATTCTTAAAACTGTTAGATACATCTCTGAGATTGAAAAACCAAGTAGTTAATTGGTTTCCCTATCTATATATGTGTTGCATACTAATTTTATCGAAGGAGTTAATGATATCAGAGGATTCCTCCATTATATTTATAATGATCCAAAATTTTTAATACTTATTTAAAAGGCAATGGATGATATTAATGGAGTACCCTTCCAATACCAATTAGATCACCCTTATCCCTTTTTCTAACTATAAACCCCTTAGAGTAGCTCTAGATTCTACCCATTGACTAGTTTGGACTCCCATACTCCCAACATAGGCAAAAAGAAATTCACCCTTGGAATTAATTAGATTTCATTTTCCTCATACCCTCCTAGGGTTTATTTTATAAGATCCATCAAAATTTATATTTACCCAACCCCGAGAGCGAATTTGCCACTTATTAGATTTACTCAATTCAATTTTTGAGTCAACCAAAGGAGAACCTATAAAATATAAATCTACGTTCTTGGAAATAATAAGTTCTTTCCTTTCAAAAGAGAATTTACTTTTATCCTTGTGAACCTTGAAATTTTACACAATAAGGTTTTTGATTTTGAGGGCAACTCTCAAGTTGGAACTCTTACAATTTCTAAATAATATATCATTTTTTTGCTTTCAAGTACCCCAAAAGTTATGATGTGGATCCTAAATCCATAGATTATTTAAGGAATCACCTTTTAAAGGAGTTTTCTAATAGTGTCAAAGATCAAGTAATGATGAAGTTCAAACCCAAGCCATCTAAAAGTTACTAAGAATTCTTACCCAATTCTTGAAAGCAATAAAGCATCCCAAAACTAAATGTATATGGATTCATATACATTAATATATCATATGCCTAGGTTCATAATATAATTCATGATTAAAAGTGAATGAAAATATTCATGGCCCTATTATGACCACATATTTGATAAGTTTGAATTGAAACGATAACCATTTTTTATTCAAATATAAATTACATTATTATGTTTGTCCATGGACTAGTATCATGCATCATGAATTTGAAAGTGTGTATATGTGCAAGATTCAATATGATTCTACCTAAACCTATACCAACTAATATAGAGTGTTACATGTGTGTGTGTATGGGTGTGTGCTAAATTTGAGAACCTATATCTCAAATGTATGTTTATGTGTAAACTTTTACTTATCATTCATGTAAAGTATGTACATACACCAATGCATATGCACTTGAGTGTGTATGAATATGTGTTTAAGCCTATATAAAGTGAGTGCATATTCATATCATTTACCCACATAATATATGTCTATGTGATAATATCATCATGTATATTAACTCATTTGACATGTAAACTATTGTGAACCATGTGTAATTTTACAAAATTTGATAAATCTGAATTATGTATCATGTATCAAATTCAAATAATTTAAATGAGTGGATTTAAATATGACAAATATTATTCATATGTATGTTTAATTTATATAAAAATCCCAATATACACCCCCATTCATATTCAAGGGGTGTAACTTTTGAGTCAATTGTGTGTGTGTGTGTGTTTGTATAATTATATAAGTTTTTGAATTTATTATATCTTAAATTGGTTATTTATAATATTTGTTTATTATTTGTATCATTGTAATTTTAATTTCACATGAATTTTCCTCAAAGAGGTGGATAAATTTAGTAAATTATCTTATTGGATAGTATAAAATAATATCTAGAGGCAATGGTATATATAGAATTAGTAGATTCCCCCATTTTGTAAAAATAGAGAAAAACATTTGTAAAAGGAGATTATTTTCAAAATTTGGCATTTTTTCAATTGTCACTGGTAGTCATGGAAATGTTACAATACATAATAATGAATTGCATGTGTTCTAGTGCAATTTTTTTTGTAGGTATTATCACTCTATAGATTTAGTTTGGTATATTACATAGTTAAAAACACAACCCATATAAATAGGTTGAGTTTTTATAAAGAATTCATGTGACCATTATTGATAACTATTTTTATCTCTACTTTAAATGATGCTAAGACATTTATATATGTTACTAAACCATTTCAAGTATTTGTAGACTAATCCATAGGCCTAATAGCCTGAGGATCTAGTATATAGAAAAATTTCACTTTTTTTAATTAATTTTTTACATTAAATAAAATGGTTTCACAAATTAGGTTATTTTTAAGTCATTTATAGGGGTGAAAATTCTGAACATCTAAGGTTAGTATCGTATGACTTCTTATAGAAACCATATTTATTTATGATAATATTGATTGATGAAAACAACTACTTAGGATAGTAATGTTTGGCATTAATGAATAAATTTTCCTAATGTGTCCCCAAGAATTCATCACTTTACTTGATTTTTTTCATTATTATTTGTATTTTTATTGTATTTTATTTGATATTTTTAATGTTTGTCTGTTTTTAGAGAATTTACATGCTAGAGAGTTTATATATAGTTACCATAGGGATACTATCAATGAGTTTTATTTAGATGATGCTAATTGGAAGGTTACTGTTAGGGGAGGCATTTCACATATATATTACCTAGGCCATATATTGTATGACATGCATATCATTACTTACCTATAAAATAGGTGTAAGACTGATACTTTCATATTCCTGCTCCCTATAAGGAAGATGACCATGAATCTCAAGGAGTCTAGCATATATTATGAATATTGATAGTTACAGAGCACAACATAGAATGAACCATGGTGGGTTATGGGTATGTTTATCATATTCATAGATATATTATTGGTCAAGCTCAAGATGTCTAGTATATATGCCATGATTCATTAGTGTTTCTTGGAGAAACTATCACATCATAAGTTCCACCTTTGTGAATTTTCATATTTTATTTATTTAATTATTTTTTATTGTGGATGGTGGGGATTATATTAAACATATTAATATATATCTACAACTTATCATATCTAATAAATCAGAAATTTGATAATGTAATCAACTATCATATATTTCAATACTTTTTATATTAAAGGCATGACCAAATTAGATTCATTAAATCTAACCAAGGGATCTCTTATCACACAACACTAAAGGAGAGGGTTCCATAGCCTCTAGTAAAATTAAATTATGAAATTACCATATCTATGAATTATAATTAAAAAATGAATCTAATATAGTGCTCATCAAATCTTGTGGCACAAATAGGAATGGTTTACACAAACAAATAATCAAGGGATCATGGTAGGAAAATGGGGGCATAAATTACCTAAGGTGGAAGATGGCAAGGATGGATACCCTATATTTATAATAAGTTTAAGTATAGAGGTGATATAATAAATAAGTTAATCATTAAAAACCTATTAATTGTGCAATATCCATCTACCAAATGATTAACAAAAGTTAGAGATACTTACCTTTGAGTGAACTTGTTGATTCTTTGTGACTCTTTTGGTCAATGGTACTTTACGAGAGGTTTTTCTGGATTCATAAGGATCAAAATATATAAATTATATATAGGATAAAATAATCCTACTTTTAATCTAATAATTCCCATAAGACAAGTTGTATTCCCTCCAAGGAAAACCCTAAGAAATGTCTCATTCAAATGTAGATGTAACAACATTATGAGCTATAATAATGTGAAAATGAATGTTACTCTCTGCTGGTTTTAAATCAGCCTTATATTTATAATAATTAATAAGTATTGAGCCTTATATAATTTAAAATTATAAGGTTAGATATCATGACCCAATTTTAATAAAAAGGTTATATATCATGGCCCAATTTTAATAAAAATTTATTGTTAGGCCTCAAACTAGGTAGCTTGATTGACTTAGTTCAATAATGTGACCTTTAACTTTTATAATGGTGTCTAATTAACTGAATTGGTAGGAAAAGAGGATGTTATTTTAGTTAGGGGATATTTAAAATTGAAATTTATTATGAAAATATATAAATTTTAATGGAAAAATTATATTATACTCATCTAGAATAAAATTATTACATGGGCTATTATATAGCTAAAAATATTATAAAACATCCTAGAAAATAGGATGGTGCACAAGCAATAAACCTAAAATAGATGCCAAATGTGTAAAAAAATGCACAACCAAATTAATAAAATACTATATTTAATTAATCACCATTTAATTTAGCTTATAATTCCCCCTTAATTTAACATATCTTGAAGTTAACAAGAGAGAAATTCTCAAAATGCCTTAAATTTGTCATGTGTAAGTGATTTGGTGAATACATATATGCATTATTATTTTGTCAAGAAATATTAGATCTAGATATTATGTTGTTGAACATGTTATCATATGAAATGTAATTTTACCTCAGTGTGATTTGTGAATTTAGGAGATAATGGATTGTCAACAATCTTAAGAACACCCTCATTATCACAATATAGGATGGTAAAATTTTTTTTGTGGTACTCCCAATCCTTCCAATATGTGACATAACCATATTAATTCATTGATAAATCCTCATGTAGTAAAATATTATACTTCATTATAAGATAAATAGCTAAATTTATGGTTCTTACTCCTCCTAGGATATAGGACCATATCCTAAAAAAACACATATCCAGAAGTGGATTTTATGTCAACAATATTTCTTACATGATCTGAGTCTAAATATCATGTCAAGAAGAAATTATCATTCTTATTGTATAATAATATGTATTCCATTATGACCTTAACATATCTCAATATTCCCTTTGTTTATTTTTAGTGTGACATCTTCTACTCTTCTTTGAATCATGAGAGATAAATGATTCCATAACTGATGTTTAGCCTATTATGTGTCAAGTAAATAACACTCCCAATTAATTATTGATAGAGATTTATATTCACTTGAAGTGATGGATCTATTGGGACCAACATACCCTTAATATTTTAAGACTAGTACCCTTGAGAAACCCTTATTATAAAAAATGGTAATTTTAATAAGATAAAGTTTTCCATAGAGTTTGAAGTTCATCCAGGTTATTTAAGGACATATTAGTGTGGTTTTGTTTTCTCTTAATATGGACAAACATTTCTAATGAAGTTCATTTGGCCTTTAAGTTGTAGGTTCCATGAGATTCATCTCTAAGAATTCTACATTCCAAAAACCTATCAAATCCTCGATTCAAATTTGAATAAAGGTGGGAACCCAAAATGGCAGGAACCATTTTTATAGACTTAAATATAAAATACATATTCTATGTCTAGTAATGTTTTTAACACAACTTGAATAAGAAAATTGACCCCCTTCATTATTTCCCCCTTTTCTAAATTCCTTATGGCCAAATTAAATTTCATTTTTAAGGGTCCTTTTATATTCCCCAACTTATCCTAAGACTTTAATACTAAGGCACTGATGTATTCATTAATACAATCGTGACCTTAGTATTAACACTTTAAGCCTAAATATTTTATATCATTGCAGTCTTAAATTAAATTTTTTACATCTTATAGGATCATATATTCATTTTTTTATGACAAGATTTGATTTAACGGCATAAGGATAACCCAAAATTTAACTTAAATAACATGTATCATTGGTAATTTGATGACCTAAGATTACTCATAAGGACCCAATTGAATGTAGAAAAAAATAATTGAAAAGTTAAAAGGATGCAAGAAGCCTAAAATATGGACATAGGACACCATCACATTTGGGGATTAAAATGAAAGGGGACCCACTTGACATGACATCCAATCAAAAGAAAATATCTGAATCAAGATCCCCTGGCTATTGGTTTATCATGACATTTTATCCAACAGAGTGAATTAACATTCACACCATAGGAAGCCCCATAAAAATGCCAAGTGGGTGTCCTTGATTTGACCCTAAAGATTTTAATTAAATTAAAATTTACATTTACATGATAGTCATTTAAATTTCCAAAACTACTAACTTGATGCATGCATGATCATAAACTTTAAGTACATTAAAATGAAATTTTCACTAGTTTAAACATGACATCTATGCAACCATCAATTGATGCCCATGAAGTTGTATTTGATGCCCATGAGATCATCAATTTTAAACCAATGAGAACTTCTTACTCAATGTTTTAATAACATCCCAAAACCCTATTTTTACTCTAAAGTGACTCACCAAGATGAGGGAAACGCTTAAAATATGCCAAAAATGGAAGGCCTCAATCTTCACACCATAAATATATGCAATAAATATAACTAGCCTATGTCTATGCTTTAAGGATCCATATTGAATTTTTCATACTTCACCTTAAATCACATACTCTATATAAAATTGAGATTATAATTTCATGTTGAACCTATTTTGATCATGGTTTGTGACACATGTCATAAATATTTTAGCCTAATGTTTTCATTGTGTTTCTTCAACATAACACATACATTAATCTAGAATACTTATACTTTGACCCTTTTTGAAATCATAACTTAGGTTTAAATTCCTTAGCTTATGGTTTGTCCCATGCTTAATAAACATGAGACAAAACTTAGCCTAAGGTACATAAGCCTAAGTTGTGACTTTTAAAAGTGTACTAACTTAACATTCATACATTTTTCCATATCAATAGTCCATGCTTTGTCATTATGTTTGATCCAATGATGTGAAAGTCCCTAGAGACTTTTCAATAAAACCTCAAGAACCTAAGAACCCACCATGTGGCTAATTATTATTCAATAAAGTATTGACATAATATTTATAACATGTGAAAGATGCGTGATAATGACAAGTGTCATGACTACTAGTCTTAAGAGATATGAACCAATTAACAGATGAGGGCCCAAATTATGATCAATGGTTCATGCTAATCTAGGATTTTGATCCTATGACATGAAATAAATAAATTATTTTAAATACCAATGGCTAATGCTTAAATGGTAGTTATGAAAAATACCATGAAAGATCTAGACTAGTGCCACATAAGCTCCATGCAAGTAGAAAAGGAGAAAACTAAAGATCTCATGGGATAAAAAAAAAAGAGGTATAAATGTAGGGGTATAAATCAAATCCAAAACATGTATATGCCAAAGCCTATATATATTTCACCATTAAATCTATAGAACCCTAAAGACTACATAAAATGCAACCCAAATAGGCTCAATTTTCTATCAACTTGACCAAAGGAAGCTTAATTGTGTTCCCAAGTGTAAGAGACCTTCCATGGGAATCATTTATAGTTTGACATGATAAATTGGTAGACATAAGAATCATGGTAACTAATAGATAATAATTAAAGGAAGAGGTCAATTTCTATTTGATAACAGATATTAAGGGCCTAATATTCAAGGATAAAAAAGTAGACCTTACTGTATTAAACATCCATGACATTAGGAATTGGTTTGAGCTCTTCTTCATGGTATAATAATTATAGCCCATTTCAAAAGAATATTAGGGAAATTCCACCACCAATAGAGACACTGTGACCTAGTTACAATCTAGATGGCTATACTTCATCATGCCATGAAAAAACCAAAGTTATTGCATTGCATTGACGTCCTTACCCCCATTTTTTTATTGTAGTATTGATGATGAATGGATTACTAGGGAACATAACTCAAAAGAGTTAGTATACATGTCCCATATTTATTTCAAAAAGTACTATAATCTCCTTCTTCCTTATGTTGACCTTCCTAAGATGAGGGAATAGACAAATAACCATGGCTTGAACTCCATCCTTAGACCCTAGCTAAACTAAGGACCTCACATCTTTAGAACCCTTGATGGAAAAATCCCTATCATCCAATTTAGAGAAGGTTTTAGGGTGATGATGACCTTGTTGAATAGAGATTTTTGTGACCCTTAAACCCCTTATGTAAATAAGGTTTAGGTCTCATATGTACACTTCCTGGTGGAATAAAAACCTACCCCTCCAATAGGATATTTAATCACAATCTTCCTTGCCAAGCAATTCATTGCCATCAAGAGAAATACCTCCAAGCAATTCTAAATGATGTCTTACCTACTTAATACTTTCTTTATTTACTCACATTCCCAAACATTAAGAATTGGTCCCCAAAAGGCAGGACAACCATCTCACACTACTATTCAAAATTACATATCTTTAAATATAGGAATCACATGGAGTTTATTTGTGACTACATTTTCCCAATAATAGTTGAAGACATCACAAGTGTTCCCATGCCTAGGTTCACCCCTCATTAAAAAGTGTGTGGAGATGATTGGGAATATTTGGTATTTCTCAGATTGTACCATCATTAGGATAGAGGTAATTATGTCCCATCCTTATAGACTACCAGTGCATGTCTCCAATAAACTTGTTGAGCATGAGATTGCCTCCCAGCTCATCTTTGGCATTGACAAGGCTTGCAAGGAAAAGAGGAAGGGTCTACTTCACCCCTTCCCATTAGATATTAGGAAAATCATAATTAAAGACTAGAAGTAGGTGGAAGTTATGATTACACATAGGAATTCATTTGGTTTTTAGATAGATGAAATCAAAATGTGGGATCTAAAGAAAAAAATGGGAGAGCATCTAATGGACAAAAATCTCAAGCTTGAGTATGTACACCAATTAGGTGTCCATGATACCATATACATCAGAGCTAAGAATTATGATGAATTGTTGGCTAGGATCCAAGGCCAAAACATCAAGATAGAGCATAGATTGACCAAGGATGACAAGCTGTTTAAGGAAATAAGGTAGCTACATCCTTTGGAATATGACCTAATACCTAGTCCATTTGGGATAACTCATGAGCAACCTTAGGTAGAGAAATCATAGCAATCCTAATAGTGGGTTGAACAAATTTAGAATATTTAATGTAAATGAAAGGAGAATGTTGGAGAGATAATATTATGAGAAAGACTTAGAGAAGGACCCTTACTTTAATCCATATAACAAGGGACACCTTCCCTAATCTAGTACATTGACATGATAGCCTTGGAGCTATAAGAGACACTTGAGGATGCCCTCAATTAACTTATAGAGTCATATGGATCAAGTGGAGTAGAGGACCCCTTAGGGGAAACAATAGGAAAAGAGTATATTCCCATGTCACCTCAAGAGAAGAGGAATTTATAGTTAGCCTTGGTCCCAATAGAAATAAGGAAGAAACCTAGATTGACCTTCACTTATCCCACTAGTGAAGTCAATCTCTTTAGTGATGAATTTCTAATTCATGGAATAGTCATTAATAATGGTTCATCTATGGAAAATTGCAAAATATTCCATCTCTCTCCCACTCATGGGCCATGGCAAGTGTTGGTGTGGATGTGCATGATGACATTAAGCCTTGGATAAAGGCTATGATGGAGTAGGAAGAAAGAAAAATTTTGGTTCCCCAAGAATAGAAGGCCAAAATATGAATTCTCTAAAAGCCTCTAGAAGCTCAGGTATGGAGGTCCATAAACCTTGAAAATTTAAGAAGCCAATTACAAAAGTGCACTTAAATCCTGAGATAGTCAGCTTAGAGAAAATAACAACTAGGACAACCATGGTTGGGATAAAGTAATTCACCTTTCAGAAGGTGGAGCCATTTACAAGATTAAATCCTATAGGAGGTCAAAAAATTGGTGAAGCTACCATCCATGTGGAAGATATGGAAATCTTGATAGAAACACAATCACAACAAGCCAAGGCTGGAGACCAAGGTCTAAAATAAAGGATCCAAAATTTATAAAGAGAAAGGGAGAATTTACAAACATAGTATATCTTATCAGTCCCAAAGGCCATGACCAAAATAATAGATGAATCATTTTATGACATGTTTGAGGGATTAAATTAAATGAAGATGAGGTACATCTCTTTAGACAACTAAGATATATTAGGCAAAGACCTATTCACCTAATGGCAGGCCTCAAAGGACAAGATTACTTAGCTCCTCAACATTCAAACAAATAAGTAGATCCCAAAATTAGAACAATAATTATGGGACACCTAGGCAAAATCTTGGGGATTGTTCTTGATAAGGTTCAAAGCTTGAGTACTTGGCATAACAAGTCAAAGAGGATTCTAAAATATGACAAAGGGATCATTAGTAAATTGAGCAAAATCTTAGGACCATGCTTGCCAATCCTACATAACCTACTGCCCTAAGCCTAATTAGTGATGAAGAGTTCAAGCATAGGGCCACATTGGTGACTCAATAAATCTAGTGGAAAAGTAAAGGCGTGTCTAGATAGGATAAAAATAAGATCTTGGATATGATATTTAATGCATGTGAGAGGATCAACAATGCTAGGAGCATCAAGGAGGCCTTGGCTAGAAATGATAGAATTTGATGAGCTAGTAGACCAAGAGGAGGGGTGCATCATGAAGCCTACTATGGATCTTGAGTTGGTTGATGAACAAAATGAGAGGTCCATGAGCATGCTCTAATAATAAATAGGGGCACCACTAACAAGTTAGAATAATATTCTATTATAATATAAATTAGGTAACATTTTATAATAGAATATTCTAATATAAAGGCATATGCTAGTTTTTAAGCATATTTGCCTCTAGGTCAGTATGATTTAGGAAAAAATGTGTATTATAGAGCTTGTAAGGAAAAAATTTCTTACCTTTTTACACCTATATTTTGTAACTAACTGGTATACTGCCTATTCTTCCTATAAAGGCATGTATCACCATTGTAAAAAGGGAGAGTTTTTGAGAAAATTTGGTATACTTGAAGTAATTAATAAGATCAAGTAATTATGCAAGGATTGTCCATTTTTGATGTGTTAATTGCTAATATATATTTCCTCTCAATTGTTAGTACAGGTCTTGAATTTGAGTAGTGTCTTTGATTCTTAATAAGCGTCCTTTAATCACAGGGTTTCTGATTTGTGCCTATGATTGATTAGTTTAAATATCTTAGGTTTTGCTTCATTTCATTTTTCTTTGTATTTAAATGTACAATTGCTATTTTATTATAGTGGTAAATCCCTAAAGTAGACCTGGTTCTTGCTTGTGATTCTTAAACACTTTCCTTTGAAGTTCTCCTAATATATAGTGAGATTTGAGCTTAGGCTATATTGCATTATAAGTTTGTTAAATGCACATTTAGTTTCCATTGATACTTTTTCATAATGTTTAGGACAAATATTAGCAATCACTCACTTCTTTTTTACTCTACCCATCCTCTTTGCTCTTTTTTTTACACCAAGATCACTTTAGTTTTAGTCATATTATAAATATCCACTTAGATTAGTTTTTAGCTTAAATTTGGGATGTAACTCACTAAGTATCAAAAAATATTCTCAAAGAATGGGCCAAGGTGGCACCCAACCACCAAATCATATAAATATTGTAGAACAATTATCTTATTGTACTGTTATTTCACCATAGGTAACTAGTTTGCCAAAACTTACAACTCATGCCCTAAATTTTATTAATTATAAAATTATAATCATTATAGAAACACTAAGGGTACTTATGGTACATTTAGAATCATCAACAAGATGGCTCCCACTAGTGCTAGAAGGAGGGTATAACTCTTTGAATCCTCTATTATCTTAATCTTGTTTCACCTAAGGATCAATATATCTTCATTTTTTTGATTGAATTATTTCCTTAAAAGTATAAATATCATCAATATTTGTTGTTTTTAACACATATTTATGCTTCTTTTAAAGTTATTTAGGCATCGATGAATGTTTTTGGCAAATATTAGCTTTAAACATGGAAAATCTATAGTATCTAAAGTTAGAACGATTCACTTTGATTAGAGGTAGACATATATTTCATAGTTCTAATTTACTTTTGGCTTATATTTGTAAAGATATATCATATTTACATAGTTAAATGCATCTTTGAGCTAATTCAGTCAAAGAACAACATCCTTTACAATTCTTCATGCCACCTTTACAAAATAAGCTCCATGTTCAGGTCTAAATCTTGTTATTTATAGAAGTTAACTTGACACATCATATTTTATGTAGGATCTTCAAATTTCAATATGGAATTTACCAAGATCAGAATAAGATCACACTCATTAACTAGAGAGCCTTTACTTAAACTTGACGTACATAAGAGAGCCAACCATGATAAAGGTAGATGAAGGAGATCCAAGTCTCTTCCAAATTCACCTCTTTAAGGTACTTCTGCCTTTGACCTTCATCTAGGTATGTCATGGCTAGGGGATTCTTTAATTAATGTGCCAGGGGTGGTTCATGATCTTCCAAGAAACCTTGATAAATATCTACCTACATTTTATCTAACAGGTGTAGTGACTACTGAGGAACATATTAAATATTTTAAGGTTGATTTAAGATTACTTAATGTTGTGCATGAAGATGTGGCATATAGGTTGTTTCCATTTAATTTTAAAGATGTCACTTATGAATGGTTATTGAATTTTCTTAACAACTATATCACAAGCTAGTATGATTTTAACAATGTCTTTATTCATTAATTTGGTAAAATTATTATTCCTTGTGTTATTTACCACCAGTTTACTACTATTATAAGGGATGCTACTGAGCCCATTAGGTCTTTCAATGCTATATTTCAATATATGTATAGTAAGACCATGGAACCCTACAAGCCTAATGATGTCCTATCCCTAGAGATATAAAAAGATGTAGTAGATCTTATTACCTCTATGTTCCTAAAGAGGTCTATCCCATTTATAGATTCATTATACCAAGCCTATTTTGAATCAGTAATCATAAATGTAAATGGATTATTTAGTCCCAAATGTGAACCCACACCTACGTATGATGAATTTGTTCCTCAATAATAAATAAAATCTCCTAGCCTTAAACCAACTCCCAAATCTAACCTAGTTGCCATTAAGTCATGCAAATCCAAATAAAAATTTGGGATTCTTGACTAATCACAATAATGGATTCAACCCAAGTGATCAAATAGATTTGTTACCATCTGCTAATAATAACTAGGTACATAATTTTGAAAATCCCAAAAATGAGAATGAATCCATCGTTAAAATGGTTCAAAAATTTAATCATTGATTTACTTTAGTTTTAGAAATAAGTGTGAAATACTAGAGAACACTCTAGTAGGAATTTCTCATTTCAAAAGTTCAATAGGCCAATTACCAAATTTTAAAATGATAGTTTTCATAATAATAAGTATAATGAATGATCTTCTAGTAGTATGAATATGGACATTAATCTTATTGATATTCCATTACCTGATTATTGTAGGTTACATTGCATAGCCAAGCATGGAGAAATTAATTGTATCAAATTCTACAAATCCTTTGAGGTCTTTCAAGAAGCGTTGGATAAATTCAAAGTGGTTCCTAAAAAAATAATAGTGCAAGCACCTTTAGATCTAATCCATTTGAATAGGTCTTCATGGTGGACACCTTTGATATCCCCTTTTAAGAGGAAAATGAGCTTGATGAAGTCCTTGAGGAGATCTAAGCCTTTCAGTAGTTCTTGAGTAAGAACTATCCATTGAGGAATAGATAGTAGAGATAGCCCTTGACCACCTCAATGCCTCCAAACAACTTTAGAACTCCTCTTGAAACCTCTTCAAGTAACAATCTAGAGCCACCAAAAGGGAGTACTTATAAACCTAATGTTGAGATTCCTAGTTCTTCTAGCAAAACTGGTTATAACATAGTTGAGGACATGAAGAAAATCTAATATAACATAGCATGAAATCATATAGATTATAGAGAAAAGGGATTTCCTATTGGAATATTTGTTAGGAAAGTATAATCCCTTTAAGACCAATCATGCCAATGTAGCAATTCATAAAACCAAAGCCGAGTCTCCTTCTTTCTTATTCACTATCAAGATGTTTGGTAAGAACTTGCATAATTGCTTATTAGATTTAGGGGTAACTACTAATATCATTCATGTATGAATATGAAAGCAAGTTAGTTTAACACCTATAAAGTTTGATAGGGTTGTCACCTAATTAGATAAATATAGGGTTAAAGTTGTAGGAGAAATATTAAATGTTCATATACAACTAGCCTCTAAGCATAGGGTTTAATAATTAAATGATATTCAGGTGGTCAAAATACATAATTTTTATGGAGTATTATTGACTAGGGAATGGACTAAGGATTTGAATGGTTACTTGTCCACAAATTGCTCACATTTATAGCTACCTTGGAAGGGTGTCACCAATTAGATTAGGGTTGAAAGAGAACCAAGAATGAAGTATATGATAATTGAATACAATGATATGAATGAGTGATGCACTATCCTCAGATTGATATTCATTAGTGCAAAATTATAAAAATGACCCTGCAGAGTCTGTAGTTATGAACTACAGAGTCTGTAAAATCTGGAAAGCTTTGAGAAATGGATAATTTGAATGCACTGGGTCAAATTTATACCTATGCAAATACATACCATTTGTCATGGTCTCATACTTAACTCCCAATCTGACAAGTGTATCCCCAGGCCGAGTGGGAAAATAACATATGACATTAGCAGTGTTTCTTCTCCATAGGTAGCAATGTGTTCTTTGTGCTACCACTTGTGTACATTATAACTTCAATATCAGTAGCTACTGGTAAATCAACATCAATAGGTCTCTCTCAACCAAGAGTTTAAACTCTGGACATAGGTAATACCATCCAGCTACTGCTTCTCCCAGATAAAGAAGGCTTAGATGTAACACCCTCATCTTCCATGTAAACAACATGATTTACACTATCTAATTGTGTGCTTATATCAATTGACTTTTTCAGCTGCTTGTGATCACAAATCAATGTTGAAACTTCCATCTCATTTAAAGAGTGAGCAAGTGCTTCCTCCCCCAAAGAAGCATAAATTGTTACTACTGTAATGTTGCAACGAAAGAGACCATGCAAGGCTATAATCCATTATGCTCGAGTCTCTGCAAAAATTGCAGCTCGATCCCCTCTTTCATGGCCAAGCTCTACCAAGCCTGATGCAAAGTTACAAACACATTCAAATGCATGAGCATAAGTTAACCACTCATAATTCCCTAAATGCAATTTTTCTATCGATCTGCCATCTGGTCAAACTTCTGATTCTTTGTTGATGAGCTTCCTAGTTCCCATTAATTGCACATGAGCATGTTTTTTTCACATGATTGCTCGAAGAGGTCTGCTAAAGTTGAAGCTCCTTCAAAAGGAATTTCTATTGGGGAAGGAAATTGACAACTACACATGACAATATCATCATCCCTAATAGCTTCAACAGGCAATCCATGTACCTCTCTCTTTTTTTCTATTCCTTAGCACATAAGAAAATAATAGGGGAACAAGGATGCCAACAAGGTATGCACTCATCTTTGTAAGAGAGTCATACTTCTGCATAGCTACTGAAGAATCTCTATTTACTAATGGAATACATGAGTTACAATATCTCATGCTCAATGGCTTAACAAAGCCTTATGAGATACTTCATTTCTTCTCTTTTTCTTCACATATAAACTCCTCTTTCTCCCTTACATTCTTACAGACCTTGATCTCTTGATTCACCTCTCTATCTCTCTTCCTCTCTTCTCTACGTCCCACTGTCCTCTTAAATGAATTTTTTTCTTTTACTCTTTTCGAGAACCTCTTCTCTAACCTCTACACTCAATTTGGCTTAACGCAAAACAAATACAGTTTTTAATCTTCAACAATATACTAAGGTTGAATTTTTTTCAACCACTCCTCCTTTGTTTCCTCAATAGCCCAACAACAATTACTTTTTACTTTTATTTTTTTACAATTACTCCTTATTAACAACATATTAGAGGGAAAATACAATAAATTGAATTTGAATTTAATCATGACCATGTCTTGCCAAGATGTATGTAGATGCTCCTACATCATACTCTCCCTCTAGAAACAATTTGAACCTTAGTTCAAATGAACTACTTCCTCCATGCATTAGTCTTCACTATATGCCTGGATCCCAAGGTCTTGTTGTGAATGCCAATGCTGTTGTTTGTCTTTGATATTCTTTGTCTTTCATCTTCTTGCTTTTCTTATTTTTTTGGTATGTTCTTCTCCTCATTTCTTTCTTAGCTACCATGTCCCATCTCCATACTTCATCATCTTCATACATGTCTTCTAGATCTTCTTGTTGTTCTTCTTGTTTTATGAGCTTCTCCAATGACTCATATATGTCATTCACTTTAGAAACCTTCATACCTACATACAAAACATTTAAAGCCACCTTAGAATCAAAATCTTTAGGCCATGAAGCCTCTTTGCTGCCTTCACATTTTTGCTCCTTGATCAAAATTGTCTTGACCTCTTTACTTTGCTCTTGTCTTGTTTCACTCTTCCCAATGGTGTCTTCACCATGGCTTGTACCTGTATGTAGCTCTCTTGAAGAACTAAAGATTTCTTCCAATATTCTTATTTCTTCCCTTCAGTGAGATCTCATTTATCTCACTATTCTCTTCATCAAACTTGGGCTCATCACTCACAAGTATTACTTGTCCTTCACTAACCTTACTCTTCATCTCATCTTTTCTTAGCTCTTGCCTCAATTCATTTCCCATCTGATCAATGGTGCCACCATGTTGATATGTGCATCTACACAACTCTTTTGGAGGATTTAATAATTCTTCTATCCTCTTCAACTCTTCACTCAACACAAGCTCATCCAAATCTTCATGTCCTATATCAAACTTAGGACCAAATTGTCTTTCATCCTCTACAAATACATTCATCCGCTCTATGGTTTCTTCATACAAGTCAACTTCTTCATCAACATCAATATAATTATCAAAAACAATAGGAGCACTATTACCTTGTCTCTCCTTGTCCTCTTCAATCTCTACTTGAAGCCATCTTATTTGTTCTTTGTTTTCAATGAGGCATTGCTTTGCTGTATATTCTGCCCTTTCCTCATCATCCATCCATTTGGAACTCTCTCCTTGCTACATATTAGTCTGCATTGCCACTTTTCATTTTTCATTTCTCATAAAAATATCATTGAAGGATTCAAAAACATCATCATAAACAATTTGTTTACTTTTTACCTCTTTGATATACCTCTCAAGCGTCCTGTCTTCATGGAATGCCTCTTCCATACTCACTATCTCACCTTCATTATCTTGGCTTCTTTAATCAACTTCAATCCTCTTCCATTGACATCTTGGTGTTGCTATCTCAACACTCACATCTTCTTCACTTTTTGCCTTCTTAGGCACCCATACTTGTTTCTTCCTCTTATCAATTGACTTCTCAAACCATGTAGGCATCCTGTATCCATGTTCTTGTACTAGCACTTCTTGTTGTTTATGATTTTGCTTCTTCCACCATTTTGGCATTATGTACCCATGGTAAACTTATTTGTTTGAGGACTTCATCTTCCTCTTGCCTCTTCTAACCTGTGTATTAACATCTTCATGCTCACAATAATAATCAAAATCAGGTCTTAACACTTCATTTACCTCTTGGATAGCTTGATCCATGGAGCAATATTTATCTTCATTTGTGCTTGGCTGTTCTCTTTCTTCTTCTTGGCATTCAATGGTGTCATGGAAGTCATCCTCATATTCCATCTCTTCTCTTGCTTGTATAGGTTCCTCAACACCTTCATCATGCATTAACCAATGCATCTCTTCTTCTTTATCAACAACAACAAACTCTCTTCTCTTTCTTGCACATTCACTTGTGCACTTGGTGTCTTCTCTTGCACTAATCTCTTCACTCTACAAGTCCCTTCTCTTGACCTTCATAAGGCTACTCATACCTGAAATTACCCATGCAAAGACAATGTTAGATGTAAAAAAGAAGAGACCACAAGGTCCCTATGAGTGCTCTCTTTATCAACACTCTCATCTTTTCAAGTGCTCTTCCTGGCACTTCATCTTTTCTTTCTTCTCTTCCCTTGTTCTCCTCAATGAGAACCTTCTTCACAATCTCTTCATCTTTTTGTTGCTCTCTTGGCAACCTTCTCATCCTCTTCAAGCCTCTATGGGCTTCTCTTTTCTTGGCAATCTCATTTTGCCTTCTTTTCCTCTTCATTAGGAGGTCAATTGGCCACTTCATCCTCCTCCTCATTAGCCATACCCATGCTTTCTTGTCCATCTGCATCCAAGACTCATATCTATCTACAAACATAGCTAAATCTCTTTTCAAACTAGCAATCTCTTTATCAATTTCAATACTGGTCATACCTCTCTTCTTCCTGATGCTTTCTTCCTTCTTGGTGCCCTCATGTACCTTACTACTCTGCTCTTTTCTCAGTAATATCTCCTTTTTTGAGATCTTCACCCAAGTCTTTTCCACCTTGGTCTCTTGATCCCTTGTCTCACCCAAGCCTTTTCTCCTTGACTAGTCTTTTGACAATCTCGTTGATCTCACCTAGGCCTTTTTCATCCTAGTCTTTTGATCCTTTTCTCAATCTTGCAACAACTCTCTATACAACACTTCAATAAACACAAATCACAAATCCAAGCTTACCTTGCTTTAGATCTTGCTCTTGAGCATTCACTATGCTCTTGTTCTAGACCTTCTCTTGGCTCTTCACTAATATTTCCTTGGCTTCTTCTCCTCTTAAGCCTCAATGGCTTTAAGACTTCCTCTTCACCTGTTTGCTTCTCAAACACAATAAATGCAAATCAAATATCAAAGGTTACTCATACCTTTCCTTCACAAATCCCAATAGCTTTAAGCTCTAATACCAAAATTGATGCACTCTCCTCAGACTGATATTCATCAACACAAAATTATAAAAATGACCTTGTAGAATCTCAAAAGCTTTGAGAAATGGAGAATTTGAATGCACTAGGTCAAATTTATACCTATGAAAATTCATACCATTTGTCATGGTATCATACTTAACTCCCAATCTGGCAAGTGTATCCCTAGGCTAAGTGGGAAAATAATGTATGACATTAGCAGTGTTTCTTCTCCATAGGCAGCAATGTGTTCCTTGTGCTACAACTTGTGTACATTATAACTGCAATATCAATAGATACTAGTAAATCAGCATCAACAAGTCTCTCTCGGCCAAGAGTTTCAACTTTGGACATAGGTAATACCATCCAACTACTGCTTCTCCCAGATAAAGAAGGCTCAGATGTAACACCCTCATCTTCCATGTAAACAACATGCTTTACACTATCCAATTGTGTGCTTATATCAATCAACCTTTTCAGCTACTTGTGATCACAAATCACTGTTAAAACTTCCATCTCATTTAATGAGTGAGCAAGTGCTTCCTCCCCCAAAGAAGCATAAATTGTTACTAATGTAATTTTTGTGACTGAAGAGACCATGTAAGGCTATTATCCATTTTGCTTGAGTCTCTATAAAAATTGCAGCCCACTCCCCTCTTTCATGGCCAAACTCTACCAAGCCTGATGCAAAGTTACAAACACGTTCAAATGCATGAGCATAAGTTAGCCACTCATAATTGCCTAGATGTAGTTTTTCTAATGATCTACCATCTAGGCTAACTTATGATTCTTTGTTGATGAGCTTCCTGGTTCCCAGTAATTTCACATGAGCATGTTCTTTTTACACGATTACTCGAAGAGGTCTGCTAAAGTTGAAGCTCCTTCAAAAGGCATTTCTATTGGGGAAGGAAATCAATAGCTACGCATCACAATACCATCATCCCTGATAGCTTCAATGGGCACTCCATGCACCTCTCTCTTCTTTTGTTCCTTAGCACATAAGAAAACATCAGGGGAACAAGGATGCTAACAAGGTATGCACTCATCTTTGTAAGAGAGTCATAATTCTGCACAGCTGCTGAAGAATCTCTATTTATTGATGGAATACAGGAGTTACAATATCTCATGCTCAATGGCTTAACAAAGCCTTATGAGATACTTCATTTCTTCTCTTTTTATTCACATATAAACTCCTCTTTCTCCCTTACATTCTTACAGAACTTGATCTCTTGATTCACCTCTCTATCTCTCTTCCTCTCTTCTCTACATCTCACTGTCCTCTTAAATGATTTTTTTTCTTTTTCTCTTTTCAAGAACCTCTTCTCTAACCTCTATGCTCAATTTGGCTTAAGGAAAAACAAATAAAGTTTTTAATCTTCAAGAATGTACTAAGGTTGAAATTTTTTCAACCACTCCTCCCTTATTTCCTCAATAGCCCAAGAACAATTACTTTTTACTTTTATTTTTTTACAATTACTCCTTATTAACAACATATTAGAGGGAAAATACAATAAATTGAATTTGAATTTTATCATTACCATGTCTTGCCAAGACGTATGTAGATGCTCCTACATCAATGAGAGAGTAAAAATAATAAACTAAGACTTAGGGGTTTTCACCCTAGAGGCTAACAAGGTATGTGATACCAAGAATGCTCATGTTGTTCCTAAATTGTGGAAACTACACTTTGATGGTGCCAGGTGTAATGTTAGATCAAGTGTTGGTATTATTTTAATTGATACCACTAAAAAAAGGTACCATGATTCTTATAGAGTATAATTCCCTTGTACTAACAATCTTAATAAATATAAATCCATTATCCTTGGATTACAATTTTCTATAGAAAATAATGTCAAAAAACTAGTAGTTTATGGAGATTCAAAACTAGTAGTTAACGAGGTCAAAAGCAAGTACCAATGTATGCTATCAAACCTTAAAATGTATAAGTTCAAATTTTGGGATCTGATTGAATCCTTTGATGCCTTTGGTATCACTTCCATCCCAAGGGAAGATAATCAATCAGCTGATCAATTGGCATTTTATACAACTAACCTCATGCCCAATAAAGATTTCCCTAATTTCAGCATTAAAAATAATCCCTTGTCCTTCAGTGCCAGATAATATTAACCACTTCCAATTCTTCAATGATGCTCATTAGATATTGGGTTTCATGACCAATTCTATAGCATTTTATTCTCATATCATTGATGAAGCTGATGGAAGTACATCTAGGGAAGATAAATTTAATGGTAAAGTGATTCAGCTGAGTGACAATAAGATCCCAAAAGGATTGATTGCTTTAGAGAGACTATTTGATTAGGACAAAATTTATAATGATTCTAATGTTCCCAAGGTAAATGAGAAGGAATATAATGATATCTATCTAGGCCTTCATGATCAGCCTTAATTGGTAAATGTTGGGAAGGCCTGCACAAATTTTGAAAATAAGAAAGCTAAGGAACTTATTACCAAATACAATAGCATGGTCCTATGATGACCTAAAGATATTTGATCCAAGGGTCATCACATATACTATACCCCTTAAAGAGAGATGAAAACCCTTTAGGTAGAAATAAAACCCTATAAACCTAATCTTAGAACCCATGATCTTCAAGGAGGTTAAAATATTACTAGATTCTAGGATAGTCTTCCCTATCAAACACTCTACCTGGGTGGCTAATTTGGTGCTAGTCAAGAAGAAGAATGGTGAGATTAAGCTTTTTATAGATTTTAGGAATTTGAAAAAAGAATCAAAGAAGGATAAATACCCCCTTCCTTCCCTAGACCAATTAATTCAAGTTGTATTAGGATCAACTATGATGTCCTTTCTTAATGGATTTTTAGGCTATAACTAAATACTAGTTGATAGAGAGGACATGATGTAAACAACCTTCACAACAAAGTGTGGAACCTTCACTTACAACAAAATTACCTTTGAACTAATCAATGTAGGAGCCACCTTCCAAAGAGCTATGGACCATTCCTTCCAAGTCTTGATTGGTAAGTGACTTATCATATATATGGATGATCTAACATTTTTTTCTAAAAATAGGGAAGATCACTTCATGCATTTACAATAAGTTTTTAAAATAATGTATGGAATTTATTTGAACCCTAAGAGGAGTATCTTTTGTGTGATCGAATGGAAATTATTAGGACATGTTATAACTAAGGATGGGATCTCTATATATCTTGAAAGAGTGGAGGCCATATCTAGAATAGAACCTCTAAATAGTAAAAAAGAGCTAAAGTCATTTTCTTGTAAGATAAATTTGGTAAGAAAGTTTATCTATGGTTTTGTATAAATTGGAAAAACACTGAATAGCATGAAAAAGAAGGTTACCAAAGTCACATGGAATGAAGATTCCAAGAAGGCATTCCAAAATATCAAGGAGGCCATCAGTCAAGCTCTAGTCCTTATAAGTCCTAACTTTTTAGGGGGCTTCTACCTCTATTCCTTTGTACCTAACCACACTATGGCTGAAGTGTTAAATCTAAAAATTGAAGGGTGTGACCACCCAATAGCTTATATGAGTACCAATTTTAAGAATGTTGGGTTAAATTATTCATTGATTGATAGGTATATGAATTAGTCAAGGTAGTTAATAAACTAAGGCATTACATCCTTATAAATAAGGTGCATGCCATCTTACCTAACCTTATCACCAAACTTATGTTAATTTAGAATGAATTGGGAGAATGTAGAGGTAAATGGATGTCAATATTGGAAGAATATGACCTAAATATGAAAATAGTAAAATTGGAAAGGTGCCAAGGTTTGATTTAGATGATTTCTAATACTAACCCCAAGCTAAGTATTATGTAGTTGGATCAAAAAAACGTTCAATATAATGAGTGGTATGACCTAATCATATATTTGATAATCAATGGTACTTATCCTATAGGTCCATCCAAGGAGCAAAAGAGGTCCTTGAGGATAAAGGCAACCCACTACTTAATCAAGAATGGAATATTTTATAGAAAAAACATTGAAGGAATATACTTGATAGGTCTTTCACAAGTAGAAGACACCCAAATCATGAGAAACTTTCATGAAAAGCTAGGTAGTGGACATCCATCTAGGAAAAACACAGCCTAAAAAATTCTTAGTGCTGGTTATTATTGGCTGACTATTTTTAAAGATGCTCACAAACATGTGAGGGAATGTCATTCATGCCAAATTTTTAGCAACAAAGATCCAAAGGAAATAATACCTCTACAACCGGTCATGATTGAAAAACCTTTTATGCAATAGGGGCTATACTTTGTTGGCATAATCAACCTTAACTCATTTGAATGTCACAAATATGTCCTTACTACCATTAAATATTGTTTAAATTAGACTAAATATATAGCCATAAAATAATGTAGGACTAAAAATGTGATCAAATTCTTAGAAGAAACATCTGTACCAAGTTTAGGACTCTAATATCTCTAGTATGTGATAATGGATCTGCCTTCATATCCATAGATATGATCAAATTGGCTTATGATAATAGTATCACTCTCAAGTTTTCGTCTAACCATTATCCCCAAAGGAATGGAGTATTTAATTCAATAAATAAGAACATAATGAAAGCAATAAAGAAGTCCAATAAAGACAAGCCCTAAATTTTGCATAAGCTCACTAGATTTGCACTTTGGGCTAATAGGATAAGAATTAATAAATCCTTAAAAGCCTCACCAGTTTTATTGGTGTATGGATAGTAACCCATCTTCCCCATCACTCATGCTTACATACATATTTATGCAAGAGTATATGAAGGAGAGCTAAGAGCTAGCCAATCCTAGATATTTGGATATAATATAGATGGAAGATATAAGGGATAAAGCCTTTGCTAACTTTAGCAAGCATCAAACCAATCAAGATATTGTTTGATAAAAGGTCAAAAATCAAGGTTTTTAGACAAGGAGACCTAGTCCTCCTTTGGGACAAAACATCTAAGCCTAAGGGAAAACATGGTAAATTCACACCCTTGTGGATTGGTCCATACCAAATTGTAGAAACATTGGAAAATAACACCTTTAAGATGAAATACATATAAGGAGAAGAGTTTACATTTCCCACCAATGGGAAATACCTCAAACACTATTTCTCTATTGCTCCCCTAGGGTCTTCATGGAGTAAAACTGTAAGATGATTAAATTAGTGTAGGTAGCCTAGTTAGTTTAATTTCATGTCCTTCCCTTCTCATCCCTTATTTGTACATAGGCATATACATATTTGTTTATTTTCCTTTGTTTCCTTTCCTTTTTATATTTGTTTCTTTCATGTTTCTTGGTTCCTTGATTCCAATAAGTCCCTCTAGACAATATTAAGCTTAGAAGTTATGAAGTTTGATTAAAATATGCCCCTAAATTCAAAAATGAAGATATAAAGCCCATGAATAAGGAAAAAATGGTTCTAAACCATAAAGCATAATGTTGTAACATTGAGAAACTAAAGAAGACAAATAAAGAGACAAATCCTTTCATGAGATCCCAACCATTACCTTGACCTCAAACTAGTTTTAAGAATACTTACACTTGGGGAGTGGAGACTCAAATTATCAAGGTATACCACAAAATAACACTTAATTAACATCATTACTTATCATAAGAGTTGAAAACATAGATAATTTTACAAAGATCAAATAATTGACCAAAGCTTTCAGGTAATGGTGATTTTGGCAATCTCCATCAGGGCTATGGAAGTTTGGCTACCAATGGATCAAGGCCATGAGTGGAGACAAAGCCATGTTTGTTGGGGATATGGATTCATAACTAGTAACAAAGCATTTCCCAAGCCTTCCTTAAGATGAAACATGTTTCATATAGAACATTTCATTATACTATAAGTCAATGTAAGTGATTGAGGACATGAAACTAGAAGCTATTTCTTAAATCCCATGGCAAATAGTAAGTGGAATTAAAGCACACACATAGTTTGCATACGTCTTGTTATTTAACCTTAATTATAAAAGTACAAGGTTTATTTTAGCCATAATCTAATCTAGATGGTGGTTTTGATCAAGTGAAGTGGATGACCTAATCATTTGTTTAAATCTAGATTTTATAGGTTCTAACATATTTCTATGTTTCCCCCATGAGTCACAATTTATTAGGAACAACATACCAACATTATTTTAAGATTAGGACCCTTGAGAAACCCTTATTATAAAACATGGTAATTTCAATAAGAAAAAGTCTTCCATAGAGTTTTAATGTCATTTGAGTTATTTAAGGATAGACTAGTGTGCTTTTATTTTATCTTAAACTAGATTAACATTACTAATGAATTTTATTTGGACTTTAAGTTAAAGGTTCAATGGCATACATACTTGACAAGTATGCATTCCAAAACCCTAGAAAACCCTCTATTCAAATTTGAATAAAATAAACAACCATTTTATAGACTTAAATACAAAATGCATATTCTAGGTTTAGTCATGTTTTTTAACACAACTTGACTAAGAAACTTAACCCCCTTCTTTATTTCCAACTTTTATAAATTCCTTATGGCCTAACTAAATGTCATTCTACATGGTCATTTTATATTCCTCAACTTAGCTTAAAAATTTAATATTAAGGCCTTGACATATCCATTAATAAAATCATGGCGTTAGTATTAACACTTTAATCTTAAGTCTTTTATACCCCCAGAGTCCTAACTTAAATTATTTGCATCTCATAAGATCCTATGGTCATCACTTTATCATAGGATTTAATCCAATTATGTGAGGATAACCCAAACTTTGGCTTTAATAACATGTATCTTTGGTAATCCAATGACCTATGCTTACTTGTAAAGACTTGATTAGATGGAGAAAAGCATAATTGAAAAGTTAAAAGGATGCAAGAAGCCCAAAAGATGGACATACAACACCATCACATTTAGGGATTAAAAGGAAAGGTGACCCACTTGACATGATAACTAATCAAAATCAAGTCTTTGGATTAATATCCCATGGATATCTCTTTATCATGACATTTGATCTAATGGAGCGAATTAACATCGAGACCTTGGGAAGCCCCAAAAAAATGCCAATTGGCATCCACACATTTGAACTTGAAGATTTGAATGAATTTAAATTTGATGTTTGTGAAACCATCATTTAAACATCTGAAAAGACTAACTTGATGCCCATGCGACCATCAACTTTAAGTCCATTAAAATGAGATTTTCACTAGTTTAAATTTGACATCCACAAAAACATCAACTGACACTCGTGAAGGAGTTTTTGATCTATGTGAGACCATAAATTTTAAACTAATGAAAACTTCTTACTTATTGTTCAAATAACATCCCAAAACACTATTTTTCACTCTAAATTAGCTCACCAAGGTGAGGGAAATGATCAAAATATGCCAAAAATGGAAGGTTTCAATATATAGAACACACATATGTGTAAGAAATATACCTATCCTAGTCTATGATTTAAGGATCCATATTGCATTTTGCATAATGGAACTTAAACCATAGACTTACCCTATGTAAAATTAAAATTATCATTTCATGTTGAACCTATTTTAAACATCGTTTGTGACACATGGAATAAATATTTTAGCCTAATATTTTCATTATGTTTGCTAAACACAATGCATACATTAACCTAGAGTGCTTAGACCTTGAGCCTTTTTTTAAATCATAACTTATGTTTAAATTCCTTCACTTAAGGTTTGTCCCATGCTTAATAAATATGAAATAAGCCTTAGCCTGAGGGACATAAGCCTAGGTCATGACTTGTAAATGTGTACTAACTTAATGTTTGAGAATTTTTGAATATAAATAGTCCATGATTTGTAATTGGTTTTGATACAATAGTGCAAAGGTCCCTAGATACTTTTCAATAAAACCTTGAGAACCTATAGACCTGTTATGTGGCTAATGATTATTTGATAATAGATTGACATAGGATTTAGAACATGGGGGAGATGCGTGAGCATGACAAGTGTCATGACCATAAGGCTTAAGACCAAGGAACCAATTAAAAGGTAAGGGCCCAGATTATGATCAACAACTCATGTTAATCTAAGATTTTGATCTTATGGTGTGAAATAAAGAAAGTATTTTAAATACCAATGGCTAGTGTTCAAATGGAATTTATGAAAAATACTAAAAAAGATCTAGACTAGTGCCACATAAGCTCCACATAAAAAAAGGACAAAGATGAAGATCTTGTGGGCTTAAAAACACAAATTTATTAAGGTATGGGTCCAAATCAAATCTAGAACACATATAAGCCAAAGCCTAGATATCTTCTACCATTAAATATCAAAAACCATAAACCCTACATAAAAGTCAACCCAATCAAGTTCAATTTCTATCAACTTGAGAAAAGTAAGCTTAATTATGTTCCCAAGTGTAAGAGAGATTCCATGGAAATCATCTACAGTTCAACATGAGCAATTGGCAGAGACAAGGATCATGGTAACCGGTAGAAAACAATTAAAGGAAAAGGTGAATCTCTATTTCATAATAGATAGTAAGGGTTGGGTATTCAAGGATATATAAATAGACCTCACCACATTAAACATATATGGCATCAAGAATTGGTCTGATCTCTTCTTCATGGTAGAATAATTGTATCCCATCTCAAAGGAATTATAGGGAAATGCCACCACCAATAGATAACATTGTGACCTAGTTATAATCTATATGTCTGGCCTCCATCATGCCACATCAAAACAAGAGGTATTACACTACATTGGTGTCCTTTCCCCCATTTTTGTTGATTATAATATTTATGGTGAATGGATTATTAGGTAAGGTTACTTAAAAGAGGTAGAATACATTTCCACTTTTGATTTTGAAAAGTATTATAATCTCCCTCTTCCCCATGTGAACCTTCCCAAGATGAGGTAATGAACCAATAACCATGACTTAGACTCCATCCTCAGACCCTGGCTAAAGCAAGGTCCTCACATATTTAGAACCCTTGATGGAAAAATCCATATCATCTAGTTTATAGAAGGTATTAGAGTGATTATAACCTTGTTGAATATATATTTTGGTGCCCCTTCAATTACATATGTAAATAAGGTTTTAGTGTCATATATACACCTCTAATAAGAGATTAGATTAACATATTCATTACCAATAAATTCATCACCATCAAGAGAAAGACTTGCAATCAATTCTACATGATTTATTACCTACTTGTCACCTTCCTTAGCATTATGAATTGTTCCCCAAAAGGTAGGACAAACATCTCACACTGCTATTCAAAATTGCATATCTTTAAATACAAAAATCACATGTAATTTATTTGTGACTACATTTTCCCATCAATAATTGAATCCATCATAAGTGTTCCCATGCCTAGGCTTCACCCCATCATCAAAAACTATGTGGAGATGATTGGGTATGTGTGGTGTTTCCCAAATCATACCATCATCAAGATAGAGGGAATTATGTCCCAGCTTTATAGACTACTAGTGCATGTCTTGAATAAAATTATTGAGTAGGATATTTACTCCCAACCCATACTTCATATTGATAAGGCTTTTAAGGAAAAGAGAAAGGTTTGTTTTTTCCCCTTTCGATTAGATATTAGCAAAATCATAATTAAAGACTAGAATCAGGTGGAAGTTATGGTCACACACAGGCATTCATTTTTATTTTAGATAGATGAAATCAAAATTTGAGATCTAACGAATAAAGTGGGATAACATCTAAAGGAAAAAAATATCAAGCTTGGGTATGTACACCAACTAGGTGTCCATGACACCATAGACATCAAAGATAGGAATTATGAGGAAGTGTTGGCCAAGATCCAAGGCCATATCATTAAGCTAGAGCATATATTGACCAAGGATGACAATACATCTAGGGAAACTTGGTAGCTACATCCTTTGTAATAACACCTACTACTTGGGCCATCTAGGATATCTCATGAACAATCTTAGGTAGAGCTACTACAATAGTCCCAATAGTAGGTTGATCAAATTCAAGATGATCAAGGGAAAGAAAAAGAGGAGATTGGAGAGATAAAATTATAATAAAGACCTAGATAAGGACCCTTACCTTCAACCATACAATAGAGGCCACCTTCCCTAGTCTAGTAAATTGACATATTAGCCTTGGAGCTAAAAGAGACACTTGAGGGTACCCTCAAGGAACTTGCAGAGTCTTATGGCTTAGGTGGAGAGGAGGACCCCTCAGGGGAAATAATAGGAAAAGATTTGATTCCCATGACACCTCAAGAGAAGAGAAAGGTATAATTGTCCTTGGTCCTAGTAGAAATAAGGAAGAAACCTAGATTGACCTTCAGTCATGCCACTAGTGAAGTCAATCTCTTTTGTGATGAATTTATATTCATGGACCAGTCATTCCTAACTAGCTCATTTATGGAATATTATAAAATAACCCATCTTTCTCCCACTCATTGGTCATGATAAGGGTTGGTGTGGATGTGCATGATGACATTAAGCCTTGGATAAAGGCTATGATGAAGGAGCAAGAAGAGAGAAGGATTCTAGTTCCCCAAAGACTAGAAGGCCAAAATATGGATGCTCTAGGAGCCTCTAGTAGCTCAAGTGTGGAGGTCTCTGAGCCTCTAAAATTTAAGGATCCAATTACAAAAGTGCACTTCAATCCTGAGACAATAGGCTTAGAGAGAATAACAACCAAGATAGTCATGGTTGAGATAGGATAGAATAATTCACCTATTAAAAGGTGGAGCCATTTACAAGATTAACTCCTATGGGAGGCTAGCAACTTGGTGAAGCTACCATCAATGTGGAAGATGTGAAAATATTGATATAATAATAATCATAACAAATAAAGGCTAGAGTCTAGGGTTTAAAATAAAAGATCTAAAATTTAGAAAGAAAAAGGGAGAATTTATTAACATAGGCTATTTTATCAGTCTTAGAGGCCATGACCAAAATGTTAGATGAATCATTTTATGACATGTTTTATAAATTAATTTTATTCCCTTAACCTTTTTCATCTCTTGGGATATGTGTGGCCAACTTGTGGCTTACATACCTCTTTTATATTCTTGTTACATTTCTCTATGTTCTTAGTCAGGTCAACCTATGGAATAACCACGTCTAAGTAGACTATATATAGGAGGTAGTGTTTAGTATTTTTTTAATTATGTTAAGTATTCTATTATTAGTGAATTGTTGTTGAGGTTTTCCCCTTGAAGTGGCTTTGCTATATTATCCAGTATTATACTCTAATGCTAATTTTTATTATGTGATCTCTCATATTTGCTTATTCTATGCAATATAAAATCATTATATGTGAACATATAAGTAATTTCATTACAATTTGTATAAAATATTATATTTGGGAAAGTTTCCTATGTTGTTTTTTGGATCTAGTGAGGTGTAACTTCTATGATGAGGAGTGAAAAAACATAACTTACAATCTGAAAAGAATTATTTTTTTCTGTCAGTGCAGTATAGTTCAAAACACTTTTTTTTTAAATATTAAAAAAAAGTCTAGAATTTTTCTTGCCTTACATAATTTTAGTTAATTTATTCATCTCAATGAGATGATCATAATGATATATTTTATTGGTACAATTTTTTGTGCCAAATTTTTTTACCCTAGTGCACTAAGGTAGTCATTAGACTCATCTTGATGAGGAAATAAAAATAGTAACATCTCATGGTACACTTTTTTAATGGTAAAAACCATTTTAGGGTTTTTATATGGCTATCCCTTCTACATAGGGATGAAAATGGGGGAAAGAAACTCCTAAAACTCTTACTAGTGACACGGAATCTAGAACTTCAGCTTCATTGATTTCTCAACTTTAAACTAACATAAAAGACTTTCTATGGCATGATGACTTTATTTTAGTTAAAAATAATATTTTAATTTATAAACAATAATATTAATGGGGCTCACAATCAATTTAATTATATCAATTCTTCATTGGATGCTCTTTCATCGCAGTTATAGTCAAACAACCCTCCACTTCATCATTTGGGTCCTCCTCTCAACACTAACAACTCCAATTTTGGTATGAAATCAATGTTTCCCAAAGTATACATGTGTAATTTTTATGGTAATGATCCTCTCACTTGGATTACCTAACTTGATAATTTATTTGATCTGCATCAAACTCCTAGTTCTCAAAAGGTGATAGTGGTGTCTTTATATCTAGAATATGAACAGTTCATTTGGTATCACTAGTTTTTTTATCAAAAGAAAAATAATGGTGCTCCTATTACATGGTCTATTTTCACTAATAATTTATTGTCTCATTATAAAAATAATGTATTTTAGAACTACTTCATCCAATTAGCCAAACTATACGAAACAAGAACTATGAAGGATTATATTCATTAGTTTAAAAATCTATCCTTACGAGTGGAAGACATCACTGAGGAAAATTTAACTGATCTATTTTTGGGTAGTCTAAAATATAGAATCCAATTATAGGTTTTAATGTTTAATCCAACATCCATATCAAAATCTATCCCATGGGCACATATGGTAGAGGAAAAAGAGATGGTCAAATGGAAAACCTTCACTACTAGTCATGAATGCACCTTTCTAGTACCATCATATCCTCAACCCACTAGATTGACAACTTGAAAAATTGAGAAGAATTTAGATAAAGGGTTGTGTTATGGTTGTTATAAAAAATGGAGTAATGAACATCATTATGATGAAAAGAATTTGTTTTACATCGAAGGTGCCAATGAGGATGACAATGATGAGGAAGCACTTATTGAGGATGAAGAAGGTTCTGAGGAATAATCTAAAGACTCTTAACCTAATATTTCCTATCATGCACTTTTAGTTATTAATACTCCCTAAACTCTTAATGTGGTGGGTTTCATAAAAAAATATGTCGCTATTCTGATTGATTCTAGGAGCACACACAACTTCATCAACAATAAGTTGGTTGCTCACTTGAACTATTTCATTTATTCCACTAAAAAAATTTAGGTCATGATTGCAGATGGTAGTATTATTAGCTACTTGTTAAAATTCCATAGTATTAATCTAGCCATATGATACTACTTATTGGATTCTCTTATGTTTAATATTCCCATGGGGGGACTTGACATTATTCTAGGAGTACAATGGCTCACCACTTTGGGCACTATTGAGATGAATTTATAGGAATTATTCATGTATTTTCATTCTAAGGGAAGGAAATTAGAGCTAAGGATATTAAGGGATAAATCTCCACAACTTTTTATCTCTCATCAAATGACAAATATTCTTTGAAAGGTTGCTGAAGGATTTGTAGCTTGCTTGTTTTCCATGGAAGTTCATCTAACTTAGCCATCTATACCTTGTTATCTACAACAAGTGATTGATTACCATTCAATTATTTTTAGTGACATACCGAAAGGACTTCCACCTAAACACATGCATGATCATGTTATAAAACTTTTTATTGGTAGTACACCACCCAACATTGGACCATACAGGTATACATATGCGTAGAAAACTAAAATTGAAAATATTGTATAGGAGATGTTGGATAAAATAATAATTTTCCATAGCCAAAGTGAATATTATTTTCTCATTTTCATGGTGAGAAAGAAATATGACACTTAGAAGATGTACCTTGACTACAAAGAACTCAATAAGTACACTATCAAAGATAAGTTTCCTATTCCTATCATTGATGATTTGGTAGATGAATTAAATGGTGCTCTTTATTTTACCAAGTTAGATCTATGTTTTGGGTATCATTAAATATGGATCCGTGATGAAGATACCCAAAACTACTTTTAGTACCATGAGGGCCATTATTAGATTTTGATTATGCCTTTTAGGTTAATAAATGCACCATCTACCTTTCAGATTTTGATGAATATTGTTTTTTGGCAATTTTTAGGAACTTTTTTCTAGAATTTTTTGAAGATATCCTCATTTACAGTAAAAATTGGGAATACCATTTTCACCATGTGAAATAGGTACTCCCAATTTTTTAAAAACATTAGTTCTATGCCAAACCTACCAAAATATACTTTTAGGGATTGCAAGGTTGAGTATTTGGGTCATCCACTTTCACATATAGGAGTAAATGTGGTTTCAAAGTCAATGAAGATGAGGCAGAGTGCATTAGAGGACCAAGATATATTATACAAAGACCTAGTCACCCAATGGTAGGCCTTAGAGGATAATATTGCCTAACTCCTCAGCATTCATGTAAAGAAGTAGATCCAAAACTTTAAAACCATAAGTATGGGACACCTAGTCACAATATAAGGGATTATTATTGATAAGATTAAAATATTGAGTACTTGACATAGTAAGGTCAAGAGGATTCTAAAATATTAAAAAGGGATCATTAACATAATTGAGCAACTTCTTGGGACCATGCTTGTCAATCTTGCACAACCTACTACCCTTGGTCTCCTCAATGATGAAGAGTTCAAGCATAGGGCTACTTTGGTGAGTCAACAAATCTAAGGGAAAATCAAAGGCCAATTTGGATAGGATAATAACAAGATCTTAGATATGATAGTCAATGCAGGTGAGAGGATCAAAAAAGTAAGAAGCATCAAGGAGGCCTTGGCTAGAAATGATAGAAAATTCAATGAGCTAGTAGACCAAGAGGAGGAGTACATCATGAATCATGTTGTGGATCTCTATCTAGTTGACGAACAACATGAGATGGCCATGAGCATCCTCCAACAACAAACAAGGGCCCCACCAACAAGTTAAAACAATATTCTATTCTAATAGAAATTAGGTAACATTTTATAATAAAATATTCCATTGTAAAGGCATATGCTAGTTTGTTAGCATATTTGCCTCTAGGTCAGTATGATTTGGGAAAGCATGTGTATTATAGAGCTTGAAAGGATAGTTGTCCTTATATTTGTACACCTATATTTTGTAACTGATAGGTATATTGCCTATTCTTCCTATAAAGGCATGTATCACCATTGTAAAAAGGGAGATTTTTTGAGAAAGTTTTGTATATTTAAAGAAATTAATAATATCAAGGAATTCTACAAGGATTTTCCATTTTTGATTTTTTAATTGATAATATAGCTTTTATCTCAATTGTTAGTAGAGGTATTGAGTTTGAATAGTGTCTTTGATTTTGAATAAGAATCCTTTAATCATAGGGTTTTTGATTTGTGCCTATGCTAGATTAGTTGAAAGATCTTAAGTTCTACTTCATTTCATTTTGCTTTATATTGAGATGTGCAATGGCTATTTGATTATAGTGGTAAATCCCTAAAGTAGACCTTATTCTTACTTGTGATTCTTAAATGCTTTCCTATAAATTTTGACTACTATATAGTGATATTTGAACTTAGACTATGTTGCACTATATATTTGTTAAATTCATATTCAGTTACCATTGATACTTTGTCATAATGTTCAGGACTAATATTAGAAATCACTAAATTATTTTCTACTATACCCTCCTCTTTTCTCTCTTTTTTACACCAAGATGAGTTTAGTTTTAGTCATATTATAAATATCCACTTAGGTTAGTTTGTATCTTAAAATTGGGATGTAAATCACTGAGTATCAACACAAATTCACAAATAATGGGCCAAGGTGGCTCCCAACCATAAAATCATATATATATATATATATATATATATATGTTATGGAACAATTATCTTACTCTACTGCTATTTCACCATAGGTAACCAAATTACTAAAAATTACAACTCATGTTCTAATTTTTATAAATTCTAATATAAAAAGTGTTCTCTAAACACTAAGGGCACCTGTGGTACATTTAGAATCATCAAAAATATCTCTATGAGAAAATTTAATCCTTATAACCATAAGTGTATAGGTTGTATTGCCATTTATCCTCTAAACCTTATCAAGGTCTTGGCATATTTCATCTGTGACACAAATATGTGGTGTTATTTTCTCCATTCTTTTATTACAATATAATAGTGTAGAATCCTAAGATCTAAATTTTAAATGATCAATTATGATATTTCTTGTTTATATCAATCATCTTCACTAAAGTGATAGTGAAGACTAGATCATGACATACACAACAACAATCAAAATTTGCCCCATGTTGTTTGAGGTAGATATTTAGATCATATGGATTCATATAGAATCTATTTTAAGTGAGTTTCTCATCAATTTCTATGTACCCAGATTGGGTAGCTTATTTCATATTATATTTACATTTGATTCATTTTTATACTTTTAATTCATTACCATGTATGACAAAACCTTATGGTTGTGTCATGTAAACTTTTTCTTAAAGATATCCATTGATAAAGGCACTTTTTGCATCCATTTGGTGAATCCTCCATCCAAATTGAGCATCCAAATAAAATATCATTCTAATATTCTTGATCTTGGTTGTAGGAGAAAATGTCTACTCATGTATGCCTTCCTTTTGTGCATATACATTTTCAATGAGTAATGCCTTATGCGTGTCAATACTACCATCTTATTTTATTTTATTTTTAAAAACCTATTTACAATTGATTGGTTTCTTCCCTGGTGTAAGATATTCAAGATGATATGTTTTATGTTCCATCAGTGATTTAAATTATACATTCATGGAATATTTCCAAGGTTTAGACTCAAGGGCTTCCTAAACCATTGAAGGCTCTACTAATTTTGAAACTATGCTCATTAGGGCCAAATTAACCTCATATTGAGTCATATTATGAATCCTAAGTCATGTAGTTGATGTGTCTAAAATTTTATCTAGTTTAGAATTTATTAAAGTATTTATATACAATTTAGGCATACGTTGAATTATTATTTTGGATGAATATTCATTATCTAACTAATCATCCCAATCATCATTGTCACATTTTGTGATGGCATGACCTTCTAAACTATTTAGAGGTCTGATTATTGAATCAAGTGATATTTTTAAAGGGAAATTGGTTTTCCCTTTCTCATCAAACTATACATATATTTTTATGGATATTTTACTTAATTTAATATCCATAAGTCTATAGGGTAATGATTCTTCAATGTAACCTAAGAATATGTATTCATATATTTATCATCCAATTTCCTTCTCTTCTATTTAGGAACATGCATATAAGCCTTACATATAAAAACTCAAAGATGAGAAATGGAAGGTGTATGACTTGTCGAGGATTCATATGGAGTCATATTATCAAGCAGTAGTGGATGTCCTATTCAATAAATATACTAATGTTTTCATTTATTTTTACCAATATTTTCACCAATATTTTCATGCTAAACCTAAATATTCAATCATGCAACATACCATTTCCATGATAGTATGATTCTACCATTTAGTAACACCATTATTCTAAGGAGTGTATGGTGGAGTCATTTATCACTGAATTATATGTTATTACAAATAATCAAAAATTTATTTACTTGTGTATTCTTCCCCTTGATTTGAGGGTAGAGCCTTGATTTTATGACTGGTTTCACTTTACACTATGGAATTGAACTCTTTAAAATTACTTAAGGCTTGGTCTTTGGTATTGAGATAATATACCCACATTTTTCATGGTTGTTCCCTAAAAAATAGCATAAAATATTAAAACCATAGTGAATATATATCATTTGTCCAAAAATATCAATATGTACTAGATCTAGCTTACTAGATGCTCTTGAGGAACTTTTACCAAATGAGGTTATATGTTATTTCCCTATGATACAACTAGAGTCAATATCTAAATTTTTAGTCAACGGAGGAAGCCCATAGACCATGTTATAATTAATTAGTGAATTTAGGTATCCAAAATTGACATTACCATATCTATGATGCCTCAAATTTGTTGAGTCTAAATCCTTGATTATAAGTCCCTGATTATTTGACTAAACAATGTCTAATTGGAACATTTTTCCAACTCTTGAGGCTCATGTAATAAATTTAAAGAATTTTAAATTTTATCTAATTAGACACATATTTTTTCCACCTTTAAATGAAAATTCAACCTTTAGGTTATGCTCAACTAATTGACTAGTTGAGAGAAGGTTCTTTATGAGTCTTTGGACATACAAAACATTTGATATTTTGAAACTATCATCTAAGTGGTAAATAGATATTAATAATGACTTTAGAATGATAGTATGATTCATCACAAAAATATACATAATGTTTAGGATAAATATAATTCATACTATAGAACCAATATTATCTTCCAATCATGTGTCATGTTTCACCTAAGTTGACATACTGGATAGATTTCTTTTATGTTGATTCTTCCATAGACTATGTGGCATATAGGAAGTATTCATCAAAATGGATTGCTTCCTATTAATTAATGTTTCCTTATTGATGGGATCTCTTCTTCCATTTATGTTTCTTATAACCTTGTCCTTTTTGTGGATGTGATGATTATTGGTTATTAGGATTTTTGTTGCTTGAGGAGCCCTACATGAATGAGTTATACAAAAAATACTTTAGGTCATAGATTTTATTCCCATAAATGAGGTAAAATATATATCATTTATTTCATTTTTAATTGTGATTAAGACCTCAATTTTTATAATACTTTATCTATCTCTCCCCTTTTTATTGATTATAGGCAAGAGCATGTTCTTCTGAATCTTTTTTTTTGTATGCATAAATTCTTCCTTTTGTAACATGTTTACCAACTTCTCAAAAAATTATTATGTTATGTGATAGTAAAATTAGTCATGAATATTTTTTATGAAGGTGGTACTACTGTCAGGACTATGGGTATAATAGAATCATCTATCACTTACTCACCCAATACCTAGAGCGAAGACCTTAGGGTTACAACATGTCATAGAAAATATTATAGTTTTTCATCAAACTTAAATTTGAGGTAATGAATTTGAATATATAAATGGAGAATGATGACTTATTTTTTGGCTGTATATATTATCTAGATCTTATACTAAGCATCTTTATATTTTGTGGCCTTAAATATATGAGGTTATACCTTATCTGACACCTCAAACATTATTATCAAAATTTCCTTCTAGTTTTCTTTATCAAACTTACATTATTGATCTGTGTTAGAGAAATTTACAGTGAGGGTACCATTTAACATAAGCCAAATGTATTCAAATTCCAAAAATGTCTTAATTTTTGTTTTTCAAGCAACATATTTGTAACCACATAAAAGTTATGAGTTTAGAAAAAAAGAATTTTTGGCCATTTTGGCCTTAATGTAGAATTTGACCAAAGGTGATGGATTGGTTCATTATCACTATAGGTATCAAGGTATCCATTAATATATACCATTATATTGAAATAAAAAACCTTTTTATATATGCACCCTTTTTATATTCCCATCAGTACATGGAAGAAGCTTGCCTTTTCTACATACCTGGTAGTATGTGAAATAAGAATAAATATACGTGAAAAAGAATAGTACATGGTATGTAAATAATATTGAAAGAGGTTCAATAAATAATTAGCACCTATTTATATTTAATTCCACATACATGGTCATAACTTACCTATATATTTAGAATTTCTATCTATAAAGAGTTATGCTTATGTATTGAATTAGATAGGTAAATGCAGGGATGGATAATGAAAAGTTTAACCATATTTATCCTTGATAATTTAATAGGGTCAATACCCAAAAATCATTATTATAAATATGTTAGGCTATGTATTTTTTGAATCAAGAGAGATGGATTTACCCATATATGTGAGTCAGAGGCATCACTTACACTGAACACTATTATTATGCAAAATGCACTATTTTATGTTTTTGCTTATTTTAAATGTATTTTCCAAAAATAAAATTTATATAATTATTTAAAAATATGAAATAAAATATGTGGAAAATAAAATTTTGTTCAGAGAGAGAAAAACAAACCCCCATTTGTTTTGTTAGAAGAATTTTCAAATGTCTTTTAAAGATAAAACCTTCCCTTTTTATGTTTACATCATAAAAATATGATGAATTGTTTAAGTTTCACCTAATAGTAAAAATTAGTAATTTAAGCTTCTCTTAAAAAAATTATAATAGGTTTTTGAACCCTTGACCTAAGCTAAAGGTGTAAGTGTTTATAAAATGACTTATGGTAGACATGTCTATGACTAGATTTAAGTATTTAAAGTAAATATATTTGATTTAAATCCTAAAAAAGTAGGAATTTAGATTTATCATCACAAAAAATAAATCACAAACCTTAGTATGATAATTTTTTATTCTTATAAACTTTTGTTACAGATTGATTAATAATCTTGTAAAGTTTGAAAGAGAATAATATTCAAGAGAATAAGTAAAGCATTCGATAGTTTTCTCTCCTAGACTAAGTATACACATCTCAGATGATTTTACCATGTGTATAACAAGCCATGTATTATATGATACACCCTTTTGGATGTAATAAATACTATAGATCATGTATATATAGGTCATTTCTGAGATTATTACATAGACATTATTTAAATGTTTTCAAACCACTTATCAGTGTAATGCTTAAAATGTATAGAAGTTTAAAGTAGTGGTAATACAACTTAAAGAGTATATTAATTTACTCTAAAATTGAACACATTTATAAAAAACTACATGCTATATTAACTAAATTCAATATATGTCTTCTTAGGGTAGTACACCCATTGTATTCTCTTCAACACCTTCAAAAAATTTGAGTTGTGAAAGCTTTAAAAAATATAAAGTCTCTTCCTTCTCTTCAAATATGTGACATACAAAGGTAGTGGCTATTGGAAAAATTCAACTACCTAAATGCATATATTATAAATGAGAACTCAAGCATCTCATTATGCCTTCCTAGGTATACTTGATCTAATACAAAATGTAAGAGTATAAGTATATTAGATTAATCTATAATAAATTATTACATGGGGTGTTGTATATACAAATAAATAATGCAAAAACATACTATAAAATAGGATGGTGCACAAACAATACACTAGTAGATGTCATGGGTGTAACAAAATATACAACCAAATTAACAAACTACTATGGTGAATTAATCATCATTTAATATAGCTTAACATAAATAGGTTATTTTCTTGAGGAGTTGGATAAGTGGGGACTTTAATGGGTTATGTATGATAGAGTTGACCAATTGTATTTAAAATCAAAAATGGTTTTCCCACCCCTTTTTGGTGCACACTTTAAGGTGTGTACTTAGAGATAATGAAAATTGATAGGTTCTTACAAATGATAAAGTGTCAATAAATGATGACGTTTAAAAATATTATCTATATAAATATTCCCCACTCTAATCTCATTGTTTTTTACTTATGCATAATATGGTATGGTGCTTCAATAAAGAACATAACAACACACAATGCTAAGCTAACATATTATAATACAAATTATAAAATAAATGATAGTAAGGAATTTTGTAAATAATTGAAAGTATCATATACATACCTTAAATTAACTTTATCATTGAATGGTTTCCTAATATATTTGTATTATTGATCATGAATGGCACAATAAATGATTTGGATAAACCCTAAGGATACAAGACTATAAAGCAAAACCAAACAAATGTAAAAAAGTCAAAGTAAATGAAAACTTTCATATCTAGAGGAGTCGCTTGGAAAATTTGTATATTGGCATGACAAAAGGTAAGTTAGGACCAAATTATTAAGGAAAATGAATTTAATTAAAGTAAATTGGGTAACCAAAAAACCAAGGTTATTAAATGATAATTAGACCCTAAAAATGCACCATAAGTAAAAAAAGTAAAAAACCAAACCAAACCAAGGATATATGAAACTAGAATAATGTAACCAACATATATATAATAAAAGTAATAATCCATACTAAAAAAATATGGAGAAATTTTGGGAATGTAAAAAACATTATGAAAACATATGTAAAAATTCATACTCAATAAACAATGGAAAAAGTAAAAGTAATAAAAAAGGAACATGATGGTCTATAAAAAGGTGAAAATTTAAATTTAGAGTTTAAAAGATAAATAATGAAAATTTGAGAAGGATAAGGCAATTATTAACCAAATATTATAACCAATAAAATATGAATTTTAAATTCTACTGATATATGAGATAAAATAGTCATATTCTGAGTATGTCTAAAAAATGAAGAATAAGGAATAGAGAAGTTGGGAAACTAACCATCCAAGGTTAGTATCATCAAATTTATTACCTTTTACATAGAAAATAAATGATTTAGTAATAAACTTTACTATCAAGTGGAAATATGAAATGGGTGGTGGGTAAATTAAGGCAACACCAAGGTGAAAATAAAATCCTTACAAAAAACAACACACTCAAATCAAGTTAGAAAGAAAAGAGGCTTTCAACATTAGGTATTATAAATAACACATCCTCTCCACACAAGTTTTAGTCTAATGGGTGAATTATAAATAAAATCCCATGAATGTTATATAGGAAATAAAAATTAAATTGGACATTCCTTCCCATAATGTGTTCCCCATTCCTAAATATGCCTTATAGAGCTATTGATCTACTATGAATATTGGGTACTTGCATGAGAAAGTAGGTGGCACTATGTGTGTGTATGTGTGTTTGTATATATGAATATGTGAATATACATACATACATACATACACACACACACACACACAATATATATATATATATATATATATATATATATATATATATATATATATATATATATATATATATATATATATATATATATAATTTTAAGACCTCATAGCCTAGTTTTTTAGTCTATCATACCCCACTAGACTCTATTGTGAGGCCAACTGTGGAATTTGAGCTTTATCTATGATAGGAGATGTGATTAATAATAATCATGTATTTTGTTATGATTTTGAATTTTGAATGTTAATTTTTTTATTTTGATCATTTCATTTTATTTTAATTTTTTTAATTTTATGTTAAGGTTTTTTATATTCCTCCTCCATATGGATTCATAAAACCAAACATGGGTGTTAAAAATGACTATCACTAGAGAACTTACACTTGGTGGATAGGAAAAATAACTTGAGAGAATTGTATCTAAGACTCCTATACATGCATGTCAGTGATGAGTGAAATATTAAAACCAATATTGGTGTGCCCATAATTCAATGGAATAGGTCATAAGATGGAAGTGAACATGGAGTGATTGAGCTACCTCAAATCACAAAAACAATGTGTAGTTTTTTCATGGTACAATGACAAGTCATCATAATGATTAGTGTAGGTGAGTGGATACATGAAAAAATAAAAGAATATGAATAAATTTAATAGTATGAATACACAACTCCAAACCATTGCTTTATTTTTTAGGGAAGACATTTAACTAATATTATAGACAAAATTAATTTATGAAGTGGAGATTTGTTAGGAAGGTCTTGTCCTATTCAACGTCTTACAATGTAACTCACAAAAGGTAAACCAAATAAGTGTAAAAATAAAGGGTATTTATTGTAAATAATGAAATTTTATGACAATTTTTTGTATTATCCAAGGTATTAAACTATAACTCATAAAAGGAAACCCAAAGAGGTGAAAAATTATTTAAGTTTGTGAATCTAGAAACCAATGAATCAAAAGAGACTTGAAGGTTGGATGACAAAATAAAAAATAAATAGAAAGATATTAAAAAGGATTTATATGACTTATAAAAGCTATAATGATACAAGCTCATGAAATATATACATGAAGGAGTGAAAATAGACCAAAGGACCAAAGATAGTAACTACAACTACTAAAATTGATGCAATGTTACACTTTAGGAAGCTTTGAATAACTTGTCAGAAATCTTATCACAAAAATATATAGAAATATTCAACATATATGTAATATAATAATAATATTGGAAATGGAAATTTAGGAAAAATACTTTTTATAAAATTCATAATTAGTGGGTTCCTTTAAAATATGGCATTCATTAGTTTATAATATATAGGTAATATGACCAAGAATGTATTTGAAAAAATATGGGCCCCACCATTTTTGGGAATACTTTTGGGAATACTTATTCTCTTTTTCATTGGTATAATATAATTTAAGGACTAAATCACCAACATTAAAGGTATAAAATTTAACCTTTTTGTTATGTTATTTATCAATTCAAGCTTTATTTGGTGGTTGTGTTTCAAAGCACCCATACAACACTCATCAATAACGTGTAAAGCAATAATATGTGGCTCATGAATTTATTCATCAAGGATAATTTTTTAAAGGAATAAAATTAAGTAAGGTATCTAAAATTCTAAAGGTAAGACATATTAAGATCCATATACTAAGGAGAATGATGTTCCCTCAATAGCAATATGAATGCTAGTACGATAAGCCAAAAGTGCAAAATAAAGTTTGAGATGCCAATTAGAATGAGAATATTGAATTATATTTTTAAATATTTTATTAATAATTTTTTTAGTGGTCTCTAATTGGCCATTGAATTTTGGATGATAAGGCATGGAGAATTTGTGCATGATTTTGAGTTTAGTACATAATTGTTACATATCCTTATTTTTCAAATTCCCACCATTATCATAAATAATGGTGTGGGGGTTTCCAAAATGATAATTTATTTGATTAGTATGAATTTATATATAGTATTTCACATGACATTAAAAATTGGAATATATTAAACCCACTTAGTGAAATAATTAATGATTTTGATGATGAAAACATGATTGTCTTGAGACAAAGGTAATTTATCAATAATATTTAATCCCCACAAGGAAAATGGCCGAGGAGACTCTATTTATTTAATCTTGATCGGAGGAGAGTGAATAAGATAATAATGAATTTAGTAAGGATTACAATTTTTAGAGAAAGTGATAGCATATGTTCTAAGAGTGGGCTAGAAGTATCCCATATTTAGGTGTTGCAGGCTATAACATGTCTATTGTAGTGAGCACCACAAATGACCCCATGTAATTGTTTGAGAAGAGAAGGAACTTCATCTTGGGTGGAATAATGAATCAACGTAATTTGGGTATTAATATAATATATAATGTCATATATTAAGTCATATTTTTAATATTATTTACAAATTATAGCCTTTTTATGATAAATAATACCAATAGGATAAGTGTAGTTCTTGATAAATTAGATGATATTATTATACTATGGGCTTTGTTAGATAATGAAAACATTAATATGATATATAAGAGAATAATTTTTTTTTTGGTAATGAAGATGGTGATTTACATATTTTGATGAGAAATTATCATAAAGAGCTTGATGAGGGTGAGAAAGAGATTAAGATTAATCAAGTGAAATAACTATGTTATTCTATTCTAATGGAATTATTTCTATACTGAAGGATTTGAATTATTTAGAAAGTGTGGTGTAAATTTGATGATAAGTGATATAATTCTCAATTTTGTATTGATAATCACTATTGAATTAATGACAAATGATTTTTAAAACACCTAAATAATGTAGATAAGGTGTGGCTAACTTAATGGTATCTTTCATTCCTAGCATGAGAGATTCATACTCATATATTTTATTAGTAAACTTAAAGGTTCATAAAAAATTTAGAGGTATGATTTTTCCATGAGTATTAGCTAAGACACATCCTGAACTAGCTCCTTGAAGACATTTAGTACTATAGAAATATAGTGTCTAAGTATATTCATGTATACCAATTATAACTTTAGGTAATATTTGATGATGAATTTCAATTTAAATTTGAAAATGGAAGTGTGTAGTACATAAAGATTATTTGATTCAAGGTCAGTCATAAAGTTATGAAAATAATATTAGAGTGATATATCTTGATTAAATCCTTTAATTTATAGGATTTATTCATCAAGGAGAGTATCTTGAAGATGACTATTTGTTGGTATAGGAACAATATCAAGTTGATCATTAATTACTTGGACATTAACTAATTTTTGTATAATAATTCATATATTAATTTCCATCAAGAGAACCATCCATTTTATGATTCTACCTCTAGATAATAAATCTTTGGAGGAAAAAATGATGAACAATATCATAATGAATGATGACATAATTTATTTAATAAAGCATGTAATAGAAAAGTTTTTTTGACTAAGAAATAAATGGTGAGACAATCACATTAGACTTTAGTGTAACATTTTTCATAGTCTATTAGAGTATGACTGATATGGTATATAGTATATTCATAACCTATTTCATATTTTTAGGCAAGAATTTACCCAACTGATATGGGGGTAGAGGAAGTGTACAATATGAGAGGTAAATCATTGGAAGGATTTCAAAGAGGGTAAGGATGTAGGAGTGATTATTTCATGCTATAAAACTATTTTTGACATGAATTGGTCCATTCTAGGGTTATAAATTTCTTGATAATAGAGTTAACTAAACAAATATGATAAGCCAATTTAGTAAAAAATTGTTGGATTTCCATAGGTTTACTAAGGTATGGTCATATGTCTATAATGGAATGAGGGATAATCATAATAAGAATGGATTTAATTTTAGTAGGATTCATATCAATTTTGCATAAAGATACTCAAAATCCTATAAGTTTTCTTGATGTGACATTGAAAAAACTTTTTTAAGTATTTAATCTAACATATTATTTGATGAAATGATAAAAAATGATATAAGTAATGTGAATAATATTTTAATGATGCTTGGATTTATTAATATGATCATATATATAAATTTCCATGATTTTATGGATGAGATCATGAAATATATGGGTTATTGCACATTAATAAGTGGCATGAACATTTTTAATACCATAAGGCATTTGAATGTAACAATAGGTGCCCCATTAAGTTATGAAGTGGGTTTATGATGATCTTAGAGAGATATGAAATTTATTCTATCCAAAGAAACCATCAATGAGAGATAACATTTCATATTTAGTAGTAGAATCAATAATGGCATAGATTTATGGTAAAGGAAATAAATCTTTGGTAAATTCTAAGTTAAGATTACGAAAGTCTATACTAATGTGAATAACCATGGTGTATATTATATATATAGGAATAATGCTGGAAATACATTTAGAATAGTCTATATTTTTGATGAATTTAGTGTCTAAGATCTTGATGATCTCTTTATGACATAAAGTATAAATCTCAATAGGAAATTAATGTTGCTTTTGATGCACATGTTTTGCATTAGGATAGGTAAAGATATTATGGACCACAATACTAAGATATATTTTGGGTATGTTTACATATGACCATGATAAATATTCATGATATATATCAAAACATAGATTGAAGTTATCATGTCTAGACATACTAAGTTATCTGCAAACAATAATAGATTGAGGAATAGTATTGGTTCATTAATTAATTACAATAGATTCCTCAATAATCATAGAATTTACATATTAGAAATTATACAGAGTGGGAAGGAGTGAGGAAATAAGATAATAACTAATATAATCTAAAATAGCAACACTAATGATTTTACAAATTTATTGCAAACCAATAAGCTAAGCTTGTTCTGCAACTTTCCTAGTTATGACATGTACGTTTTGAATGATTTTTTTGAACAATAAATAAGAAGTATAAATTATATGTTTTCCTATTGGTTTGAATAATGAAATAATTCAAATATACTTAAAACAATTGGAAAATCATAAATATGAAATCCTCTTATTTTCCTAAAGTTTGTCTAGGGTTTTGATGATTGATAGTTGATTATTTTATGAGCAACATTATTATCTTTGAATATAAAAAACTAATTACTATGTTAGTTAAAAGTGTATGAAATTATTTATAAAATATTCATAAAATTTGATTGAAATATTTTATTCTAATGAAAGTAAATCTATAATAAGGATGCAAGAAAATAATGAATCTATTCACTACCTTTTTTAGCAAAGATTAGAAAAGGAAGAGTGTTATATCTCTTGTTAGATTTGATTTTTTTTTCTTATTTTAAGTAGAAATGTAAGCTAATGAAAAATAAAAACTCTTATAATCTAATATATTTTAATAAAACAAATAAATCTAAATTAATAATCCCTAGCCTGATCATGATGTATACCAAATGAAGATGAAAAATTTATAGCATTTTTGGTCCTTAGTATGATGGATCATTTTCCTCAAATGAGGGTTTCAAGAAATTTCCAACAAATAGGATGAATATATGGCTATCACAAATGGGAGAATGAGAGAAGATACACAAATCCAAATAAGGAACAACTAACTTTGGCTATTTGAATACATTGTTTTCAAAGACCAACTTGCCCTTATCTAAAAATCTATAGTCAAACATGAAAAACCAAAAAATCAAAGATCTAAATAAATTGTATCATGTTGAGTTTTTACAAGATTCAAAAATATTAACTTAGAGTGTAAATTTTTGGATCCAAAATCAATCCAAATTGGCTTACTTTTAGAATAGCATTGAATCTTGTGTGAAGGAGTTTAACTAAGTTGAACTTGGGAGGGACTCAAAATTATTAAAAATAAAAGAGGGGGTGAGTTATGCCTAATTATAGGTGATAATAGGATGTAAAAATAAATAAGCACAATAAGAAACATGCAAATATCATTAAGGAATAATTCGCAAGAGATAACTTTGAAAGATGGAATAATAATGACAAAACTACCCTAGTTTGTATGAGCATATATATAACTTCCTATGAGAACAAAAATAATTATATAAATGATAGAACTACCCCTATTTTAATACAAAACCACCATATTAGGATAAAATAACCACGTTAGTTTACATAACTATCATGATGAACCCATGAAAAGGGTAGCATTTTCATAACCTGATTGTGTAGTTCCATCATGTAAAGTGACAATTCTATTGCCAATGAGAAGGGGTTGAAAAAATATGAAAGAATCTAAAAAGTATATAAAAAAAGGGTTTTAGGAGACATAAGAGAGAGGGAAGAAAACTAAGATGAGGTGTTATATATTTTTTTCTTTAACATGATTCGAAGGTCACTGCATCATCATCAAATGTATCATGTCAAAGATATTGTACTTTAAAAAAATTGGGTATATACATAACCACCTATCCTACACAAAGTTTTTTTTAATATAATTAAAGGGAATGTGTATTTAAAAAATTCACTATGGAAATTTTTTTTTGAAAAATTAACCATGTTCCCTAGAAAATTCTTAAAATTATGAAATGAATTCCCACAAGATCAAAAATTGATTTATTTTTATTTAAACTAATGTTTATAAATTTATGAATTATTTATTGATTGCATTAATTACCAAAATTACATGAATTTTATAAAATATTTTGAGGCCATTTAAGACCTAAAAAAATCATTTTTTTGTTAAGATTAAAATATGGCTCCAAAAAAAATTATGAGATGCAATTTTTTGGTGTCATCCAATACATATCAAAATTAATTTTTGGATATTTAATTAAATGATAAATATATCAAACATATGGAAAATAAAAGTATCCATTTTGGGCCTAGTGGGTTGAAAACCATTTTAAGAAATTAAAGCAAAAATAAAATAATTATATTTTCACTAATGTATTATAACTTGTCTATGACCTTTTATAATTAATATTTTTTATTGAAATAATACATCAAAATAATAAATTATATGTATTTTTGTTTAACCTTATTTAAAAAAAAATTATAATAAGGAATCTCACAACACTTTAAAATATTTATAAAATTACACATCTCTTTATATTTCTTATCACTCTTAAAATAAAATAAGTGCATTTTCATGGATCCCAACAATCAACAAATTATTACATAAAAATAATAATAAAAAGGTTATAATTAATCTCCAATATCCATGCTTTAAATTAGCCTTATAAGGCCGAACCAAGTAGGGGCTCACGTCCAAATAGTTAATATAATTATTAAGAAATTATCATATGCATCACCTAATACAAAGACTCCCATCTCTAAGCATAGGTGGTGCCAAAAAGGTTGAATCAAATTATAGTTTGGTTAAGGTGAATATGAGAAATCATTTTTATTTTTCACAACTTAGAATCATTCCTTACAAGTTAAGGGTTACTACTATAACCCAATCAAAAAACACATGAAACCAATTCAACAAACACACAAAGTCTAAGCAACTAAAACCAAACCTAAAAAATATAGAACATAAGATCTTAGAAAGACTCGTAAATGACCCATATGTAAAATAATTTATATTATCTTTGACACTTAAATTTGGTCATAAATACTTGATTATAATCATTTTTTCTAGTTTTCACCTTAATTAGTTTGATTCATGATTGACAAATGACTTTGACCCATTCTTGATGTTTTTCACCATTACATTCCAATCATAATATTTCAAATTTAAACCCTCATTTATGTCTTATTCTATGTTTTTAACATTACAAGCATGTGATTTTGAATTTTTGGACTGTTATAAAATAACATTAAAGTCACTCATTACTCCACCTAGAAATTTCATTATAGAGGCACCTTTACACTATTTCACACTAATTACAAGTTAGATATTCTACCCAATTCATATTATAAGCATTAAAATTAGTCCTTAGATAAAATTTCCCTTTTGGGTAATTTAATGAATTCATGTTTTTTGTATTTTTCCAAAAATATGATTATTAATCAAATATTTTAACATAAATAATAAAAAAGGATATTAAATATTAAACTATGATTATTATTATAATTGCCTAAATACACATATAATATAGATGAAACTATTTATTTAATAGTAAGTGTATCACATCCAAACCTAATGACATTGAATTAATATCTAATGATAATATAAAAACTTTAAAACCAAATTATAATATAAATTTTGTTTTACATCAGTAGAGGAGAAAAATAAGTTAAATATTGTAGATGAATGGTGGCTAGAAAGGTGTGGCATGACTCTCTTAGGTTTTTGATTTACCTAAAACCCCTTGAAACCCTCACAAATAGATGCACAACTATCTTAAAGACAACTAGTTGTGTCCCTCAAATATACATTAGCCTTTCTAAGGTATGGTAACCCTGAACATTAATAAAGCCTGATATATGTCTTTGATAATCCCTCAAAAAAATATAAAATATGATAAAAACCTCAAATGAACTAAAATATGAAACTAAACTCAATATTTCATCATAATTTTGATCCTTGTATAGAATCACATCAATTGGTAAGAGGCTTTTCATCCTCTAAACATATACAGTAGAGGTTTGTCATCCTCAAATGGAAAATTTTCACAAAAAAGCTACAACATGGAATACGTATTTGATTTCAAAGATGAATAGTGAATAATGAATCCTTTTAAGCCCAAATCTTCTTTTATGATTTTTTTTTTAGTTTGTCTAACCTCAAAAGCATTTAAAACATTGTTAGAAAAATATTAATTTTTTACCTCCTTTATAATAATAATACATAAGTTTCATTTTACAATTCTATAAAATAATGTAACTTTAGGACAACTTAAAATATTATAAAATTATTTCAATACTTAATCATTTAGTTGATGAGAAATAATGAATAGGCCACATCTATTTTTATTGGTGTAATTATAGAAAGTCTATCCTTATGATAATTTATTGCCCTTGAGAAATTTTATATTAGGATGCTCAAGAGTCTTTATATCTTCCTATTTAACATATTTTATTGGTATGTCTTTTTACCAGACCAAATAATATTTTATGATCTTATTTCTTAGTTTATTCTCCTTGATATCTATGATGGATTTTGGACCTAAGATATATTTTCCTTCATCATATAAAGGAGGAAAATCAACCAAAGGAATAATATGTTGTCCCAATGCCCTTATCAGGTATGCAATGTGAACTAAGTTATGTATTTTATTGTGATATATAAATTCAAGCTATAGAATATTCCACTTTAAGGGCTATATAATCAACCCTTGAGTTTATCAACTCCACTTTTATTAAGAGAATATTGTCTGTAGGGATGAAACCTCAAGAAAATCATGTCTCAAACCTAAAAAAAATTGATATGATGTTGATAAACATATGAATTATACTATTTTTTCCACATTGGAGTTTTCCTTGAGTGTCTCCAATTCTTATTGACTCTATGTGACCAAATCTCTTTCCCATATCACTCTACTATCTATGATGACCAAGTCAATCAAATAAAAAGCATGAAAACCATAAAAATACTTAAAATTATTCACATCAATGGAAACATTATGTGAGTTTTTTTAGTAATGCTCCCCCTTATATATACATTTGATACAAGCTATTTGTTGTCATTCTCCATAGTTCCTCAAATATCACTCAACCCACTTATTTAAAATTTTAGTTTTCCAACTATTTGTGATTTATAATTAGTATTGGGAGTCAACTTAGATCTTGTCAAATGAAAGATTTACTACCAAAATATTCTAAGTAACCTATTATCCCTATCACTTACTATGTTTTTAGGAAACTCATGAAGCCTAAACACTTCTACAAAAAATAAGTTATCCACCTAAGTTGCCTTGAACTTGGATGAAATATAAAATAAGTGATCATATTTAGTAATTATATCAATTAAAATATAAATATGACTCTTATAATGAACTTTTGGAATACTAGTTATAAAATCCATATAAATACTCTCACATTTCTTATTTTTAATTTGGTAAGGGATGAAACAAATCTACTAAAAATATAAGTTCATAATTTTTATGTTGATAGGTAATACACTTTATGATGTATTGAATAACCTATTTTTTTAGTCCTCTCTAGTAAAAACCATCCTTATTTTTCTTATAAGTCTTGAAATACCATGGGTGACCAACCAATGGTGTATCATGTATTTCCATCAATACCTTGTGATTCATTTTCTATTTAGGGATGATATAAATTCTACACTTATAAAGGATGAGATCATATAACATCTTGTGCCTATCATCACATACTATGTACTCAAGGATATCAACCATAAAGATATTATTTTCACACTCTACTATTATAGTAACCTTCTAATCAATGGAGATTTTAGACTTTCAGCATAATGTTGGTTTTCTAGATAAAACATCAACTACATAACTGATTCTACCTTTAAAATAAAATATATCAAAATCATAATCTTCAATTTTACTTAGCCATTTATATTTCCTATGATTCATACCTATTTTTTTAAGAAGTAATTTCAAACTATTATGATTAATATTAAATATAATTCTACCACACACTAGGTAATGCATAAATTTCACCAAAGCATGCATTATGGACAACATCTCTTTGTCATAAATTTAAAATCATTTTTTTGTATCTCTGAGTTTTTTATTCTCAAAATCTATGGGATGGCATTTCTAAATCAAGACTTATCTAATTCCTTCTCCTAATGCATCACACTCTAACATTGATATGAGAAAAAAATATGGAACATCTAAGATATGGCATGGAATCATACCTATTTGAGCTTGTCAAAACATATTTGTACTAATTTTGACCAATTAAAATCTCTTTTATTTGTTAAATGAATTAGATGGACAACTAACTAAAAAATACATTGAAAAACCTTCTATAATAATTTTAGAGGCTAAAGAAACCTCTCAAATGTGCTAATGTAGTAGGAGGCCAATCCAAAATGGATTGGAAATTTTAATAGTCTACCTAAAATCCTTAGGAATTAATTACATGAAATAAGTATTAAAATTTAGTCATCTCTAACTCACACTTAGACTCCTTACAAAAGAGAGTGTGCTACTCCAAAATTCCCTAGTTTAGTATCTAAACAACTCAAATGGTTTTTGGGGGTCTTACTATAAAAAAAATGTCATAAAAAAATACCAATTTTTTTTTTATGAAATTATTAATATAAATACCATTCATAAATGATTTAAAAGTGGCTTGGTTATTTTTAAAACCAAATGAAATGACCAAGAACTCAAAGTTTCCAAAGTGACATTTTAAGGTTGTTATATGTACATTCTCATCCTTACATAGATTTGATGATAGCCTAATGTAAACTAAATCTTTGAAAACTACACATGCCCATGTAACTCATCAATTATTTCATCAATCCTAGGAATGGGAAACCTATATTTTTATTTTCTTCATGTTCAAGTCTTTGTAATCAATACACATCCATGTAGTACCATCCACTTTCTTCACAAGGACCACTGATTATGTAAAGGGGCTAGAACTTGGACTAATGTGACCCTTACCCAAAATATCCTTGATATCCTTCTCAATTTCCTTATTGAAACCTATTATATGGTGGTAAGTTGTAATAATCATGGGATTAGAACCTGATTCCTACTCTATTATATGTTAGAATACTAAACAATGTTCCATGCTTGTCTAAAATGGACTATATGTCCACATGATATGATCTATGATATAGTGGTGAAGTTATGTTGTTCACCAACAAATGAGATGACCAAGCTACATGTCCACTATGAAATGGTCTCTTGATCTTCTTAGCTATGACAATACTAGGGGCTCTATTTGCAATACATTGAAACACTACATCTTTACCATTTGATTTGAATTTTAGCTCCATGGTTTGATTATTCTAAATAATTTCCCTAAGGGAATTTAACTACTATGCCCCTAGTACCATATTTATTTATCCTATTCCCACAATATAGAATACATCATGCACCTTGTGGTTACCAAATGTAATATCCAAATGTCGAATTCACTTAGTGCATAGATTAGTAAAACCATCAACTACAACAACATTTAACCTATACAAGTCCTCTATTTTTAAAAATCTTCTTGTTACCAATCCCTCATCTTTGAATTTTTGGGTTTTCCCATAATAAATTAGCACTTTGATTTTATCTCCATATAAAAACTCCATGAACTCAAAAAGGGTGATATTTAGGAACACCATAAAGTGTAGTAAGGGTGCCTCTTTGGGTATCTTCTTTCTTATTTATTTCAGGGTTCAATTCTTTCTATTCAATTTAAGGTTTATGTTCCTTTGATTCTAAATATCAATCTGATTTTAAATATATATAATGTATGTGACCTTACCAAAGACATAAATGACTAAGTTCCTATTTAGGCCTAAATTATGATGGGTTGATATAGTATACGTTTAACAATATATCAATAAATAAGTATAAGGGTGACACATAGATCTATATTAGCCTATAAATTTTTAAACTCAAACAAATAATGTTATTAATTTATAATACTAAAATATTATGAAAATAGAAAGCATAACTATTGATCAATATTGAAATAAATTAGAAACAAGTTTACTTAGCTAGTTTATTGTGCACATGTAGATCAAGGCTAAAACAGGCTAGAAGTGGACAAGATCATGATCCTAGAATAATCATCAAATTATATAAATTTTCATTATATATCCTCAAACACATTTTTTTTTATATATATTTTTTTGTCAAAACTAATATATAATTTTTATACAATTTTATAGTATGTAATATCAATTATATCTAGTGTGATCACCTAAAAACTTCTAAGTTTTCTATTACCTTTACTCTAGTGTGTTCATATTTTATGCATAAGATGTTTCTCTTTATCAAATTATCAAACACTAATTTTTTCACCCTTGGAGTTACTATGGGAAAATGGATTATAAGACACATGATTTAAAGCTACCCAAAGGACCCCAATGTCAATGGATACCACCTACATATCCAATACTATGAAGAGGGCCTCAAACTTATGTGGTTCACCTATATTTGTTGGGTTATTTGTGTATCAAGATGAAATGCATGATAAATAAGTACACATAATGAACTAGATTTTAACCTAGAAAGTATGTATCATGGAGTGTTCCTTTAATACTTTAGACCTTTAGATGGGCTATCCCTATGATTGATATTAAAATAAGAGATAATAGGAAATATTTTATCACTTGAATGCTTGATTAGGTAGCTTTGGTAAGTTCCCTTGTTTTTTTTTAGGTTTATGATAGATGAGGAATGAATGAGGGTTGATCTTGTGTGTGTGTGTACATACATACATACGTACATGTATGTATGTATGTATGTATGTATGTATGTATATATGTATATTTATGTATGTATGTATCTATACATACATATGTATATATAGACACACACATGTACACAACATAAAATCACTTAGGCTAAGTATAAGGATGTGTTTCATTTTTAAATCTTATGACTTTAAGGCACTTGACACATAGTTGGGCACATGACATTATCATCAATGTAGGTGTTCAGCTAGGACACAAGTGTCCAAGAAGATAAAAAATAGGTATAGATCCATAACTTGTAGAAGATGATAATAATTATGTTTATAGATATTTGAGTAACACAAAAGGCTAGTTATCATAATAACATATGTTCAAACTAAGTTATAAGTAATAGGCACAAGAGATAGCATTTGTGATCCTTTCAGTAGTAGGAAGGTCTTAGGAACTAAAGGGTATAACCATGATAAGTACTTGACAAGTATACAAAACTAGGTTGTTATATAATTTAGATTTATTGTCTATATTAGCCACTTTAATATAGTTAAAAAATTACTAGTTTAAATGAAAAATAATGCATACCTAGTGTGTATAACACAGATGATCTTTACATGAGTCCCACTTGAGTGTTTTACTAGTGACTGACTAAAACCAAGAGCATTTTACAATACATAATTTTTTCATATAATCTAAAATTTAAATAATTTAAAATGCTTGAAATAAAAGAGAGTAATGTTAAGAGTACATCTATGTATTGGTGAAACCATCTTTCTCATTGTAAATTTGATTTGAATACATGATTTATTGTGAAGCTTTGGAGCTGATATTAAGACAATAGTAAAACCTATAAGTGAAAAAATATATAAATATTGGACTGAAATATTTACATCTACCTTGATGAAGAGGTGAGTTTTCACTTGACAATTTAGACTATCTCAACTGTGCAACCCCATCATAATTATAAGCTAGTGAGCATGGGTTATCCAAGTCAACTCACACTATAAATATAGTGTAGGTGGGTGATTTTATCACTCCATCCCATAAACATGGTAAGATTGAGTGTTTTAATCAACTCAACCTTGACAATAGTGAACTAAGTACTATAGTTATTGTCTCAATAATAGTCTACTAAAGTACATCCTAGTGTAGGCTAAAGTCTGTAGAAGTATTTGAAATCTACAAAATGATTTGATTTTATATTTTAAGGTGTTTTTTTCATTGAATATGAAACTCATGTATGTATCAAGTTTAAACATGTGTATAATAATGGTAACAATGTATAAAATGTTGGCACAAGTGTGTATTTAAATTGTATAACTATACAATTTGGCTAATTTTTTAATTTTTCATGTATAGAAGGCATGCTCCTATGACATGAAAAATTTAAAAATTAGACAAATTGTATAGTTATAATATAAAATTTATAACTATAATATAAAATTTATAAGTGGTATAGGTGTGGAGAACATGTTTACATGACATTCCTCCACTATAATATGAAAATATTGAGTACTAAATAAGTGTGGAAGCCATGCCTTTTTTGCATGCCCCCATTGAAATCTTAAATTGTAAATGGTGAATTCCATGCCTCAATGACATGCCCACACTAATATGTCCGTATTTTGAGGTGAGGGGAAGTATAAAATTTTAGTCACCTTACCTAAACAATATAATAAATATGTAATATGTGAATGTATCATGTAACATATAGGAGTAACATGTGTAGGTAGATATAATAGTGAGGTACATAGTATGTGATGACATAAAATCATAGGCTAAATGACATGCATCATGGCAATGTCAAGATAGTAACAATACAATATTAACAAGTAATAAATCACACACACAAGATCACTCAAAATAAAATCAAAATACAATGTTCCAAGGACACCTAAAATAAGGGGCATGTCCAAATTCCACAATCAAAGGGATGTGACTTAGTCAAATGTTCATAAAGCAAAAAATGACATATTCAAATGTCAATATAAAATAGAGTGACATATGAATTGTCACAATAGGAAAACATAGGCACAAGGGCCACAATAAATGTATAATATTCAAATTCTCAAACAATAAATACAATGCAAGACAAGAAACTCAATGTAATGCATAAATAAAAAGCATGAAACATAAGCAACCAACATAAGCATGTCATAAAAGCTCTTGGATATGTGTTAGCAGAAAAAATTAGTACACAACATATCAAATATTTTACAAAATATATAAGCATGTACAAATTCATGTATAAATATATAAGGTCAAATGTGATAATGGAAAATGATCATAAAAGGATTTATCTTATATGTATCATGATCAAATAAGTGGATTCCCCTAGTGTCCAAATGACATGATTGTATGGAATGCCTAACATCCAAAAGTGCATAGATCATGTGTCTAGGTATCCCTATATCACACTCAAATTATGCATGAAACATATGTGTATATATAAATATATGATATGATAACTACTAACATGAAAATATAAAAACATAAATTCCATGGATTTAATAGAAATGTAAAAGCTATAAATGTTTTTAGATATTTGAAATTTTAAATTTTTTGGTAGTTTTGTGGAATATTTCAAAATAAAATACTATCATATGATCTTAATGTAAGGATGAGGATCTACAAAGAGTGGTAAATGTATAACCTATCTTGAATAAGACATGACAAATGTATATATAACACAATCAAAAAATGTATCATGTTCTTTTAGTAAGTTTGTACTTGGTATATTTGGTTTGCATTTATCTACATTAAGTTTCTCATTTTCTAATGATGGATTCAATTATAGGTACTAGGTCCTATAGGTATGAATATATTATGTAGTAATTTATCAAGAAGATCAATTTTTTTTGAAGTATTCATTTGAATATTGTTTAATATCTATATTAACAGGGAATTTTGACTTGATTTAAAGAAATGATTGTAGTTTCCTCTTTTGTAACCACATTTGGAACTTTATATTTTTCAATTGTCTCTTGATTTTTTATTTCATTTTTTATAAATCATGGTTTAAATATTTTATATGCCCATTTTTAATTTTTTGAAGATTTTTTTCTATATGTGTTTTATTCTTTGACTTGTTCTCATTTGTAGGTTCTTGTTCTTTTACATTGACAAAATATATGTTTGAATGATATGCATAAGTATTGCATATATATCCCAAGCCTTGATGATCATTATTATCATATGTGTAAATAGGATGAGTGATTCCTTAGCAATGTTTTCCCAATCCTTGACCATTATAACCAAATTTTTGTAAATATTTATTTCTAGAAAAATATTTTTGAGAAAATTGAGTATCATGATTGATAGGTATATTTTTATCCTTTTCTTGATCTTATTTTAAATTTTTCAACATTTTATTATTCTAATTTTGATATTTTCAATTGTTTTTTCTTTGAATTTTTCTTTGGTAACGACGTTTTTTGTTTTGGTATTTTTTGTTTATGAGAGGTGCTCATAATGTGAGTGGTGTTATTGATTGATGTGTCAATGATATGATCACCACTACATTTGTGACTTTGTATTTTATTCTTTAATGCAAAACATTAGTTTGTATGATTCCCATGTATTATATTATATGCACATTATTATTTAAATCACCCTATAGAATGTGGATGGTGTAATTTGATCCATTTATTTCTAAGCATATACCATATGATTTGACTTGGACTCTTGGAAGCTGTTTGGTCACTTTTTGAATCACTTATTTTAGATATATTCTATTGTAACTCTTCATTTAGATATGAAACATTGTTTGGTATAACATTTCTAGAGGAAGATGATAAAACATGGTTAACACTAGAATAATTTGTATTTTTTAGATATGTAATCTAATTTTGTAATTATTTTATTAACTTGATCATACTTATGATTTGATCTCTTAGGGATTCACAAGCACAAACCCTAGGTGCTTTACATTGAAAATGCATACACATGCCATCTAGGAGTTTAATAATATTTTATTTTTTGCCTTGTTTTATAATTATAGAATGGCCCACCTTACCCCTTAAAGAGTGATAACATGAACTTGGTTAGAGGGATGGTATCTATCACCCTCCTTAGGTTCAAAAAGAGCAAGAAGTTATTTTTTATCCATTATGAATGTTCTAAAAACTAATATGAGAAAAAAATAAAAGAGACATACAAATGATATGAAATAATCAATCATGGTAATGAAGTTTAGAACTAAATAATTATAGTAATTAGGAAAATTAGAAGATCCTAGGGCAAGCTAGATTTTGGAGACCGAAGGATAGGGTGACCACAATGTGATAAATGAAGAGAAAATAATATCAAGTGATTGGATAGTAATTTTTAGAATATAAAATATTTATTTTTAGTAAAAATACGAAATGAGGCTAATGTAGAAAATAGGGAATCAAAGTATAGTGTATGTCATGTAGGTCTAAATTTAAATAAAATAGTAAAATGATAAATTCAAAAATACCATAATTTTTTTAATAAAAAGATGTTTTTGTCTATATTAACATAATTATGAAAACCCTCTAAGGAAATTGAAAGATTATCTATTATGAATCAAAAAGGGGTTAAACAATTTGGAATGCTTCACAAGCAAAACCCTAATATATTCCCAATAAAGAATCAATAATTGAAATAAAACATAAATTAATTTCAAATATCTAAGAGAGGTTTTTGAATGAAATATTATTTTTGATGAAACCTATTTTTTTTAGAAAATAAGTACACAATTAAATTTGTATATGAATATTTACTAAACATAGTAAATGTGAAACTTGAAAAAACCATATTGAATTTGGGAAAATAAAAATATGTTTTGAGTATAAAAACCTAAGAAGATAATACATTTAAGAATTTTAAAATGGATCTATTTGGATGCTAAAATTCACCAATAAAGGATGATGTAATTACAAGTGTATGCACACAAAACCCTTGTAACTAGATCAATGTAAAACCCTAGTGTAACATTTTATATATTAAAATCTATCACAATAAGATGAAACCCTAAGAGGTTGGAAAAACTAGATTAGGCTATGTTTTCAAAGTAAGACTTAGAGGTTGGGTTCACCAAAAAGTTTAATCCTAAATTGTGATGGGTTAATATAGAATAGGGTTAAGAATATTGAAATGAATAAGTACAAGGGTGATAAATAGATCTATATCAAGCCAATTAATTTTTAAACTTAAATAAACTATATTCTAAATTTACAATACAAAGATATCCTTAAAATGCAAAGTAAAACTATTGATTGATATTATAATAAATTATAAATAAAACTACTTATTTGGTTTACAATGTGCATGTAGATTTAGGTTGAAACATACTATAAGTGGATTGGATCATGATCCTAGAATAGTCATCAGATTTTGGAGTCTTAAATTCTTGTATCAAATCTATATGGTTGCATCAATGCTACTGTCTAGTCTAGATGTAGGTGTCTAGTACGAAATATCAACTATATATAGGTGTGAACACTTTAAAAATTTTGAGTTTTCTATTTCATTTACTCTATTATGTTAATATATCATGCATAGGCTATCACTCTTTCTCAAACGATAAAAACCTAGCATTGTCACCCTTGGAGTGACTATCAAAAAAATGGGTTAGTGGGTACATGGTGTCAATCTTCCCCAGTGAACCTTTCATCAATAGGTACTACCTACATATCCAATACTATAAAGATGGCCTTAGGCTTATTTAGTTCTCTCCTATGTGTTGGATTTTTTGTGTATCAAGATGTAATGTGTGATAAATAAGTACATAGAGTGACCTAGCTTGTAACTTGGTAGATATTGCTCATATAATGCTCCTTCGATACTTTAGACATTTAGATGAGTTTTCCCTATGAATAATATTAAAACATGAGAGAATATGGAATATTTTCTCGCTTTAATTCTTGATTGAGTACCTTTTTTAAGTTTCCTTATGATTTTGTTATGTATATTCTAGGTGAGGAATGAATGAGGGTTGACCTTTTATATATCAATCCATTTTGGAAATACATAACATAAACAAACACTTAGGAAAACCATAGGTATACATTTTATTTGAAAATTTTGTGACTTTATGGCTCTAGAAACTTAATTTGGAACTTGACACTAGCATTAATGTAGGAGTATAGTTAGGATGCAAGTGTCCCATAAGCTATAAAATATGTACAAGTCTAAAACTTACAAAGGATGATAACAATTAGGTTTATATCAATTTGAATAGTATATAAGGCATGTCATGATAATAAAATATGGAAAATATAAGAAATAATTTATAGGCATAAGAGATAACAGATGTGAACCTTTCTTCAATAAGAAGGTATTAAGAACTGAAGGCTACAACCATGATAAGTACTATCTAAGTATACAAGACTAAGGTGTTATATAATTTATACTTTATGTCTATAGTTCCCATTGATCCTTTTAAGAGAAACACAATTTATTTCTTCAAAGATCATTTCTAGTCTATATGTCTTTACTAATCTATGTGGTAGCTCATTCTACTAAGTGATTCCTTAATAAAATGGTTTATTATGCTACATAAAGGTGATGTATTTTGTTGTCCAAAAGGTGGTGTCTTTGAAAATAATTTATTTTTTGGAAATTAAGATTATAAGTTTAAATACCTATTAATATATTCTTGTAAAGATACAATATCAAAGGATTTTACCAAACCCTTAAGCGATTCAATTAGTCCTTCTAAAAATAGAATTATAAGTCTCATTTGTAACATCAAGAACCATAAAGGATATTATTTTGAATTTTATAATATAGTTATCCATAGTTTCAAAATGATTAAGATGAGATAATTCTTTGAAATGGATCTTGAGATCATTTCTATCAAATCTCTCTATTAATATTTGACTGAATTCTTCCATTGTATAAATATAGTGGTTCCCTTGGGTAACTGTTCACTAATTAGCCACCCTTGACCATGGTCACTTCAAAGTAGGTACTTGAGTCATTTAACCTTATAAATTGTCTTTTTGGGGGTCATGTCATGGTGTCATATGCTATATTTTCATGATGTCAATTCTCAAGTTACCTCAAGGTCTTGGTCAGGTTTTCTTAAGAAGGAAAGATATGACATTTGACTTGTTTAAACAACTTCCTAAATATGATCACTTATGAAAATATTTTGAAATCATTTTTGAAAGTTTAAGGTAACTTTGGGGAGTTTGTGATTATTTTTCAAAAGTCAAGGTATGTTTTATCCATGGTGAAAATATTGATGTGATGATCTTCCAAGATGGAATGGTGATCTATAATGAATATTGGATATACAAGTAAAGTTAGTGAGATAGAAATATTGGAATTTCAATCCTTAATAGAATTTAAAGTTTTTTTTATAAATTAAGGTTTCACTTTATTTTTGATATTACTTGTTGCAATGTTGAAAAAGAATTCCCTTGAGGGATATCAAGTGTGAAGATCCAACACCATGGTATGGGTCGAAATAGGTATTTTTAGGCCATTTAGCAATTGTTAAACATCATATTATACCTCATTTTGTTGTTACACCCAACTAATATTTCAATTTCACCCTTTTCTAATGTATAACTCACATATGAAACTATTTTATTTATTTATTAACATCCAAACATAGAATAATGTAAGAAAGGTAGTAAAAAGTGGTTATTTGTATGTTATAATGTCATTTTAAAATTATGGAAAAATAAATTTACAATATTTTACATAGGTAAAATAAGGAATTTATCCAAACTAATAGGTTCTTAATGAAGAAGGGTCTATGAAGTGAGCATATAGTCCAAAAAAAGGCAAAAAAACTAATCAAAGGATGTCTCATTAAATTTTTTTTAAGATAAATATTGTATCAAAGGATTATTAAAACCTCCCATAGCCTCATCAAGATCAAAACCATGGTGAGATAGAGTCTACATGTATAAAATAGGGTATAAACCACTCAAGGTCTCCATCAGGTCATATTAGAGTGAAGAAGGTCAGTTTGTTGAGTATGGCTCATGGAGGAGGAGAAGTATCAGACCAAATCCTCTTAGGTAAAGGAGAATACCCCTATACACTTACAATAAATAGCAATAGTTTACCATTTGAGGGGCAGAGCTCTATGAACAATCATTATGAAGTCTATTGCCTCTAAAACCCTAACAAAACCTTAACACCTAATTTTTATTCATGTGACATCATTTTTAATCTCATTTGATGTAGGATGGTAGCTGATAATCATCCTAGAGAGTGATAATAATCCTTGAAACACAAAAACCAACACAAACAACCATGGAACAAATAAATCTTAGCAATAAATTTCATGTCTTATGGTTGATCAACATGATATGTTTGTTTTCAAATTGTTAGGTGTTTTAAAAATTGAATGGTGATTGTAAAATAACTGTACAAATTATATCCAACCTCATTAATCCCATTAAAACCTTTTCAAGGCACCATCAGGGCCAAAATGGTAAGAAGATAGTATCGACATGCATGCCCAACTTGACTATGTCAAATTTGTAAGTATGAACATGAATAGAAGATGTAGTTTTTGTTTTTAAAATTAGAATTATAAGTTTTTGATGTATGTGAGGAACATTGAGGAATATTTAAGGAGTTATTTTACTCATTTTGATGAGGATAAACCATTATAAAGGAGATATTATGGATAAAACTTTGAAACTATATATAAACCTTATCCATGGTCTAAATTAGGTTTCAAGAACATTAGGGGGGTCAAATTATTTATAAAAGTGTCTATAGACATTTTATAACATATATAAAGGACATATGAGACATTTAAAATTAGAAACAAGTAATTTTAAGATATTTTTTCCCAAAACACTTGCCTTGAGTACACACCTACATGCCTACAAGCTTGAGAAGGTCATTTTCCTCATGTGTGAAATTAGTTGAGTAGGTGCATGTGAAAAAATGGATTTATGGGATGTTTATAAGTTAAATTCCCTCTAATTTAGTGGTATTTTACAATCCATCAAGGGGTAGAGCTTTATGAATAATTGTTAAGAAGTTGAAGACCTCAAAACTGCAACAAAACTTCCAAAAGAGATTAATGATTGTAAATGATTTTATAGGTGACTCCAATGGATCTAATTTGTCTTGGAAACATATAAATGACACTTAGAACTTCATATGAATATATTAGGCTAAAAATATGGCATGTGTGGAGATAAATACATAAAAAGAGGCCTCAAACTGCATATTATGATTGGTTTGTAAGGTGTTTGAATGTATTAGAGTTTATTAACCATTTGAAGATCCCTTTTGAGATTGGTTAGAGGTATAATGACCAAAAAAAATCTATTCAATAAGACAGACTCTAAAAAAATATTGTAAGATAAGTTTAAAAGAATTGATAGAGCACTCTATTCATCCCTATGATCTCTCCTATATGCACTCTTGTAAGTGAAGTGGAAATCATCCTCCATGTGGCTATGGTGAATCCATACTTATTTTTCATTATATAATTAAAAAAATACTTATTTGTAATTATTATATTGTTATTTTTAGTGTAAAATCATGAACAATTAATCTATTAATGTGGTGATTTGGTCCCCCTTGATTTGTTGTCTAATTATTCTTACCTTTATGTAGTATGTGTCTCTTTTATACGTTGTGGTTAGTTTTATATTAGTTTCTTGTATTTATTAGAAGTGGAAAAAAACTATCCCTCCTAATCTTACTTGGAATTCTTATCAACTCTACAAATTTCTTATGTACCAGGACCAAATTAGGAGTTATGAATCTATAGTTTAGTGTTGTGGTCTATTGTGCAATTTCAAATGAGTGAAAGAGATCAAAACATATGGTGCATCACCTCAATTTGTTTTCTTTAAATTTTATAGTTCTTTACCTCTCCCTGTTCCTTTTAATTAAAGTAGGTGTAGTGTTAGTTTAAGTGTCACATCAATGGAGCTAGCCTTCTCTAGAATTTCTATATATTCATACTCCACCCATAGTCTTAGAGATATCCAATTATGTTAATTGAGTGGGGAAACATGAAAAAAAATCATCAAAAGTTACAAATCAAAGTGATAATAGTTTTTGGCATGATTAGTGGGACCAAAATTCAATAATATTGCTCAATATTGTTGATGTTATTGACATATTTGTACCTATTATAGAATCTACATTCAACATATGACGACTCCAACAATATTACAATAATCCTAGTTATAATATTAGTGTCTATTTTTCATGCCAACGGTAACTAAAATATCCTATTTTAAAGGTACTCCTTTTGAGTTTGTATAATTACCTTACCATTTAGTTAAGAAAAATATATTTTCTATTACACACCCTTATCCAAAAAGGTCTTTTATTGCAAAATTATCTATAGAAATGTTTTGTTTACTTCTGATTTTCAAGATGGTAATGCCTAGAAATTATGTTTTTTTTCATTTCAATGGTAGCATCCACCTCAACCTAGATTAATATGATGACATCCCTATTACTAACATTATAAGAATACCAAATTTCACTAAAGAGAATTTCACCACTCTTATTGTGCATATAAGAGACATTGATAATATATGTTATATATATCATGTGACACAAGAGAGTGTTGAAATAAAAAAATTAGACACTTTATTCAAAATAAAGGATCTTCAATGGTATATAGGCTTGAGGCCAAATTATATTACTACTTGGAATGAATTGGGAGAACAATTGTATAAGAATTTTGAAACTAAGAGTGATCACTTGTCCTTGGTGGATAAATTTACTAATATAAAGAGGGATCGATAAGAATTCATGGTGGATTTAAACTATACATTTCAAAATACTTGTGATAGGATCCGAAAGATATCCAAACCCACTTCAAACTATTCATTATTGTACTACTTGAGGTCTTTAAATAGAGATGTAGTAGTGATGATCAAATAAATGAGGGGAACATATGCTTGATGCATATGAGGTGGAAATAGGAGTTTATAATTATCTCATCCAAGCTAGTAAGACTTCCCCAAGGCCTTATATTCCTATATTTACAAAATTACAACCCACTACTCCATATACACCTATTGTATTGATCACATTGGCCCCTATCCTTTGACAAGTAATAAATAAAAATATGCCCCTTCCCATTCAAATTATTTATATGAAGTCAATATTCTTATAAAAATATTTAGAAATGAGATTATAAACATTAATATGGAACAAATATCATTATACATACCTTATTATCCCTACAATTAGTTCAATCATGCCAATAGACCTCATTTCCAAATAAATTTCCAAGGTTAAGGGGAAATCACCCATGTTAGGCCATAAAATTACTATAACCTAAATTATAATATATCTTAAAATTCCGCTATCCCTATCCAAAAAAATGTATTTCAATAATAATAATGGTGTCCTTCTTATGATTAGCCTAAAAATTAGACTATGCACCCCAATGGTGTGTCCAATCAAACTATATTGGTAAAAAGTGTTAAAAATTCCAAAAATTCATAATTTGAAGTTCCATCACAAGGAGAAATTATTAAAGTGAAATTGAAACTTTATTCCACACTTGTAAAATGGAAATAAAGAGATTATTGTGAAATCAATCAGCTTGGGGGCATAAGTAATGATAATATTCCTATAGTAGCAAACACAATAGATAAAAAAGAGCAATAGAGGGTGGAAAATACATGGTTCAAGTACCTATCCTATCCTCTCAAGTGTATACAAGAAAAAATATACCTAATTTATCCCTTAAATTTTAGGAAATTTAGAGAAATTAGAATTTGAAAGCTGTTCCTCTACCAAAATCTTCACAAATGCATAAAAGTATTGTTGTTCATAAAGGATAGCCAAAGGTGTGTAGTTATTATATAAAAATTGTTGATAAAATGAAGAAAAAACATGTTAATATATAAATTTGGGATACTTTGGAAATTAATGGATAAAATTATCTACTTCAAGAATACCTAACTAACTTCAACCTGATAGTTAGACCAATAATGAAAGTTAAAGCAATCCTTATGAATGAAACTTATACTAGAGGAGGGAAACAAGTAAAAAGTGATAATACTACATATTTATACCATTATATCATTATATTTTATTATTGTTTCCATAATTTTATTATTTATAGTGGATCTATTAATATATAATTCAAAAACAAGTGGCTAATAAGCTAAATCTAAAATATGAGCCAATCACTAAAGGAGTTTTGTAATTGGATGGGACAAACACCAAGACTACATGAGTCACTAGAGGTATGAACTTGAAATTTAATTATTTGCCCACTTTTTCGATACCTTAATATGTTTTTTTAATATAATTACCACCTCACTTTTCCGTATTTCTATTTTGGGAGTTCACAACCAAGAATGGGGGGTATTTATCATTAGATTGGTCTTACATGGTGTTTAGGACTAGGTATGGCACCAAAGTTAGGATATAATCATAACCAATTGATAATATCCACATAAAATCTTATGTTCCCAAATTTTCCAATGGTCATTTCACTATCCATGATGAAGGAGACCTTCATGTTGATCAAGAACCAACTTCTTCCCTTGAAAGCATTATTATCACTAACAAGTGAATCCTGCTAAGAATGTGTGCCTATTCTCACTCTTGTTGATAAAATGGAAACTATAAAATTTATTTTAAACCTTATTTTGGAGGTAATATCCATATTAATTTATGGTTCCCTTTGATACACTCACCTACTTCTCATTAAACTCCCTTAGATAGTACTTTCTTGACTACGCAAAGGGTAGAAAGAGCAATGCTAAAGCTGAAAATGGAAATGAAAAATGAAAATTCAGGTGAAAAACTAATTCTAAGGTTAATTATTACTATAATTTACACACTTTTTAAATTAAATAACATTCACACATTTAATTCATTATAATACAATGGATCTTGTATCATCTTTCACATAGAGGGATTGACAAACATACACTATCTTGGAAGGAATAAAAAATGAATGAATTCACTTCTAGATTAGGTAGTAATGAGAATTTTAAAATATATATGATCCAAAAAACATAATTTTATGCATAAAGGTGATAAATTACTACATAAACATAGGAAAATCAATCAGTCACTAAGTTACATCAATGAATATTAAGCACACACTTCATGAAAACTTGAAAATTGATGAAAATTTATCTCTTTATTTATTCAAAGGTGATGTAGTATAAATTTTGGTAGATTTTTTGTAATAAAAAATCATGATATGATAATAAAATTCTCAAAATGAAAATACATATATAAAATATAAGCAAGGAGAGAGGAGATAAACAAATAGAGATGAGTCTACATGCAAACTCAATTTCACTCATAGTTCAACTAAAATTTTAATTCAACCACCATCCTAAACTTCCAAATCCAAATTAAAACATAGAATTTTTTATTTAAAAATTAATTTTTGGAAAATGGCCTAGTATGAGAGAGGGATAATTTTAAAAAAGTCAATGTTTCTTCATGCATGCTTTTAATTATTTTCAGTCTTGAAGAGATAAATTATCTATAGTTATCTCCTTATGAAATTAAACTTAAATTTTGATATTCACTTAACTAATTTTGATATTTCATGGATCTTTAAGTATTAATTCATTTATATAACTTGAATATTGGAGTTTTACTTTATGCATCTTGACTTGTAAGTTGGAGTTTTGACTTTAGTTACCTTGCTTGTATCTTGCATCCATATTTGACTTCTTAAAACTCTAAAATTAACCAAATGGGGTGGAGAGAGAGAGAGAGAGAGAGAGAGAGAGAGAGAGAGAGAGAGAGAGAGAGAGAGAGAGAGAGAGAGAGAGAGGAGAGAGAGAGAGAGAGAGAGAGAGAGAGAGAGAGAGAGAGAGAGAGAGAGAGAGAGAGAGAGAGAGAGAATTAATGTTTTTAATATTATATTTCTTGAAAATAGGGCACAAAATAAATCAACTTTTCCACTCTTTCATGTTTCAAACTCCATGCTTCTAGGGGTAATTAAAGGCCTGCTCTATTTAACTTAACCTTGTCCAGAATTAGACCAAATGGGGTTTGAAGTAGAGATAAATATACTATTGTTTTTTTTTTAAAATTATTTATGAAATATATACTATAATATTTCAATTGATGATGATAAATACATCTCTCCATGTTGGTTATTCTTGGATATTCTCATCTTCTATAACTTGACAAGGTTCTTGAATGCATTGTGAGAACATGAAACTTGATAAATTTTCATTATTTGCTAAATGAATGAGTATAAATATTATTTTAAAATAATAATAATGGTTTAAAATACCTTAAAACAAATCTTTAGCTAAAAAATCCATATACAACTCTAAAGAATGCCATTATATGCTCTCTTGTGCTCTCTAGGCCTCAATAAACCCTAATTTGGATTAAGGGGTCTAAAATGAGTTATAGGACTCATGAAAAATTAATAATATGCTAATTATATATTTATTAATTGGTCATACCTTTAAAATTTTGAAAATATCCTACATTAATCATCAAAATCTCAAACCAAACCCTACAAATAAGTGTTTGTTTACTACCCACAAGGTGACCTAGAGATGTTTCTTAATGAGTTGAGCCTATTTTGAAATAGTTTTAATTTTATGAGAATGTATTACTATATTTTAATTAGTTATACATCAATTAATTATACATACTCTAAAATCATTTTTTGCCATTAAAAGAACCTGAAACACTCATTTCTAATTCCATTTGTGAGTAAATTAGTTAGAAAACCTAGATTTTCTTCATGAATAGACCTATGTTTTGGAATTTTATATCTCATATAGTATATTACAAACATTAAAAAAAAATCTTAAATAACATAAAAAAAAAACTTTCTTTTCAAATTTAAAGAGATGTTATTTAATAAAACTCATAATATGCACTTTTGGTGATTCCTAGCTTATTGAAGGATTTATCAAAGAAACATTCATAAATTTGACAAAGAAGTGAAAAAATTAAATAAAATATAAGGACAAGTTACCTCTCCAATAGAAACCAATATTTAGACAAAGATTTTTGAAGTGAGAAAACTGAATGAATTAGTGAAAAAACCCATATGATATATTAAGAGACTTGCCAAAAACTTCTTCACAAGTACAAGAAGATAAGAGCACAAAATAAAAGATTTAGAGAGAACATAAGTTTCCTAGACAAAGAAAAAAAGAGGAGGATAATATATTTTATAGAGATATAATAATAATAGGAGTTACAAAATACCCTATTAATGACCTTATAAGTCTCCTAAATGTGTGTTCTACTTGTGGCCTAATCACTTACAAAATAGGGAGGTGTGTGACAAGTGTAGGAAGAGAGGTTACATGAAAGTAACTCTTCCTAAATATTTTTACCAAAGAGGATAGTGACACCTCATGGAATCAAAATTTATGGTAATTTATAATTCCCATAATACAAATTCTTCACAACATAAAAGAGTAATTATAAAACTCCCACTTAAACTTTATTTAGGGTTTTACAAATAAGCAAGAAGGGATGAAACATTGATAAATATTCCCCTTGATGAGAATCTCTTTCAATCCTAACTTATTAAAAAATAAGGCAAACTTATCTCTAAATAGAGGCTTAGCGAAGATATCAACTATTTATTCTTCAATAGGATAGAAAGATAGAATGATATGATTGTCGTCAAGAAGTTCACTCTGAAAGTGATGTTGAATCTCAGTGTGCTTGAAACTTGCATGAAATTTTTTATTTTTTTGATATTTAAAGTGTACTTTTATTATCACCAAAAATTGGAATAGCTAAATTTTGTGGGTGGCCCAAATCTACAAGAAGTATTTTAAGCCAAATAGCTTCATTTGTAGCATGATTACAAGCTTTATATTTAGATTTCATGGAAGATATAGATACAATTAGTTGATTTTTACTATTCCATGAAATAGTGTCAAAACCTAAGGATAAGAAATAACCATTAATGGATCTATGATCATTTAAATCACCAACCCATCAGAATATAAATAACATGCCAAAAAAAAATTTTATTCAAGGTGTACTCGATGCCATAGGTTAGAGTAATTTTAATATAATGGATAACTATTTTAGCAGCTTTAAAATGAGTATCTCAGGGTTCATACATGAAATGAGAAACCAATCCAATAGAAAAGGCAATATTAGGATAAGTATGAGTAATATAATTTAAACTTTCAACTAATTATCTATATAAAATTGGATCAATATTTTCTATTTCCATGTCATTAATAAGTTTAACACCAATTTCACAGGGAGTAGCAACAAGTTTTAAATATAGTATATTAAATATATATAATAATTCATATGCATATTTAGATTGGTAAATAGAGATGCTATCCTTTTCTTGACAAACTTGAATACCTATAAAATAATGTAAGAAAACCAAATCAGTCATTTCAAAGGTATTCTTTAAACCATCTTTAGTGTAGGAAACCATTGAACTATTACTACCAATTATGATTAAGTCATCAACATACAAAATAATGATCAGTTCGCCATTTGAAGTATTTTTGACAAAGAGATTAGGATCATTAGAACTATGAGTAAATCCTTGACCTATAAAAATTGATAAATTTTAGAGTACCATTCTCTGCGAGATTGTTTTAAACCGTAAATAGATTTATTTAACTTGCATACAATATGTTCATTACATTTATTTATAAAACCAAGAGGTTGAGACATGCAAATTCATTCATATAATTCACCAATTAATAAAGCACTTTTGACATCCATTTGATAAACAAGTTAATGCATATGAGTAGCTAAAGCTAAAACAACTTTGATAGTCAGAATTTTAGCAAAAGGAGCAAAGGTTTCATTATAATCAATTCCTTAAATTTGATAAAAAACCTCTAGAAACAAGTCTAGATTTATGTTTTTCAATTTGATTGTCAGAATTGAACTTAGTTTTAAATATCCATTTACAACTTACCAAAGTATGCCCTTTAGGTAAAAGAACTAAATCACAAGTGTTATTATAAATCAAAGAATTGTATTTATCATGAATATATCTTTCCCAATGAGAGTGACCTTGATATTTCTTTAAAATGTGAGGATTAATATTTTGCATAAGTTTAGACATCAAAGCATAATTACAAAATTGTTTTCTAGTTCTAAAAGTATCATTAAGATCAACATTAATTCATGAATCTTCTATAGTAGTCTTGGCCCATTAAGGCATATCATTAGGTGGAGAAACACTAGAAGAAGGATAATGAGGAAAAACATCATTATGAAACACATCATTATGATCATTACTAGATTCAAAAGGAAAATAAGTAAAAATAATATCAAGAGAATATGAATTGGAAGCACAATCAAGCACACCATTTTTATCAATATTAACATCCTTTTTAATCTTGATTTGATTAGTTTGAGGATCATAAAACCTATATGTTTTATATTATTGATCATAACCAGAAAATATAAAAGTGTCTACATTATAATCTAACTTTTGATGATTTTTAATTGGAATATGAACAAATACATCACAACTAAAAACATGTAAATGTTTAAAATTAGGTTTTCTACCACTCCAAGCTTCTTTAAATGTAATCTTTAAATAATATTTAGTGGGAGTCCTATTAATGAGATAAATAACATAATACATGGCTTCAACTCAAAATTTATAATGTACATTATTAGCATGCAACATACACCTAGCCATTTCAGTGATAGTCCTATGTTTACATTTAGCTACACCATTTACTCAGGTGTGTAGGAAATAGTTTTCTCATGATTAATTCCATGTTTCTTATAATATTCAAGAAAATCAATGTTAACATATTATGTACCATTATCATTGTGTAATATGTGTAAAGAACAATGAGATTGTTTTTCAACAATTGTAGGATTTATCCAAGACACATTCATAAATTTGACAAAAAAGTGCAGAAATTAAATAAAAAATAAGTAAAATTTACCTTTCTAATGAAATAAAATATTGAGATAAATATTTTTGAAGAATGAAAACTGAATGAATTGGTGAAAAAGCCTACGTGATACGTTAATCGATTTGCAAAAAACTTCTTCATTTTTTAATGCCTTTAGGTGTGAGTTTTGCCATTTTATTGAATTTTATGATGCATAAATACATAAATAATTTTTAATTATAAAATAGAAGAAAACCTCTCATCATTTAAATCATTATATACACTCAAAAAATCACTTAAACCAATTGAAAATTTCCTTTTATGATAGTCTCTCTTGCTTACTTAAAACCCTGGTACCTATACCTTTGCCTTTATCTATTTTTTGCATTTTAACTTTTAATTGATAAATTTGTAAAGAGTTAATTCATTACATATAATATCTTTAAAAAAAATTAGTTTTCAATAAATAACTCAAAATTGCAATCACATCTCCTAAAATGAAGCTATTGGAGTTTTAGAAGGGTTTTAGAGCACCTTTACTTATTAATAGTTATTCATAAATTTAAGACCCTATAACCTAAAAATAAAAATGTAATATTTATTTAATAAGGGAAACTTACTTATATTAATACAAATATAACCAACTCTTCTTCTCCTTTATGTACTAGTAATTTGACAATTCCCTTCATTAGCTTGCAACTAGCTAGTTAGAAGAATAAAAGAAACCTCTATCAAAATTTAGACTTATGATTTGTTCTTAAGCATGGTTTTCATAGATTAATGTTGTATTATTTTTTGATACCCTTTTAAATCTTAAATCTATGAATGGATTCTTCTTGAAAACTTGCACATAAACAACTTTGACCAATGGTGAAAATTTTGTCAACATTCTTGGTGACTTTGTTATGATGTTTGCCTACTAAACACTCAAGACCAATAGCCTTATCCATTTTTATATGGAGTTATGAGAGTATAATTAAATTTTAAACTAAATGTGACTTATCAAGTAACTATAACACCTGTGTATAACCACTTATCAAATTGAAAACTAGAACAACTACCAATTAAAAGATGTACAAGATAACACTTAAAAGAAAGTGAAAACTAATACTATTAATATAAAATGTACATAAAACAACATGGAATAAAATAAAATATAACACTAATATGTACAAATAATAACGTATATTCAAAAATAATGCTTAAATTTAATCCCATTTACTAGGATTGAAAGCTCTTCACTATCCATCTTGGATAGTTGGAAGATGTTGTGAGGCTTGTAGATTGAGATCATGTAAGGACCACTCTAAAGAGAGTAAAAATTTGTGTGTATTCTTAGTTTTTATCCATCCTCATCCCATTTGAGAACTAGTTCACCTTATTTTAAGCTCCTTGAAAATTTTCTTCTGTCAAATGTTTTATATAGCTATACTTGATGCATCTCCATAGATAACATGGACTCATGTATGAGTTCATGTAACTACATAACTTTAAAATAACTCACATCCATATGCTCACTCTCCAAAAATTATAGTTGAATCATTAGCTCCAAATTAGGGATCTCAAGTGAGATTGGCAATCTGTCTTTTCTCCCATACACTAGCTTATAGGGTGAATTGACAATATACCTCTTGAAGAAGATCCTGTCAGCCCATAAAGTTGATTTTAACTTCAAATACCTAGTACTTTGATTGTCTTTAATGGTTATCCTAATGATATTAAAAATGATTTTATTAGAAGACTTAGCAAGGCCATTGCCTTGAGGATAATAATTTGAAGAAGTGATGAGATACACATTATTTTGGATATCCTATTGACTAATTGTATCTCATATAAATGCCATATAATTATCTAAAATTATAGTATAAGGAACACCAAAGCTTATGAGAAAACATCCAAGACACTAGATTCATTTGCTTCATTCAAAGACACTACTTATTCCCATCTACTAAAGTAATATATGGATGTAAGAATCCACTGATGGGCCAAGCTAGAAGGTGGATTGAGGAGGCTAGTGAAGTCCAAACCCCATTTGATAAAGGGATGATCTACTAAAATGGGTTTAATAGGTAAGGCATAAAGTATTTACTTTCCTAAAAATAATGGACACTTCTTGAAATTCCTTACACAAACATGAGAATCTCTAACTGTCTATCCATTATTATCCAAACCTCATGATTTTGAGGGATATTTTCCTTGATGAAAATTAGCATCCACATTGTCCATCATGAAATTATTCAAGTAATAATTTAGATTAAAATTTGATCTATGCATCTCAAAAACATGTCATTAACATCCTTTTTGAATAAGATGCCATCAAGAATAAGAAAAGGATTTTATTACACCCTAAAGTACCTTCTCTTTAAACCACATAAGTTTTAAGGATTCATACCACTTTGAAAATACATTACTATATTATGAAACCAACTTTATGAAGGTATATGATTGGCTGTAATATCTTCATCATTCAAGAAAAAAAATGTCTCTTTGCTTTCCTATAAGTCTTGAGCCAAGTGTTCACACAACCCTTTACCTCTAATCAGATTGGTTACCTTTATTTCCACATTATATTCTATGACCCTTGTTATCCATCCTTATCTCTTTTCACTTATGTCCTTGTTTAACAATAACTCTTTGATGATAGGAGGGGAAACCATCACATGGATCTTATTGTTAGATAACAAGTGCCTAAACTTTTTGAAACGTCTAATTATGGAAATCACATGCTTCTCAAAAAATGTGTACCCTATTTCATACTCTTACAAACCATGGCTAAATAATGACATTAGATACTCCAATTCTTATGAATTTTGTTGTGTCAATATTCTTGAAATTATGTCAAAATTAACATATGCATACAATAAAAAATCATTTGAAAAAATAATATTGATGAGAGTGGGAGCATTAATAATGGCTTTCTTGATCTATTCAAAAAAAATCATGCCTTCCTTGGTCCAAGTACAAATATTATTTTTCTTGAACATAACTATAAGAGTCTTTATAAAAAATTGAAAAATCAAATATATACCTTCTTATAAAGTTAATTTTTCCAATGAAACCTTATAATACTTTCTTATGCTTAGGAAAGGATAATGCAAAAATATAATATATTATTTTTGGATCAATACTCAAACCATGCTTAGAAACAGCATGACCACAAATTTTACCTTAATGTAATAAAATAAATTGGTTTAAGAGACACCCTATATTGTCTAAATCTCTAAAATACCTCTCTAATATGAAGCATGTGCTCATTTTCATGATTTGAAAAAGTTGTAACATCATCTACTATTCTTGATGAAGGAGACCATGTTTATCAAGAACCATCTTCTTTCCTTGAAGGCATACCTAACCTCTTTCTTAATGAGTGGGGGATTGAGAATCATGAATATCATCCATATCAGTTCGTGGAATAAGTATGCCTAGGAGTGTATTTATTACATGAGGAATGTTATTTCATTTTATAGTTGGTCAAGCCTAGTGATCCCATGGATGGTCCATGGGAGTTGTTCTTTGATGGATCTAGAAGTAAAATTGGTGCAGGAGGTGGTGCATTTTTGGTGTCTCCCTCTATGGAAACGTACTATACCACTTTCATATTTTAATTTAATTGTACTTGGAATGTAAAAAAGTATGAAATAATTGTGCATGGCCTTCAATGGGAGAGGAAAACATGACTGAAATACTTGTAGACGTTTGGTGATAGTGAGATGGTTGTTCATCAAGTGAAGGGATAAAATGTAACAAAAAACCACTTTTTAAAGTACTAAGAACATAGGGTGTAGGATATTATAGAATATTTTGAGGATTTAAATATACAATCCATTCCAAGAGAAGAGAATAATTATGTTTCTAGTTTGGCTACATTTGGAGCTTAGTTTGATATGACTAAAGATGTCAATAATTCTAGATGTCAACCACATTTCAAGGTAGTAACAAGACCTTAAATTCTTGATAATGATGTTAATTAGAAAGTATTTGAGAATGACAAACAAATAACATGCTTTTTATAAGAAGAAGTTGAGTTCCTTTCAAGAAATTAGACCAAGTTGAAATAGCAATATGGTGACTAGATTGTACAAATAAGGTTAAACAAACTCCCTAAAGGCCTAGTGACACTTGAAAGCATTTTCAATGATGATGATAAATGAAAAAAGATAAGATAAGAACATGTACCAAGAATGATAATTATGATAGGGTCACCATATTAAAACATAAACTTCTATCACTTAAAAAGGTATGCAATAAATAAGAGAGACTTGAATTCATTGAGTTGTACCAAGAATTTGTTGATATATTTTCTTGGGAGTATAGTGAACTCAAAGGCTTCGATCCTAGCCTAGATAAACACATTATAGAGATATATATAGATGTTAAAATAGTAATTCAAAGGAAAATACATATCAACCCAATAATTTAGCCCCTAATGAGGAAGGAATTAACTAAGTTTATAATGTTTACCATTATGTTCCCCATCAAGCACTCATCTTGGGTTTCTAATATAGTCCCTATAAGAAATCAGAATGGAGAGATAATATTGTGTGTGAATTTTAGGGACTTAAATAAAGTTTCATTGAAGGATTATTATCCTTTTCTTTTCATGGAATAAATCTTGTAGATGGTATTAGGTTTTGAGCATTTCTATCTCCTTGTGGCTATTTAGGATACGACAAAATTTTGGTGCAAGATGAAGACTAACATAAAACAACCTTTACCAAAAAATGGGGCACATATGCATATAGTAATATTAATTTTGGGTTGTCTAATTATAGAGATACTTTCCAAAAAGACATGGACATTAAGGTTTGATAAATGAGATATTGTTGATATACCTTGATGATATTACTATTTTATCTAAGGATGTAAATGATCATTTGACTCATCTTAGATAGATATTTGAAAGGTGTAGGAATTTTGGGATCTCCCTTAATCCTAAAATGTGTGTATTTAATTCCTTGAAGGTAAACTCTTTTACCACATTGTCTCCAATAAAATTCTCTCCATAGACCCTAAAAGGATAAGTGTTATCTTGTCCTTGTCATTGTCTAAGCACAATAAAGGGATGTTAAGTTTTTATGGATTTATCAAATTCATTATGAGGTTTATCCCTTATTTTTATAATCTTGTCAAGCCTCTAAAATTCATGTTTAATAAGAATCATATTTTTATTCAGAGTAGAGAATGAAGGGATATTTTTGGTTCCCACTAAGTAAGCCATAACTCAAGATACAACACTTGAAAATATTTATTTCACAAAGGACTTCATCTTTCATGATCTAGGAAATGATGAAGTTTTACCTTAGGTGTTAAAAGAGTTAAAAAAATATGTATATTAGTCCATATTTAGTACAAATGACCAAAAATAAATCATAACAATAGACTAGGACTAAAAACTCTTGCCTAAGAACTAACGAGAGCATAAAATAATATGAAATATCATAAAATAGAGATAAAGACAATACAAATTTATTACCTCCTTTGTCAAATTTGATGCTTACTTATTGGCATAAGGATGTTTCTAATTGGCCTATGATGATTGAAATATTATATAAATTATCTTCCATGGTGGTAAAATCTCTCCAATAGTCACCTATGGCTTGGTGTGAAGCTTGGCACAAATTTGTCATTATAACACTGCTCTCAAACGATTCAAGAAACTATCCTAAAAGAATAACCTTATACACAAAATATTATTAGAATATGGTGTGGCAAATTTTATTTATATTTATAATTCATACCTCTAACCCTAGGGAGTTTAGGTTAATTTCTAACTTGAGTTGAGTCTAAATTAAACTACGTTGAGTCTTTCAAACCATGGTTGGGTCAAAGCACTCATAGAATCTTGACACCTCAATTTTAGATATCTATGAGGCATGAAAACTCACTTTATATATTTTTGAGGTTTTGAATCATATTTTTGAAATATTTAGGAAATAATAAATCACTTTATTATCTCGTTTAAAATTTTAACTTCATAATTGACTTAAAATTCCATTTTTTGGTAAATGAAATCATTAATTTAATTTAGAATTTTTACTTAAGTAAGTTGATTAAGATTTGAAATGTAATTGATCTTGATTACTGTTGTTTGTATTTTGAAAAAAAAATTAAATGTTATGAATGAAAATTTTGATAGGCCAAAATTCTCAAATGAGTAGGTTTTAATTTGAATAGGGTTAAAACTGAACTAGGTTTTTGGTACATACAAGGTAATGTTAAAAATAAACCATCCTTGACATGTTTCTAGGTAATTAAATCCATTACATAAATTTATGAAATTTAGGTGATTTATAAGTTTGAATTGTGTCATTTCATAGAAACTAAATTGAATCCTAGTTTAGGCATGAAATTGTCTAAAACTATGTGCCAACAAAAGTCATCTTAGCCATCTTGACATAATAAAATGAGGAAGTTCTTAAACAACCCATTACTTTATTTATCCAAGGTTTGGAGGACTATGAAGTAAGGTATAATTTTGTGGAGAATAAGGTTCTTATTTTCATAATAATTATTTAAAAAATTAGACATATGTTATCTAATAACAAAGTTTATGTGATGGTGTCTCATCCAAGCATCAAATAATTTATTTTGAGTAGAGATTTGAATAAGAAAAGAAATGGTTAGATCACTAGGGTAATGGAATATTATGTAGATATTAAGGTTAAAAGGTTAGTGAGAGACAAATGGTGGTGTGAGCACTTAGCATCATAATTGAAATAACAAAAACATGGTTTTATAGCACCCTAGGATGACACTCAAATAGTTAACCTTCATCCACCATGAGTTGGATGTTGGCATGTTGTTGTCATTGATGTCAAAAGGATATATCTTATGAAGGTGTATGATGAGTGATAATTTAGGTATGTGATAAGGTTATTTTTTATTTCTCATTAATGCCATTAAGGTTATTATTGAATCTTGTGAGTTCTAATTATCACAAAGAGTTATGATGGTCAAGTGAGCATTAAAACATGGCTATGAGGCTCTAGATCTGCATGAGGTCATGAGACAATGTTTATTATAAATATATTTTTTCATTGGTGTGATATATATATATATTTGTTATTATTTGATATCATTGAGGTAATCATATTTGATTACTAGTCCTTGAGTACAAGGTGTCTTGAGAAGCCTAGTCTAGACCCTATGAGAAGGTATGAATAGTAAAGTTTCATGAATTAAGTGAGTAAAATATTATTTTAAATTTTTTTATCATGTAATAAAATTTTAGATACTTTTAAAATTATTTCAAGGTCAGTTGTCAAGTTTTAAATGCTTAAGAAGCCTAGTCATGGAGCTAGTCATGGCATATAAAGTCCTTGTGAGAAGGTATGAGTATGATGACTTGGTAAGATGGATGAAAAAAGTAATGAATAGTCATATGAGGTTTAATTATCATGTATTTGATTCATTTGATCACTCATGATAGTCTCATGGTGAGCCTATAGGGGCATGGCCTTCAGACTAAGTCTGTACCCAGACTAAGTCTGTACCCAGACTACTTCTAGACCCTGCTTGACCTAATGAGTTATCATGACCAGTTATCAAGGCATTTTAAGGATGTATGGTAGTGATTAATAATTAGGGAGGATTATTTATTATGTTATTTATTTGTATATTTCATGTAAATAAGTGTGAATGTTATTTTTAATACCTAATGTGGTTTCTAGGTCAAGGTCTAGAGAGCAAAGAGAGAGAATGTGGCCTAACAAGGGGTTATGTTAAAATTTCATAATGTTTGAGATTATGTAATAATTTTCATATGTGAGTTATTTTTTTCATCTATTTTTAGGTCATAGTATGAAGGACAAGGCATGAAAAGTTGTTTGGAGGTTTCTCAAGTGCTCAAAATGAAGGGTTCTCAACCCGAGAAGGATTTTATTTTGCTCATTAGCCTGTCAAACCTTTGAACAAGAACATAATATATTAATTATATTATTTAAGTTTTATATATCAAAATTATATTAATTATTTTTTGTATTTAGGTGATATGCTTTATGAACATTTTTTAAGAATGAAAACAGGTTTAAACCCTAAAAAGGACTTGATGTTGAAGATGTAGATAAAAAGTGCCTATAATGGATTGGTATACTTAGGTAAGATATTTTATATTATTTTTTAATCTTTTAGGTACCTCCAAGTGGTATTGGTTAGAGAGAGGAGAGATAAAATGTTGAGTTACATGATTATTTCGAAAGAAGTTGCTATAGAAGTCAAAAATTGCATTAGACATAATAATAAAATGGATGGAGGAAGAAGGCAGAGACTCATGTTTTATGTAAATTAAGTTTTATAGAAAATTTATATTCATTAACTATTTTGAACTGGTTATCCAAGTTAGCTAGAAGCTAACAGGCCTAATGGTGTAAATAGTAAAAAACCTAGGCAACATTGAGAAGATGATTTGTAATGTGTTATCATGATATAATGAAGAAAAAAAGTGATTTTTTTTTTCAATTTTATTTAATATTAATTAATTGTTTAAATATTTTGAGTCACCTATATTGGTTAAGATGATGAATCCAAAATGTTTTGTCTAACTTAGTGAAGACTATGTGTAATGAGGTCAATAAATTAGTTTGTAAGACTAATAGTTTCTAGTAGACCATATGATTTTTAAATTTTAATATGGTACATAAATGTTATATGATAATATAATTTTATAATAATTATTTTAAACTGGTCATATAGGTGCTTAAGGTCAATTCCACCATGACTGTGCTTTAAGGTGAACTGGTAGTTCTTAGCAAACAAGTTATAGCGATGAGTTTGATGTTGTATACCATGAGTTGAAGTATCTAATGAATAAGACATTTTTTTTAAAAAATTTAAATTCATATTAATTATTTTTTAAATCTTGGAAGTTAGTATATGGTGTTGAAAATTCGAAGTCAAAATGGTGTGTTTGGTTCATGCAAGACTATGTGAGATAAGGCTAGAAGATTGGTCTGTAAGACTATGTGAGATAAGGTTAGAAGATTGGTCTGTAAGACTAATGTTTGATATTTAATATTTTTGTTATTATGATTAATGTTTTTATAAATATGTTTTATAATATTTTTAATGTATTTATATTCACTAAAATTATCCTTTTATGTGTTTCATATCAAGTAGTTTCATGATTGGCTTTTTAAAGTTCTGGTAGTTCTAAGTGAGCCTACTGAAGAGATGAGTTTAAGCCCTTTTATCCTAAGTTGAAGTGTTTAAATAATATTTTTATGAATGCTATGTCTTATAAACTTTAGATATTTACTTTTTTGATCATTTTTGAGTGGATTAAGTGATTTATAGCTTCAATATTGAAAGGCAGATTTTTGGTGTACACAGGCCTAATAAGATTGAGTACTAATGAGGGATTTGAAGTGGTGATTTATTGTAAAATAATTGTTACACCTAGAATAAATTAGTGGGGGTATATATATTTTATACATTATATGTTACTACCATTTTTGGAGTTTTAAAGTGTTCCAAGGAAGATAAAGTGTAATGTGTCCTAAACTAGACCTAATGGAATTATGTCTCCATGAGACCTAAAGGTGAAATGACGTCTAATATAGTTAAGATAGATAAAAATGGGATAAATATTCATATTTAAAATTTTTATGAGATGTAACAATAAATATTACATATATAGACAAAGAGTTTAAGGCTGAGTAACTAACTAAGTGGCATATGAACAAGAAAAGTTATATATACAAGGCAATTTTAGGCCTATTTTGGAATGTAGAGAGTATGTGATTGATATAACACATTATTGAGTATAAATAGGTATTTTATTCCATTATAGGACTATATATGGTATGTATTTAATATTTAATATTATGTTTGAATATGAATATCAAGGTCATATGACCTAATTAGTCTTGAAGAGACCTAGTTGAGTGAAGAGGCCTAAAATGTAGTTTAAGATGGATAAGAGTGTGAAGAGATAATGAAGGTGATCATCATGTTTTGTGTGAGAAAAAAGGTGTTATAAAGGTGATAAAATCAACTAGGTGGATGATTTAGTTCTAATTGATCTAGGGGATTGGTTCTTCCTTTAAATTAGGTGCTTGTTAAATCTTACTCAAGTGGGTGTTTAAATAGTTGGGGTTGGTGCTCCATGTGGAGTTGGTTATTCACTAAATTTGGTTTTTGTATTATATAAATATATGCAATTCAAATATATTAGTGTTATTTATTCCTCTTGAGGGTTTCCCATATATATGATGTGTTCTTGTGTTGCATGCTTATGTCGGTAAGTGTATATGTTTCTTAGATTTATATGTTTTTAATGGTTAATGATTGCTTAAGGGAACTTAAATGAAATTTTTTTAATACTAATTCAACCCCAATTATTCATTGTGTTTCCAATAATTGGTATCAGATCAGGTAGAGTTTGTGAAGGTGATGCACTATGAGTCAGCTAAGGTGATATGGGATAAGTTAAAGACTATCTATGAAGGAGACACTAAGGTGAAGATAGATAAATTATAGACTAAAAAAAGGTATTGTGAAAGTTTGAGTATGAAGGAATATGATATAATTACATCCTACATGTTAAGGTTTGATGAAGTGTTCAATGTCATTATAGTATTAGGATAATAAGTGAAAGAGTCCAATTTTTCAAAAGGTATTGAGATCACTAACTCTGATGTTTGATTCTAAGGTGTCTTTAGGAGAAGAGATGCAATATTTGGACAAGATAGAGATGGATGTGATTCATGGCATCTTGACTACCTATGTGAAGAGATAAAATGAAGGAAGACATCCAAATAAGGAAGCAACATTCAAAGTTGAAAAAAAGTCAAAAATCTAATAAGGTCAAGGATGAAGTGTTTTTAGATATTAATGATGATGAATTGACAGCCATGTTTTATTAGAAATTAAGGTTTGGATTTGGTAAGTATAAGGGTAAGTTACCTTTCAAAATTTTAAACTATGCTAAGATTGGTCACTTTGCATCTAAGTTTCCTAACAAGGATAAGACTGAGCATGATAAATAACATGATGAACATCATGGTGATGATAATAAGGTATATGAGCTTGAAAAAATCAAAAAATATTTCAAGAAGTATGAATTTAGGAAAGGGTCATTCAAGAACAAGAGAGGTTTCCGTACTAAAGAAGATAATAACTCATCTGATGTAAGTGACACAAGTACATCTAATAGTGATGATGATAGTAACAAACATGAACATGACAACAATGAAACCTTATGCATAGATATAGAAATAAATAATGAGGGTTTCTCAAAATGTAAAGGCCTTATGGATGATGAATAATAAGATGAAGAAGAGGCTGAAGTAAACCTTGAGGTAGAATTGGTGAGTGATCTAGAGGAGTTAAATTTACAAAAAAGGAAGGATCAAAAACCAAGATCATTAATTAAGGAATATGAAGAGAAAAATGGTTTGTTTGAAGAGAGAATAAGTAACACATCTAAGGAATATGATGAGAATCACCAATCAGGTTAAAACTTAAATGGATATAGTCACTGCTAGCCTAAAGGATAAGGAAGAAGATTACACCAGATATGTATCATAAATAGACTCCTTAAAGTTATAATTAGATCAAGAATATATAAATTTGAAGACCTTTATGAAGTTTAAAAAAAGTAATGATGGTATAGATAACATATTGAATAGTCAAAAGTTTTCAAGTGATAAGATAGGTCTTAATTTAAAAGAATACCAACATGAGGCAACTCAAATCAAGGAGAAGGATAATGAAGACAAGAAGGTGAACATGAAGAGACAAATCAAATACCCTAATGATATGAGGCATGCTAATTAATTTAATGGCTATTGTTTTGCATGCAATCAATTTGGTCATAGAGTAGGAGAGTGTATAAGACCCTATAAAAATGAATATGCATGGGATTATGAAATGATTCATTAGTCAAGAGGTATGAATGAGGTTATTTTGTATAGTTTTCATAATGTGGAACACATTTCAATATTCTATCCTAATAGAGTTAGAAGTTCATCAAGTCCAAATAAGAGGTTTGATTCCCCTAGAGTGTAAGAGAGAAGGAAAATGAATGTGTGGAAACCAAACATAGTATAGGTGAGTCAAGATCAGTCTATAAGCCCAAGTGGAATATTTTCTATGGTAGAGCATACTTTAGATGTGAAATAAAGTTAGGAATGTCTATTATCATCTCATATTATTGATCAAATGGTTGATGAGGAGGTCAAACCTAAGGTTTCAATCAAGTCTAAAAGGATGTTGAAGCATATTTAGTCTTTTGATGGCATGAAAATCTAGGAATCTCCTAAGTTTGTTGTTTTTTAGTGACCTATGGAAAGGGGTGACTCCATTAAGCTTTGTGGAGACATTGTTCAGTTAGTAGAAGCATGGTGGATGCTCGGTTTAAGGGGGATATATTATGTTTGTTCATAATATCTAAGTGTAGTTTTTGACAAGCATAGAACAATTTCTGAGATTAGTTTCCAAAGATGGAGAATGAGTGGTTCCAATATTTTTAGTGTGTATGATTCTTTGTCATTAATATAAAAGGGGGAGAAAGTTTAATAAGGGAGATTGACCAAATTAGGGGAGATGAGAGTGATTAGATTAAATAATGTTTTGCAATCAATGTCAAAGGGGGAGTTTATTGGCATGTTGTTTTCATTTATTTCAAAAGGGTACATATTATGAAGGTACATGGTGAATAATCATTGATGTATGAGACAAGGAAAATTTATATTTATCATTGATGTCACTAAAATTATCATTGATTCCATTTCGATCATTGTTACATCTTATGCATCCTTGTCACAAAGACATATGATGGTCAAGTGAGAATTGAAGCATGGTTATGAGGCTCTAGGTATACATTAGTTCATGACAGAATCTTAATCAGAGAGATATTTTTGTAGTGGTGTGAGAGTGTTGTCTGAAGAAGTGTTCTTGTTTGATCATTGATGTAAGCATGTTTGAGTTAGACCCTATGAGAAGGTGTGCATAGTGAAGATTGGTGGAGTAAGTGATCAAAAGCTTGTGAAAGATTTTTTGGAATTAAGTGATCATGTAAGTAAAGTTTAGATACTTTTAAAAATATTTTAAGGTCAATGATTAATAATCCTAGTCATGGCATATACAGTCCTTGTGAGAAGCTATGAGTATGGTGAATTGTTAATATGGATGTACAAAGGCATGAGTGGTTTTACGACATTGATTGAGCATGTATTTGAGGCATTGGATCACTCATGAAAGTATCAGAGTGAGCATAAATGGGTAGGACCTTTAGACCAAGTCTTCACCCAGACCACTTTTAGACCTTACTTGGCATAAATAGGTATCATGGTCTATTATCAAGTCATGTCAAGGATGTATGTCAATTCTTAATCATGAGTGAGGATTATTGAGTATGTGAATTAGGTGGATATTGCATGGAAAGAGGCATTAAGGTTAATTTTAAGACCTAATGTGGTTTGTAGGTCAAGGTATAAAGAGCAAAGAGAGAGGATGTGGCCTAATGAGGGGTCATGATCATATTTAAGAGTGTTTTAGCTTATGTAAAAATTATCAAAGGTTAGGTATGTTTTTTTAAGTATGTTAATGAAGTTTGAGGTCATAATATAAAATAAATGAAAAGTTGTTTGGAGGTCTATTGAGTACCCAGAATGAAGTGTTCTCAACCCAAGAAGGATATTATTGTGATCTTTAGATCATCAAACATTTTAATGGGAACCTAATATATTCATGATATATGGGGAATTTTCCAAAATCACAATTCTAGGCATTAGGTTTCAAATTAAGGGTCTATGCTTTATAAATGATTATGAGGAATGAAAACATGTTTAAACCCTATTAGAGCCCTAATAACAACTTAAAATTTAATTTTTTGATCAAAAGTGTAAAAAATAGATTATTATGATTAGGTAAGATATTTTATCTTGTATTATACTCTCCTAGGTACCTCCAGGTGGTATTCGTTAGAGAGAGGAGAGATAAAATTGAGTTATAGGCTTGTTTCTAAAGAAGTTATTGTAGAAGTCAAAAATTGCATTAGACATAGTAAGTAAATGGATGGAGGAAGAAGGTATAGACTCATGTTTTATGTACATTAATGTTTATATATAGTTTATGTTCATAAATTATTCTAAACCATTCATCCAAGTTGGATAGTCGCTAACATGCTTAATGGTCTAAATAGTAAAAAAACCAAGGCAAAAGTGAGAAGATGATTAGGTATGTGTTATCATGATAGAATGATTAAACCAAGTACATGGAGTTATTTTTTTGGACTATTATGTCCTATTAATTCTTGGTATAAATATTTTAAGCTAGGTAAAATGGTGAAAATGATGAATCCAAAATAGCTTATCTATCTTAGTGAAGATTGTGTGTAGTGATGTCAATAAATTGGTCTATAAGACTAATAGTAGAAACTAAACCATATGATATTTATATTTTAATATGTATTGGATATTTTATAGGATCATATTATTTCATACTAAGTCTTTTAAAGTTTTCATACAGGTGCTAAAGGTTAATGCCACCATGACTATGCCTTAACGTGAATTGGTAGTTGTAAGTAAGTAAGTTCCAATGATGAGTTCGAGGCTCTATGCCATGATTTAAAGTATATAATTCATATGGTGTTGTTTTTTTATTTTAAATTATTTTTAATGATTTTTTAAATTTTTGAAGTTAGTATAAGAGGTTAAAAATTTGAAGTCAAAATAATTTGTCTAGTTCATGCAAGACTGTGTGAGATAAGATAAGAAGATTGGTCTGTAAGACCAATGTTTGATATTAGAGATTATGGTTTTTGTGATTGAGGTTGTTTTAAATATGTTATAAAATATTTTTAATGTATTTAAAATAATTGAAAGTATCCTGTTAGGTGTTTGATGTCAAGTAGTTTTATGACTAGCATTTTATAGTTTTGGTAGTTCTGAGGGAGCATACTAAAGAGATGAGTTTAAGCCTTTTTTCCCTGAGTTAAATTGTTTTAATCATATGGTGATGAATTTGAGATCATATAAAAATTTTATATGTAATTTTTTAATGATTTTTGAGTGGTTTAAATTAGTTTTATCTTCATTATTGAAAGGAATATTTTTTGGTGTCCACATGCCTAATAAGATTGATTACTAATGAGGGATTTCAAGTAGTGATTTATTATAAATTATCTTGTTGATCCTAGAATACATTAGTGGGGGTATATTTATTTTTTATATGATATTTTACTTCCTTGCGTGTATTTTTAAATTTTTCTAAGGAGGACAGTGTAATGTGTCCTAAAGTAGACCTAATGAAATTAGGTCTCCATGAGACCTAAAAGTGAAATGAGGTTTAATAGAGTTATGATAGACCAAAAGAGACTAAATATTCATCTAAATCATGTTTAAGATATGTCTTAATACCTATTCCATGGCTAACCTATGAGGTTAAGGGTGAGTATTTGACTAAGTGGCATATGAAAAAGGAATGGTATATATATAAGGTAGTTTTAGGCCTATTTAGGAATGTAAAGAATATAGGAATGATATATCACATTATTACTTATAAGGAAGTATTAAAGACCATAAAATTAGTGTAGATTATATATAATGAGGATTTGATATCATTTTTTAATATGAAGATCAAGGCCATATGACCCAATCTATCTTGAAGAGACCTAATTGAGCGAAGAGGCCTAGAAGGCAATTTGAGAGGGATAAGAGTGTGAAGAGATAAAGAAGGTGATCATAATTTGTTATGTGAGAAATAAGGTTTTATTAAGGTTACAAAATAAACCAAGTGGATAAATTGGTGTTGAGTCATCTAGGTGATTGGTGCCTCCTTGCAAGTAGGTGTATTTTAAATCTTAGTCAAGTGGGTGGTTGTCTAGTTGGGGTTGGTGCTCCATTGTGAGTTGGTGATTTACTAAATTTTTTTTATCTTATAGGAATATATTCCATTTGTATATATTAGTGGGTTTTCTTCCCCTTGAGGTTTTTCCAAATATATGATGTGTTCCTGTGTTTCATGCTTATGTGGATAAGTGTATATGCTTGATATATTTATATGTTTTGAATGGTTCATTATTTCTTAATGGAACTTGAATGAAAGGTTTTTAAAGACTAATTAACCTCCCCATATAAATAATTATGTTTTAAACATTATACACAAGACATGATCAAATTTATCCAAATAGTTGAGTGTCTATTAGACCTAAATAAAGCTAAAAGGAGGCATTTAGGATTATAATCCATCTCATATGTTCTTGTAGATGGAATACTATTTAGGAAGGACCTTAATAAATTTATCTTGATATGTGTAGAGGCTAACCAATTTGAGGTATTATTTGAAAAATTATATGATGGGCCATCAAGTGCTCACTTTGCACCAACAACTAAAACAATAAAATTGATGAGAGATGGTTATTATTGTCCTAGTTTGTTCAAAAATTCATATGCATGGGTGATAAAGTTTTATAAATGTGCCTTCTTCACTGTAAAAGAAAATATTGCAACCCTTCCTCTCCATCCCATTTAGGTTAAACAACCTTTCATGTAGTTAGGTTTGAAATTCATAGGTATGATCATTACTCCTTCAAGCATTGGTCATAATTGAATGTTGGTTACAACTGACTACTTTAATAGGTGGATATAATCAATGTCTCTCAATGAAGACATTGAGACTCATGTGATAAAATTATATGAAGGTATATTAATTATATATGTAGTGCCTTTTACACTTATCTCAGATGATGCAATGGATTTCTTTGATACTAAGATAAGTGAGTAGGATGAAATGCATGGAATACACCTTATTACCTCCTCCAACTACTATCCTCAAGGGAATGGACTAACATCATCCACAAATCTAAATATAATTAGAGTCATCAAGAGGACTATGGAGGGAAATCAAAGGACATGGCATAACAAATTGAAGACATACTTATGGAATAATAGGATCACTCTTAAAACATCCATCGATAAGTCCCCCTACATGCTTGTTTATGGAAAATAATAAAAGCTACCCGTATCCCTTGAGTTACCAACTTTAGAGCTTATACATCATCTTGAGATGATTAATAATTCCACCTTGAATATAAAATTAGTTGAGTTGATGGAATTAGAGGAAACAAGAGTCCATGTAATACATAATATAGAGTCTCACCAAGCTCAAACCAAAAGGTATTTAGATAAGAGATCCATTCTATGAATATTAAAAAAATGTGAATTTTTAATCAAATGGGATTAATATAGGTCCATGACTATAAGACACATAAAGTTTGATATCTTATGGAGTGGGCCCTATATCATCACTCATTGTAAGAAAATTAATGTTTTATAGTTCTTAAATATAAATAGAGAAGAGTTACATATCCTAGTCAATGGGATACACCTTAAAAAATATTATTAAGGTCATTTTATCATCTTGTACATACTATATTAGTATTTTATTTATCCAGGTAATTATATAACATGTTTTTATGGTTGGTATCTACTTATTTTTTCACTAAATACCTTTGGGCATAATCTGTGTTCTTCTTTTGGTGTGTGTGTGTCTTGATTTGTTGGTGTGTTTGGAAGGTGTTATCAGCTCTCTCAACTTGTTTTAAAGCTTGAAATTAGTTTTCAAGGTCAAAATTAGGGTTTTTATTGAGTGATAGGTGATTCCATATCCCAATAAAATTTTGAAGCTAATAGTCTAAATGTTTAGTAGGAAAATTATCCTAGGAGGTCACCAAAAATGTTATCTAATTAGCCACCTTTGATCAAGGTCTATTCAAACTAGGTACCTTAGTTATTTATCCTTTTATATTGTCTTATTGGGAATCATGTCTTGGTGTCATATATTATCTTATCATGATGTCAAGTATCAATTTATTTCAAGGTCTTAGTGAGGTATTCTCAAGAAGGCAAGCTATGACATTTGACTTATTCAATCATCCTTATAAATATGATCACTTAAGAAAGTATTTTTCAAGCATTTTATAAAGTTTAAGGTAATTTTGCAGAGTTTAAGGTTATTTTTAAAATTTCAAGGTATGTTTGATCTATGGTGAGAACTTGATGTGATGATATTATAATATGGAATTATGCTCTATAATGGATATTGGATCTAGAAACAAAGCTATCAGGATATAAATATTGGCATTTCAAGCCTCAGTAAAGTTTAAGGTATTTTTGTAGAAATTATGGTTTCACTTTGTTTTTTTATATTAATTATTGTAATATTTAAAAGTAATTCCATTGAGTAATATCAAGTGTGAAAATCCAAAATCATGGTATAGGTAATATTAGGTCATTTTAGTACATGTGGCACTTGGTGAAGATCATATTTTACCTCATTCTACCTGTACACCCAGCCAAGATGTAAATTTCACCCTTTTATAATGTATAACTCACTTTTGAAATTTTTTTGTTAAATTTTAAAGATACAAACATAGCATAATGTAGGAAATGAAATCATGAGAGTTTTTTTATACATTAAAATTTCATTATATAATTCATGGAAACTCCATTTTCGATCTTTTATGTATGTACAACAAGTCATTTCTCCAAATGAACATTTTCTTGATGAAGAAGGGTTTATGAAGTGAGCATATAATCCAAACAAAGGTAAAAAAATATACTTAAAGGATATCTCATTGATATTTTTTAACCTAAATATTGTATTTAAGGCCTATCTCAACTTTCTCCATCCTCCTCAGGCTCAAAACCATGTTGAGATAGAATCTAAATGTCCAAAACAAGGTAGAAACCACTCAAGGTCTCACTTAGGTCATTGATAGAGTGAAAAAGGTCAGTTTTATGAAGACGGTTCATAGAGGAAAAGAATTATTAGGATAAATTATCTTAGGGGAAGGATAATAAAATTATTCCCTTATAATACATAGTAATAGTTTTGAGTTTGATGGGTAGAGCTCTATGAACAATCATTAATAAATTTGTTACCTCTAAAACCCTAGTAAAAACCCAACATATCAATTTTATTATTGTGACAACATTTTTAATAATTTTAGATGTATTATTATGGTTTATAATCATTATTTATAGTGATAATAATACTTGAAATACTAAAATAAACATAAAGAACCATGAAATAGATAAATCTTTGAAAGAAATATCATGTTTTATTATTTCTTGACATGACAGGAAGGTTTTCAAGTAATGAGGTGTTTTCAAGCATTAATGGTGACTACAAACTAATTTTTAACATTTTATTCAACCCTAATAATCCCTTTCATACCTCTTCAAGGCACTAATAATTCTAAAATAACAAGAATATAGTATGAACATGCATGCCCATCTTAATTGTGTCAAGTTTACAAGTATGACCATGAATAAAAGAACTATGTTTTGTATTGAGAATGAGTATTAGATGTTAATTATATATTTGAGTGGAATTTAGGAGTATTTAATGAGTTTTTTGAATGATTTTTAAGAGTATAAACCATCAAAAATAATAATTAGGGATAAAATTGTGAAACTGCATGTAAACCCCAACCATGGACTAAATCAAATTTCAAAACCATTAATTAGGGTTATATGATTTTTAAAAGTGTATATATAAATTTTATAAAATATATAAAACCCATAGGATAAATTTACAATCATAAAAAATCAATTTTAAAACATTTTGCTGAAAACACTTGCCTCAAGTATACAACTATAGGCGTACAAGCTCAAGAAGGTCTACTTCCTCATGTGTGAAGTTAGATTATTAGGTTAATGGGGAAAATTTATTTATGTGATTTTTATAATGTATATTATCTCCATTTTTATGGAATTTTTCAATCCATCAAGGGATATTGTTTTATGAATAATCATTAAGATGTTAAAGACCTAAAAACTACCATGAAACCTCTAAAAGTTCTCGATGAATGTTAATGATTTTATAAGTGAATTAAATGGAAATAATTTGTATTTTAAAACTATTAATGACACTTTTAAACTTCATATTCATCTATTGGGATAAAAATTTGTTACGTGTGGAGATAAAGGCATATAAAAAGGCTTAAAACTACATAGTTTGACTAGTTTGTAAGGTGTTTGAATGTATTAGAGATTATTAAAAATTTAAAGAGTCATTTTGATATTGGTCATAGGTCTAATGAACTTACACCATACATTAAAAAATTGATACTGGTTGTAAGATAGGTTTTTAAATGCTAAACCAAGCCAAACTAAGATTATTCCCTTACTTGTATTGAGTAATTTAATGTGTAGACCTTCTTAAGGTCATTTAAGGAATGAAAATATCTGAGTAACTCATGTATACATATAATAATTCTCTTGTATGACTCTCTAGATCATAATAAAACTCATTATAATGAATACACGTAGTTTTAAAGGACCGAAGCATAGGCAATTTTCTAGCTTGATGGTATTTAAAGATCACAAGGATGAACATAGTCCTTTATTAATTCATTAAAACTTGTCCAAAAGTATTTCCACTCTATGCCAACTTGTGCATGTATTTATGAAATATATAACTTGGTAAACTTATGTTATGCAGTCCTAAGAAGCATAAAGAAGATATCTATAAGTTGGTTTCATAAAGAGTCTCTTAAGAGATCTTGTAGTAGTTAAACATTCTCTTGAGGAACATGAAAAGTACCTAATAAACCTGAAAAATTAGTGTTTAGGATCCCTAAATGTGTTAAAGGTCCTTATATAGTTCTCAAGTCCATACAGATCTTCCATAACATGATGAACACCTATAACACTCTCTAAACATCTTTCTAGTATATTGTGTAGACCTAATGGATGAATACTCACCTTAATATATTATAAAATATTGGGAGGAGGTTACATGACCTTCTATAATCCATTTAGGAGTCTTTCAAATTTTTATGGCTAGATTCAAACAAATACTAGACTTTATATGAGGGGATATACCTATCTCCATTACATTTTCATTGGATCAAATAAGTTTAAGCATGAAATTTCAAGTTTTAAAGATAAAAATCACACTAATCAAGAGGTAAAAACCTCAATTCCCATTTTCATCAATATGAAATATGAATTTAAAGAGTCAAGTGTGGTGTAGAGGGATACTAAGGGGATCGAGTAGGACATGTTTCAAAACCTGAATTGTAATTGATCTTTAAGATATGAACTTGTAAATACTTAATCAATAAAGGAGGGTTATTTTAGGAGATTAATAGTGAGTCATATAAGTCTAATATTAATTCCTATACCACCTTTCATGAGGCCATCATCAATAAAAGTTAACATATATTGAGGATGAATGATAGGACAATTTTTCACCTTGTATTGATGTTGTAACTAGTTTTATGATTATATGATAGCCATCATAGGATTCTAACCTATCCTTATTATCTTTATCCTTTATTTTATCCTATATGTACTCATATAATTGAAGTGGAAATCATACTCCATATAGATATGGTGAATCACTATTTCATTTACATGCCATTTAATCAATAAAGACTAAATTTTACCTTATTTACTATTGTGTCTATTGTAAACTACTGAATGATTTATGTAGTAATTTGGTGATTTTTCTCCTATCAATATTTTTCTCATTATTCTTACCTTTATGTAGTTTGTATCTCTCTTACAGGTTTTATTTAGTGTTACATAAGTTTATTATATTGATTAGAAGTGGAAAACAACTATGCCTTCTAATCTTGCTTAAAATCCTTAACCTCTCTACAAACTACTTATACAATAATACCAAATTATGAGTTGTGCATGTATAGTTAAGCCCATGTTCCATTGTGAACTTTGAAATGAGTGTAGAAGATCAAAACATCTAGTGCATCACCTCAATTTATTTTTTTTGCATTTTCTAGTTCTTTCCCTCTCCTTTTTATTTGAAATTTGAGTAGGTGTAGTGTTAGTTTAGGTGTATCATCAAAGGATCCAACCTTATCTATATTTTCTCTTTATTAATAGTCCACCCATAACCTTATAGAGTTCCCATTCTATCAATTAAGTGAGAATACCTAAAACACCTCCTCAAAGGGTAAAATTGAAAGTGATAACAATGACCATACCATGGTACCACCACTCATGCACTACTCCTTCAAATTGAATAGTAAAAAATTCGATTTTATCTTATTCATACATCATATTGAATGATAATAAGGTGTCTAAATTTTCTAACCAAGACCTATAAAAACATTTATTAGATCCATCATATGTCAAAATTTTAATCTTACCCAAATGTTACTAGATATATTTATATGGATAGTCATGTTGATTCATACTTTGTCACCCTATTTAATTATTCATTATTGTATCACATAAAAATTTTAAATTCAATTATTATTGTACTTTAATTCTGATTTCTTGATATTCTATATATGATATGATAAAAAAATCATTACCTATGCGATGTTGGGTCTTTACTTTTGTTGTTATTTTTTTATAGATTTTTTTTATAGATAGTCTTGGAAGGGGTATTGATTGAGGCCCACTAATTATGTCATGTGATTCCATATCCTTGATTTTCATTTTTTTATTAAATTTTTTTAGAGCTTGTACTATCCCTAATATGGATTCTCTCAATGTCATTTGGACTATTTTTTTTCAAATCCCACTAACCCTAGTTGATAATTTCTTACAAATAACTAATTTAATTTGTAGCTACTCTCCTTTCTCCATCCCTCATGAATTATTATTAAATTCCTATAAATTAATCCTTTCTTTTTTTCTCTTTGGTAGTATCTTATTTCTCTTCCATTATCTTTCATATGAGAATAAAATATTAATTTAGCCTATAGGTTAGCAATATCAAAGGTTTGATACCATTGAAATGCCCTTTTTGGGAAATTTTCTATAATATTTTTTTTTAAACATTTTTTATAAAATTAGAGCATAAATTATATATTAAACTAACAATACTCAATAATGATATTGAATAGTAAATTATAATTCTTATTGTAATTGTATGAATACACATATAAGATTGATGAAACTATTTATTGAATAATAAATATATCAAACCCAAACCTAATGATGATAAATAAATAATTAATTATAATATAAACCATTTACACATTCGATTACAACATTATAATTATTTTGTATAAAAAAATTGTAATAAGCCACCTATTATATATGAATGGTGGCCACCAAGTTTGGGTGTAATTCTCTTAGGTTGACAATTTATTTAAAACCTCCTAAAACCCTTATAAATCCCTATGTAGGTATCCTAATGAAAATAATTTGTTTTCCTCAAATGTAAGATATCCTCTCTAAGGTATTACAAACCCTAAAGATAAATAAAACTTAATATATGTATCTAATAATCCCTCACAATATTTTGGAAATTGATAACAACCTCTAGCTAACTAAAATATGAAATTACGCTCAATTTATTAGTAGAATTATGATCCTTGGATGGAATCACTTCAATGGATAAGAATGTTTTCACCCTGTAAACCTATACACTAGAGGGTTTTCATCCTTAGATGGAAAATTTGAACACATAAGCTCTAACCTGGAATAGGGTTTTGATTTAAAATATGAATAATGAATAATGAAACCTTGAACATAGCTCTTTTTATTATAATTTCCATTTTTCAGTTTCCCTATCCCTACAATCATTTAAAAAATGTTGAGATAAATATCTTTTTCCCAATTAATGAATATTACTTTTTGTCCACTTTGTAATATTAATACAAATGTTTCCTCTTTCTATGTTATAAAATAAAATAAATTTAGGATGGCATAAAATTAATATTATATCATTTCCCTACTTAATCACTTATCCAATGGAAAATAAATAATATGCAATTTTAATTTTGATCGGTTTAATTATGGAAAGGGTACATTATATTATCTAAGTCACTAGTCTATTTTACTTAATCACAAATAAATCATGAGAAAGTATTTGAGCCATTTATAGATGTCTATGCATAGTCAAAGGAGAATTTTTTCACAAAGCACTATATGTGAGAGAATTATGTGGTATTCAATTCCATATTTAGACTATTATATATGTAGGTAATGTTTATTCATCATGGAGGTGATTAAGTTCATATTAGTCTAATTACACTCCATCCTTTTCTATTTTTTAGGTCATAAATCATTGTAAAATATCTTATAGGGTTTTAAATATTTTGAAAATATATTTGTATGTATTTTTCACATCCTCAAAGGTCAAATTTGTACACACATACCTAAATACATCTACAAAATATGACTATTCCCTAATTTTAGTATATTGTAAAGGTTGAAAATATCAGGGCTAGGTTCAGATTGACAAATGGTTATTACCTTATTCTTTTCCAATTTCAATTTTTGGATTTATACAAGATTTATTCTTTTTTCATGTTTTAGTTTTATATTGGTTAACCCAACCAATAAAACTAACTAAAACATTCAAGTTTATAATTTTTTTCATAGTTATAGTATTTACAATCATCTCATTTTTTTGAATTCAATCAATTAATTTCAATATGTCATTCAAAAATACATTTTCAACACTCTATTTTAATCCATTCCATTTTTGAGAATAAATATAATTCAAAATTGGATAAAGCATTTGATGAACTCATGTTTTTATTTTAATAGTGGTATCACATATAAACCTTTAGAATTATGGGAAACACATGGTGTTTTCATGGATATGACTAACCAAATGACTCACTAAAATCCTATGATAGCTATGCACACTACAACACATACATTTCATAAATCATAATCCATCGACTAAATTATTACATTTTTAAAATTTAAGGTGTTGTATCTAGAAAAGGGTATACCAAAATCTTATCAATAATTGAGTTCCAAAGAATAAATTCATAATCCTATAGAACTATATATTGCCTCATATTCTTTACCCATATGAGGTGTATCTCCTAAACTTCCACTCTATGAGGTTAAAATATACCTAGAGAAACATATTAAATATTTCCAAACAACATGTTTGGATTATTATTTTATGAGAAATTACTAATTAAGTTGTTTCTGAAAAGATTAAAATATTATGCCTAGAATTGGTTTTATGACAAACTAGTTCAATCAGTCAAAACATTGAAACCATTATCATTTTTATTTCTTGATCATTTTTATATTAATATTGATTAAGTTATTTATTACATGAAAATTAAAAATAATAAGTAATCAAATAATGAGCCTATAATTGATTATATGATTTATTACAAGACCGCACTTTCCAAAATGACTAATACATTGGAAGATAATTAATTACAAGACATTTTGAGACAAATTTTACATGCATAATTACATGAATAAATTATCTTTAATAAATTTAGTTCACTTGATAATATTTGTCATATAATAAGATAAATATATGTAAATTTATTGATTTGAACAAGCTTAAGTATACTTCTACATATACTTCAAATTCCCTAATGAATATTCAAAATAACACCTCTTACAAAGATAAGCCTAAAAATAATAAAGTTGGTGAAAATATTATATTTAATATTTTTTATAAACCTACTAACATAATTATTTTATTTGATCAACTAAGGATAATTTTTTATAAGTTACCAGAACCACCTCACAAATTACTTCAAAATTTACTTGAATGTAATATATAATTTATGTCCACCATTTCAAGTAGATATGATCTAATCACATGGAAAAAGTTTTGAGAATAATACATATGATGATTATCATAGATAAAATTTTCATTATACAAATATATGGTTCATGATAAATAACACTAATCAGTTTCCAGTTAATAAATATGTCAAATAATTGGGAACTCTTATAAATGAACCTAAGTCTCAATGAAATGAAAATGAAAAATTGAATATTTTTAGTGATACATTTATAAATCATGATACAAACAAGGATAATTCAAAAAAAATCCATACTTAAAATTATTATCGACATCTTGATTCATATGATCATCCATTAGATTGAATCATTTGGAAAATTAATAAAACTATCCAACCATGTCCTATGATTACCTTTGATGATAGTGAGATAGAGGATGTTGACTTTGATTTAATTATTTATATATATGAAATTGTGTTAATCAAAAACCTATTAATAGTGTTTTAATTTATAATGGATTAAATATAAAATCATGGACACTAACAACACTTAATAAATTTTGTTACTCAGAACATGATGTAAAAGAAACTACTAAAAGTGTTAAGAAATCTAATGTTAAACAACAAACCACTTTGATACATATTTTATTACCTCTTCAAGTGGGACCTTGTATAATATTTACTTATTTTAATATCTCTACCATGAAATGGGTTATTTCCTACAATATTAGGATTCCATTGGTTGAAAATTCTTTGTGTTTTACCTTATACAATACATATATGTTTAAATTAAATCCATTGTAATAAAGTTGTCAAAAAACATTAGAATCAAATATGAGTGGACTCTAATAATATATGGTACCTCATCCAACCCATCAAAAATAATATTTCAATACCATATTTGTGGAAAAAAATTATAGTTATTTCACCTAAGCAAAAGATTTCTAATCAATAAATTATAAAAATTGTGAAAATGGTTCAAAAACAACCAAGGCAAAAGAAAATCTACAAAAAAAAGATTATATCTCAAAAAAATCAAAATCACATCTAATGGATCTTAAAATAATGATACAAATAGATCAAAATTTGGCACAATATTCTACTAGTCCTCATAAGATTTTATATCATTTGGCATCTCTTGGAGTTAGTCCTCATACATAGGATTACATGAGTAATGATATAGGTAGCTTTATTACTACACATGATACATTTTTTGATTCTAACATAGGCACATACAATAAATTTTACTTTAATAAAAGTGATTAATTAACCTATTATCATATATTGATTTGATTATTACATTGATGAAATCATTGGATAACTTACATTTTCAAATATACTAAAAAATTCTAAAACATTTGAAATAATTCATAAAATCAAATAATTTACTGTACATAAATTCTTGATTGTTGTTGATAATTATGATTTTACTTTAAAATTAGATAATTAGATCAATTATTATATTCCCTTATACCTTTTTAACTTGTTAGCCTCTTGGCTCTTCCTTTTTACTTTCTTTATCTAAACAGTTAAAAAAAAGGTCTATTTTCCCATCTTCTACCATGTATTGTCTTGTTTTTAATGTGTAAATTATCAAACCTTTAGTTTTTTACTAAGTTCATCAAGTATAGGTCAATAAAATTTTCCATTCCTAACCCCAGTTGGACACTCAAATTGTTATCATATTTTCACTAATAAACCAAAAACAAAGTGCATCAATCCTTAATTATTCTAGTTTTCAACTTTTTTGATTTATTTTAGTATGAAAATTAGTGCTTAATCATGTAAATCTATCTCTTTATGTGCTACAATGCTTATACCAAATGTAAAATTTTACAAGTGTACATTTCATTAAATGATAATGTATAGTAGTTCTTATCTATATTTTTCATTATCATATAGATTTTTAAAGTCATAACTTACATATAATGGGGGAATATTGCTCATACATGGTCATTTCATCATTCCTTGTGCACGCGTTACATTTCTTATTATCATGGATTGTTTATATCCTTCCAATCTCTTCTAATTTTGATTTTTTTTTACTAATTTCTAGTGTTGTTGGTTTTAGCAATGCAAAAATACCAAATAAAATCATATATTTAAAAATTAAAAAAAAATTAAAATATTTTAAATATCCAAAATTAGGACCTAAAAATGATTAAAAATATATTTTACATAATTGACATATTTTATTTACCTCGTTATTAGTAGATATAATATAATTTTTATACCACACATGCATCTCTGTAGTATTCACGAGTTTTATGTAGGACATAAAAAATTTAGAGGGATCAAGGTGTCTCACTTGTCTCTTCTCAATATGCTTGTTAAATTGGGGGTGTATTATTTATGTGTGATATTATATTTAGGTATTATCATTCTATGATTCATATAGATTATAGATATAGAATTTTTACCAATATCTTAGCTAACATATCTATTTATAAATTGTCTACATGAATATGGTTTTTGCTAGGATCCAATCACATTACATATGCATGGTTTAGATTAAATTTATAGTTATAAGTTACATTTATGTTATTTAATTGTACATAATATATTATATCAAGATTATCTATTATGTATTTCCCTTGGTTCTTGTGTGCAATTTTTTGAACATCTACATGATATCTTGTTTGTGTGTGTAACATTTGAATATGTCCATTTTATTTGGCCCTTGGCCCTATGTTGTGTGTGAAATTAAAACATGTCCATTAATTTTGAAATAATTCATGTCATTTTATGTGCAATTTTTATTCTATTTTCAACATTTGAACATGCCACTTGACTATGGCCCTCGAGCTTAGTTGTTTGGCATTGCTATCACCATCCTTGTGTGATTGTTGATCTTGTTGAGTTAAATAAGGAACATGATAGATATCATGCACCAATAACACATAAAATTCTAATTATAAATTATAACTATATGATATCATTAATACACTTATATATTCATTGACTCCTATGTTACATACAAAATTCAAATAGCATGTATCTTAATATGCTGACATTCTATATGTTACATTATTCAATGATTACATATTACTACACATGTTGCAAGTTCAATTTTATTTTTATATAAATGGCTTCATTATTAAATTACATCATCTCAAATGCGTACATTTAAGTCAATTTTTTGTACATGAGATAATATTTTTCAATATAAAAAAATTAGTTTTGGCAAAAAATAAAGTTTCAAAAGTTACAAAATGGTTCAAAATTTAGTCATTGGAACAAATTATGGAAGAATATACCATTTATATTCACTCATATTCAAATATCAAATAAAAAATTCGCATAGTTATGAGTATATGAAATAGGTTTAGGTACAAGATTCAAACAAGATTTCATAATTGGTATCGACATAGAGTTACATATTCTACATATTATCATTTTATACATTTAAAATTGGGCATGATATAGATTAATGACAAAAAATTCAATATTATTTCATACCTATGGACATGTTAGGATCATGTGCATTTTTCATTCTATTTTTATCATGCATTCAACAACAAAGTTTCAATTGAATCTACAAGCCATGTGTAATGGGTGATTCAGTTTAAGTTCATAGTTCATAACATAGATCTTCAATTCCCATTAGCATTATCTATGTAAATACATTTTGGATTTAAACATGTTTTACATCTTGGTGTTACAAATCTAAGATGAGTTAAATTGATTTTTATACATCCCTCAATGGGTTCTAATTTATATACATGTGAAAATTTAAGTTTTGGGTGTGATCACCCTCAAATATTATCCATTGGTTCAACTAAGGATCCAAATTATTCTAAGTCCTTCATAAAAATAACATTCCTTTCAATAATTCAAGGAATCATAATTTCCAAGAAAAGTGATAAAAAAATATAGTTTAATATGCATATGGTTATTCCTTCCATATTTTCATTTCAAATTCAAAATTTTAAGTTCAAGAAATTTTAAAAAGTTCAAAGTTAAATTATTATTAATATTTTAAAATTACAGAAATTATAAAATTTAAAATTTAAGGTTTTTCATCTTCTATTTTTCAATAGAAAAAAGTATCTACTTCATGTGTTTTTAAGGTATTTCGATAAATTATGGTGCCTTACATGATTGGAGTACTAGCTCAAATAAAAAATGTCTCACACAATAAGGTTTGTTTTTCAATTAATCTAATAATTTAATTTTTATTCTAGGGGGTGACTGTAGATACCTAAATTGGTCATGAATACTTGATTATCTTAGTTTAATTAATTTTTCACTTTAATTAATGTGTGCACTTAATCCAAACCTTTTTTTATTCCTTAGCCTATTGTAATCACATGTGAAGACATTTTATATACTAATATGTCACCCATAACCTACATAAATTTTCTAACAACTAAAAACACCCCTAAGTATCTGTATAGATGAACATAAAATGAGAACTTATCATAGTTCCTTAAGGGTCAAAACCATCCAATTTGGGTCATGAATATCTAATGCCATCAAACCCTACTTGACATTTCTAACCCTTACATTTTAAGTCATATTTACACATTGAACCCTCCTTTGTTTTTTTTTATATGGTCTTAAGCTCTAAAGTGTGTGATTTTTCTCTTTATATTGACATAAAATAACATTCAAGACACTCATTATTCCACTTGTAATTTTAAATTTAAAGACACTTTTACATTATTTCACATAGAGAAAAATCCATCTATTATTACAAATTTAGATTCTAAGCATTATAAACATTCCTCATCCATCATTAATCAATTTTATTCAGACTAAATCAAAACATGATCAATTATGAGATCTATTTATATATGTCTACAAATATTAAAAGGAACAAAATTTCACAAAGCACTATATTTAGAATAACTATGTTAGATAGAATTACCTATTTGAAGTATAAGATATGCAGGTAAAATTAAATCATCATAGGGGTGATTCAGGTTAGCTCATCCCAATTACACTCCATGTTTTTCTATTTCAAGCTATTCAATAATTTCAAAGACCCTACTAGGATTTCAACATTCCAAAATCTATATGTAGATATTTTCGGTAGAAATTAGGTGATAATTTTTGAATAAAAAGTTTTGCTCAAGGATATATAATATTATTATGTTAATTTATAAGGTGAATGATCTATGATAATACTCAAATGAATATTTAATTATTTTGAGATCTAGTTTTTATTCTTGACTGGCTCTTCTCAATAATGTAATTCAATCAAAAATTGTTTATCTTTGTAGAGAACCCTCTCAGAAGAACATTACAATTAGTTCCTTAGTGAACGTCTCCTAATTTTAATAATTCAAACATAATTGTATAAAATTTATGATTATTTATTTAGTTTAATAAATTTTTTACAACTTTTCCCTCTATTACACACACCTTACTTCTTACATACAAGTTTTCAGGTACATCACTTGAACCAAGTACAAATCCTCCTTTCAATGTTATTTAAAGCATTAAATTATTGAATATTATGCCTCCTATTTTTTCTATTCTTAATCTTTAATAAATCCCTTATTCCCCATGCCATGCCTCTAATTATTTTTAGCTAATAGTTAATTTATCTAACATTTTATATTATTATAATTATTTACCTACTCTTCCTCGAAAATCATATATCATTTAAAAATCATCTCTCTAAGATAGATTCAATGATCTCTTTTCCTAGCCACTCTTTTGGATAAATATCAAATTTAATTAGTGATCCATCAATCCATATGGATCCCTACTTTACCTAAATTCTCAAAAAAAAATGTGAGAAAACATAGGTTTATCTTAGCATAATTAATACTCTTCTGATAATAATGTGGATCTCAAGGAATCTTTTGAACCCTCTTCATCCTTGGATATTAGTTCTTCCCTCCTCCCATCGACCTCAGATATTTTTAATTATTATGGTATTATTGGTATCCCCTTACTTAATTTTCCTCTTCCCCCCATATCCCCAAATTTATATAATTAATGAAACTTTACCTCTTCTACTATTAATAATAAGCTGAACACTTTCTCTTATAACACTATAGACTAGTGGGAAAATAAAGTGGTTGTTAACTTATCTAATTTTACGTTATACCATCCCTCTTTTAATGTTTAAAAAAGGGGATAATATTCATAATAAACAATATATTTATTACATGAGTATATTTATTAGTGATATTGGAAATGTGGTGAAGACCTTACATTCAAAGTTAGTGTAGGAAGTTAGACAATATTGTGCCATTGTTTTCAATAAATCTAAACCCCAAAAACCAAATATATCTATGGAAGAATGGTATGCCTTGAATAAAATTAATTTTAATGATAATATGTTTATCACTAAAGTAGATAAATAGAATGAAAACATTATCTTAAATAAGAGTGCTTAAAATACCAAAATTCTTGATCACTTGAGTAATATTGGTAGATATAGAGTGTTAAACTTTACCCAATTTAAAAAATCCTTATGCTTTTCAAAAAAGTTTTAAATCAATCCTCCTTTTCTGGAAACATTAAGAAATTCCTATCTCCCAAAAAATATTTCACTCATAGAATTTATCATGAGCTAAAGATCCACAAGGAAGGTGTCCCAATTTAACTTATTTTTAATACCACTCACTCACCCATTTCTATTTTAACTTTCTTCTTTCCCAACAAACTAAAACCTTTGATATGAAAAACTTCTTATTTTATCAAATAATCCACATATTTTATTGATTTTATTAAGCAAAAGAATTTATTTAATGAATATATTTTAGTTATCTTTGATATTTTGTAACTTTTCAAGAAACATACCTGTTGATGACACAATCAATTGAGTCATGAGTCATGATGATGAGGAGACTACTTATCTAATGATAATGTGTTTTAATTTCACCTCATTTTCATTCTTAAGAGTCATTTATGAACATGTTGAAAGTGTTGCAATGGGTTCTCCTCTTTCCCCCATGGTAGCCAATATTTATTATAATATTTAGAATAACTAGATTTACATGGTTCCATTTTAAACTTATTCGGTGAAAAATATAAGTAGATGACATGCATGTCAATTAGTATTATGGTTTATAAAAACTCAAATATTTCAATACCCACTAAAATCAGGTTATTTATACCATCAAGCTCACTAAGGAACTAGAATAATATGCTAAAATTTACTTCCCGTTCATCCTCCTCCTAAGGAAACCTAGAAAATATTTATCATGACATGTTTATATAAAATATACCCACACTGATCTTTATTTACATGAAAATTCACACCATCATTCTTTATAAAATATAGGCATCCTCAAAACCCTTGTCATAAGAGCTCTAAAAATGTGTGATGATGATCAATTGGATGATGAAATATAACATTTGATTGAGGTTTTTAATATAATGGTTAAAAAGGGAAACATATTTCTAGATATTTCAAATGATATATGGATGCACATGTTAGACCTAGAACTTTGGTTGACAATCATAATAGTCCTATACCTTTCCTACTATATGTTGATGGAATTTATAATAAAATTAAAAAAATATTAAAGATCAAGAACATCCATACTTAATTTCTTCCTCAAACCCCAAAAAATAAGGTTTATCAAGTCATCAAAAAATAATTTAGAACTAGCACTTAGAATTGGTGTGTAAAAAATTGATTGTTGATGTGAGTTGTACTATATTGAAGAGATGGGACGCTTCACCAACACTAGGGTCAATGAACATGTTGTAGATATTAGAAATGAAATAGTATCCATGTTAGCCTTAGATACACATTCCTTAAAATCATTAAGGTTTAGCCATAGAGGACCACTATTACAAGCATTGTCTAAGAGAAGTGATATAATTTTATAAGTGTGACAACAACCTAAACAAAGATGGTGGAATTTATTTAAATCAATATACAAGACCAATCATTAATATGACTAAAAACATGATCCTCATTATTATGAATATATTTGTTTTTAATCTTATTTTTCCTCCTTTGAATGATGACACCTTAGTTATAAGGTGTTTTTGTTCATATCCCTCCTACTTTGGTTATTATTTTTATTATTTGTCTCTCTTATTGTTTAATCTTTATATTTATCTCTAGATATTACCTTCCATTTTTCATTCAAAGTATTTATATTTTATTTTTTCTCTCTTATTTCTAATTTATTTTTGCCTTTTAATATATATTTAACCTCTTTTAGATTAATATATTTTTAAAAGTTTAACTTTTTAATTCACAATATTGATTGGAGATAACAAATTTGATCTACTTTGTATTTATTTCCATAATTTAATTAGTTTAACTCTCTTAATAAATATTTTTAAAAATAAACAATATCATATCACCTCATTCAAAACATATTAAAATACGAACATGAGTCTACAATCTCATCATATTATTTTCTCTTATCTTGATGATGTTTCATGTACTATTATCTAAAATATTGATTTAAAAATTATCACATAATGTTTTCTAGAAACATATAAATATTAATTCATATACTATGGAAATATGATATCTCATTCCAAAAAATATTTTTGAATTATTTTTCACATCCCCAAATCTAAAATTTGTATGCACAAAACTAAATCTAACTATTACACATCATTATGCCCTAATTTCACTATTTTTTTTGTAGAGGGTCAAAATATTAGATTTAAATCAAAAGTGGTAAATGGTTATGACCTCATTTGGATGGTTATGAACTTATTGTTTCTATAGTTTCATTTTATGGTTTTCTATAGGGCCTATTCCTATTTTCTTGTTCCAAGCTCATGTCAGTCAACATAGGAAATTAGACAAATAAAAATAATAATATTATCATTTTTTTCATAGTTAGAATTATTTGAAATCATTTCATTTTTTCAAATTCAATCATTTATTTACTATATATTGTTAAAAATAAAAATTTTAGAACTATAATTTATTATATTCCATTTATAAGACTTAGGGTTAATTCACCATAATTATTTTATATTTAGATAAAACACTATCCCCTCAAATGGTTGGAAGAAATAATTATGGGTTCCTCTTTTTTCACAAACTCTTATCCCATTTACATAAGAGGAATTTAAAAAATGTGGTGTATATATTTCCCAAGCCCATGAAAATGTCACATAAAAGGAATTTGGAAGCTATTTAATTTTTGTGACCAACATTCCCTATTTTAAAATTTTAAAATGAGGACCCCTTTGAGCTTCAATTACATGTTGAGGTCTTTTTTATAAATGAATCATTCCAAGTCTAAGCTAGAAATCATTGTCTTATGTCTAAGTTTTTAAATTCATAATGAAGTCTTGATATAACTAAAGTATGTGTTTCCATAGTTACTCTATTAACTTGATTGATACCAAAGTCTAAAGGTTTAAATGCTAACATTTATTTAAATTATTGTATGCATCTATTTATATTTTAGTTCTATGGCATTCATCAAATTAAATTTTTATCTTTATGTACTAATTGATATAATGTGATTTATGCCCAAGATTGTTTGTTATTCTTAGGATTATTTTGGTTTTGTAGAGCAACCTTAATAGAGATTATTTTATGTAGCTTATAAATATCCCCTATAGTATGAATGAATTTATTTATATATACCATCACCACATGTCTATTTTATACCTAGATAAACTATCAAATTTAAGAGTTAACAGGTCCCTCCAGTTTAAATCCCAATAGCCAAGTTTAGGTCCATTTCACCCAAGCACCTAAGTAACTAGGATTGTGCCGCATGTGTTCATCCTAGTTTCTCACTTTTATCAACTCAAAAAACTAAGGCAAAGACTTTATAAGACCCCAAGCTCCAATATTGTTCCACATGTCGACACCTAGCTTCCTCTTAAAAGATTTTCAACATGATTGAGTCTTTTTATTTGACAAGTATTTAGGTTCACATGATTAAGATGCATCTCTTTATCTCAATTATCGATGGCTTATGAGGCAAAGTTTTTATGTATTTTTCATCTGATAACCTAAACATATGGGATTGTTCCACATGTATTCATTTGTTTAATCACTTCTTTGAATTAAATGGTTAAGGAAAGGACTTTGTGAGTATCTAGATTAATGGAATCATTACATGTTTCTCCATCTCATTACTCTAGATAAAAATAGTGAAGTGGCTAATTCCATATGGGTCAAAATACAAAGCCTAAAACCTAAACTCTAAGATCATTCTATGTGGTAGAGATCATTATATGTGGCAACATCACATTAAATCATATCTTACAAATATAAAAAAGGATAAAATGGAGCCTTTGAGCACTCAAATTAATGGGATCAAGACATATGTATGTATATCAATAATTCATGATAAAAATGTTGATAATGTAGTAATAAAATTTGATTCCAATAAAATAAGTTAGATTATGCCATTTGTCACATTATAAATAAAGTAACTTGGATAAATAAAACAAGGCTCAAATGTATAAAGAATAGAAACATGGAAAGGTGGATGACTTAGTGAGTTAATTACATTTTTCTACATGTTTAACTTAGGAAAAATTAGATTTGATACATGAAGGTGGGCACCAAAGTAGTATGGAAAGACTAATATAATTTTTAAAATGATTAAGTAATCAAAGACATTGTCAAAATACCATATGGAATGTGCCTTGGTCATTCATAATGACATAGAGTCAAAATGGACATGTGCTCCCCATACTTACTACACATAATAGCTCTAAAAAATACACTCCCCCATGCATTTGGTCAATATGTAGAGGTTCAAAATCATCAAATAATCATTGGAAACTTAGTCAAGCTTACTAGAATCATTAAGATGTAGTCCACATCATACCTTTCCTCGGTGCTCTTTAGTGGGCCATAAAACTCCCTTCAATTTTATCTATCATGGAATGATTAATCCTCTAACATAATTATGTTTTACCATTTCATGACATGATAGCCAAGAGTTGGATCTTGTGCCCACTTGGAGCCAAGACCTATCTCTACCTTCTATATATATTGCAACCTCATATGTTAAAAGGGTTAACTCTATTTGTTAACAAACACTATTTAGATAATGCAATATTTATTTTATGTATAAATGAATTAGATTACATTAAAGGTATTCCACTTTATTTCTTATTTAATGGATTAACACTAATTCTATAGGACTTTAATTTTTGATTTTATGTAGAGTTTAAGTATTAAATATGATGTGATTATGCTACTTTAGTTAGGTTATTATATTATTTTATATTTATTTGACATTTTTAAGGATATATGTGTAAACAAATATAGACCTATTTCTAGTTCATTCATTAAAGGAGTCTTAGAATTAAGCATTTCCCCTTTCTCCTTAGAATCTTTCTTTGTGTGATTTAATCCTGAGACATCATGAAACTTAGTATATAGTTATGAAACTATAGCTTGGTATTTTTTCATCCTATAAGAATTTGTGTTTCCCCTTTAAGGAAAATACTTTCTTTCTACCTTACCCTCCCTCTATTTTATTGTTTATTTACGAATAGGTAATTTTTACCTTTCATTAGAAATAGTGAAGTGAAATAAAATAGAGCTATAAAACTCAATATGTCATAATTAGTCTAGTGAGACATGTAGAATTTATGTGAGTCAGTGAAAAAACTAGTATTGGGCCTTTTATGGTATCATTACATCTCTTGGAGATATATTCCAAGAAGGCTATTTAATGGAACCTCATACTTGTAGCTCATACCTTGGATTATATTAGCAAAAATCCTAAATCAAGAGGAAACTAGTCCCCCAATTTTTACAGGTCTCACTTATTTCATCTAGTCTAATAATTGTAGTTAGGATCATTATCTTGGCCCAAACAACAACTTCCTTCTATAGCCCTAACTTATTTTATGCATACTTTTCAACCTTGTTCTTTAAATAATACAATTGATGAGTTACCAATTTTTTTGTTATTCCTAAGAAGTGTCCTTCCCATTTATCTTATATTAACATAGAGTTTGAATCTCTTAATGTATATCTCACCACTCTTTATTATGATAACTTTTACACCTTATATGACCCATATTTATTTGTCTATTCCCAAGGCAAAGATGTAAAAATCCTCCATTAGCATTCCTCTATTCAGCACTCTTATGATCAATCCTCATTTTATTATAGAATTAATTTAGTTTACATTATTTGACCTAGTGATCATTCTCCCATATATTTTCATAGCATCTTTCTTTGTTCAATTAATTTCGATTAATCTAAGATAGAGTTGATTGATACTTCATGAATCATTCTAATTATTTTTGAGCCTCTTTAGAGCATGATTTTTTATCACTCTATGAATATACCTTATGATTTTGTTAGATATATTTATCCTTCAATTTCACTTCCTCTATATATTTTGGTTATGCTTATATGATTAGTTCCCACTACTTTCAAGCCTATAAAGGGTTAATCAAGTACGAGAACATTTTATTGTAATCCATTTGATGATGACTTGGATGATGTTATTCCCAATATATTTCACTAACTTCTACACACAAGTTGGATATGAAACCATACCCACCCCCCATAGAAAGAACCATATTGTGAGTTTCATAATGTCTTTGGTCATTAAACTTAAAATTGTAGAGTTTATAGGTCATTTTTAGCATAACGTAAGTTGATAAAAAAATATATCCTACCATAGATAGTCAATCCTCTATATTTTTTAATCATAGGATATATTGTTACTTCAATGGAACTAGTACACATTATTTGATTAAATTTTGAGTTATTCAACAATATCTAGATGTACTTCATCATACATGTTGAGGATATTAATTTTCCCCTTCAACAAAAAATTACACATGATTAAAACTCCAAAAATGGGAAGATTATTATATTTGGCATGAGTGTTATACACATTATATATATATATATATATAATTTTATATCCATCATGTGTTCTTGGCTAGTAGCAAAATTCATTATTTTCACTAGGTCTATTTCCTATATTTTACATGCTAAAGATATGTATTTATATATTGTACTTAGATTAAACATGTAAACATAACTTTATATGTTATCCTTGACACCACCCAAGAACATTTCATTCATGTTTTCCTCATTGATATCATCCACGCATAAGGATAGATCATGGAATTGTTGAATATAATCTTTGACATGCCATGTTCATTACAACTTAACTAATAACTAAAGTAGTTTTCTAAGATGTTATGATAATGCATCTATATTTCATTATAAAGTATTGACCAAATAATTAGAAAACCGTTATTTCTATTTTGAGTTCACAACAACTTATAATAAATGAACTTCTCAAGTTATAAATACAAATATGCCATAACCACATTTTGTGGATGTGGGGTATAATCTAGATCAAATAAATTTTCCATTTGCTTGATCAAAGTAAGTGTATCTTTACCATAAAATGTATGCACTTCCAGTCATATCATCATGTTATTTCAATTAGTATTGTATTTTTGGTTTTTATATTTAGGATAACTTGAATGCATTGGTAAAAGACTATTTAACTAAATATGAGATAAAAGAGTGGTTAATTTACCATTAATAGCTTCCAACAAGACCATATCATCAATGTCCCTATTGATCAAATTTTGACCCCAAGTCAAAATTGGTCACCCCTATAGGTTGAAAATTCATAGAGCTGTCTAATGTTTTTCATGGTCTTTTCATGATCTCTAGTGGTCCTAAATTATTCTATATGGTCATATGTGTCCTTTTCTAGTCTTATCCAAGTTTTGGTCTTAGGTTCATTTGTATAGTCCTATGGTCAATCACAAAGTCTTGGAATGGTAAGACATGATAAAATGTCTAATATAGTCTAAGGTCATTATAAAAATATTATTGAGGTGTATTTAATGTCATATTATCATGATATAACTTTTGTTTGACTCTTACTTATAAAAAGTCACATTTTGGCCACCTTTTAGCCCATAAAAAAGAGTTGGATGTGCCACCTCAAGGAGATAACATTTGAAGAAGATTATAAACATCCATGGAATTATAAAAAGTTGAGATAAAGTTTGGGAATAGTCAAAATCTGATAGAACCTATAATTCAATAACTAATCATTGCAAAAGGATACTTTTCAAGTACTTGTATAGCCTTGCAAGATCATTTTTTTAGTTTAAAATAGTTTATAAGTGTCCCTTGGGATCTATAAGATCATTTTATATCTCTTGAAAAATTTTAAGGTATAAATGACACTCCAAACACCTTTTCTCCTCCTTCATTGCCTTCACAAGCTCAAGAAGGCAAATTTCCATTGAATGGTATGGTTAAAAGAGAGAGAGATTTAGGAGATAAAACATTAGAAATTGTTATGGGTTAAAATAATCTTTAAATAAGTAGAATTATTTTACATATTGGTGGATTCTTGTTTAATAAAAATTATTCATAGTGATAGTAGGTCATTATGGCCTATTCATCTAAGAGGGGTCTATTCTTACACCTATTTTTCCATATCAAAAATAAATGGATATGAATGATGTTGAGGGTATTTTTTATAGGTATTATATCTCCTTTTCATGGTGATTTAATCAATTTAATAATCTTCATGAAGTGATTTCAATTAGATTAATAATGTCTTGGTATACACATTATTCTAGTGGATTCTACTACAAATTCTTATTTCATTTTTATGGTGGTCATTATCAAAGGTTTATAGTGATTTTTAATTAATGGGATCTCACTCATTTTCATGGAGTTCATGTTTTTTTTGTAAATATGCATTTCCTGTCTATGCTCTTTTAGTGTGCTTATTTTGAAAGACATGATCTGTGTTAAATAGTCTAATGGAGGTTTGAATGCCATTTTGTCTCAATTAATATAAATATATCATATTTTGAGTTTTTGAGATAATGTTATACTCCTAAAAGTGAATAAAGGTTCAAAATAGGAGTCCAAATGCATACTGTTCTAATGAGAGCTTCCTTCTTTCCTTGACATACATGGCATACAAATTGTAAGAGTAGTTTGAAGATGCTCAAATTCATGAAAAGAGACTTGATACACTTATCCATAAATTATATAATATTTACCACCTCACTACCTTCATCAAATTGTACAAATTGACTAGAATGCTCTAATTCACAACTCATAGGGCTTATGCATGAGAGGATTATGTATGCAATCCATATAAGACTGTAAGGTGAGTTTAAGATGATGAAAAACATGATCATAAATTTTTTTAGACCATTGATAATTTTATAGGAGGTATGAAATGTCTTGATATACATGATAGGTTTAGACACCCAAGAGTTGGCTTTGTAGCCCTAAAATTATCTAATAGTGACCTATAGGTCCTAAGCCTATAGGTCTACATTTTGGACTAAGATTTACATCATAAAACAACATAATGGATCCTAAATCATATAAATTTTACTATGATACAAGATGAAATAGGATACAATCCTTGAAATATCACTTAGGTGTGTTTGATAGTGAAGGATGAAAGAAGAGACTAAGCTGATAAATAGTCAAAACCCACATATAATACTTTGTATGAACTAAAAATGAAAGTTGACAATGATATGAGTCTTGTAATAGGATATATAAGACCTTTATGGCACTAAATCCTTTGGTGTGAACCTTTAAAACATCATAGAAACTAGAAAGAGTAGGTTTAAAATTATTATATACAGTTACTAATCCTAATGAGCACTTATAGTCTGTATAGAGTAGTAGGTGAGATAAAGGTACATATAACAAAGAATTATAAGTCATTATGTTTGAAAGTGTTTGAATATATTTTATAATTTCAATAAATTTTAATTTCCAAGAGACTATGGTATGTATAAGGATAAATCTAGAACACAAAAGACATAATGCTCAAATATCCCCTAAAGGGCAACTACAAGAGGTTGTGAAATAGACTGGAATCAAATGCTCATAAAAGATAAAAAAGTGTTTGAAGAGTTTTATAAACCAAAAATGGAATTCCAAATGATTCAATAGTACTGTAATATCAATGTTGAAAAGGTGAGTAACTCAATCTCCAAACACACTAGGAATATAGTTAGTGACCCCTACCAAGTACATACAATCCTGTTTAGAGGATTGGTCTACATTCAAGTTAATAAAAGTTGACAAAGGTGTATGAAATATGTATTTAAATCTATTAGAATTGAAGAAAATTTCATGGATCAAATTAAGGTTATCTTTTGGATATTTTATGTCCTAAAATACATGGTCATAGTCAAGTGACCCCAATAGGCACCTACAGGCATTCTTAGAGGATCAATTCATTATTAGGCCTAATGAAGAGGAAAAGATGTTTGGAAATAGTATAAAACCTATTTTTAAAATTAGTTAAAGTGAAAGGCCATTGAAAAGTTAAATAATGAGAATATGAAGGTTGAGTTTCATAGTATGTAGTCAAGCATTCTAATAGTCAGATACATGCCTATTTGAGAGACCATTCTAATTTCAACCTAAGGGAGAATAATAAATATTTCTGGAGGGCTCTAATTTCTACCTCAGAAAAAAATAGGCTATAGGTTCATTATAAAACCAAATGGAAACATGAGGAATCATATACTATTAAACAAAATAGTTTCAAGACCCCTAAACACAATCAAGAGGTAAGTTATAGGTATGTTGCCTACTAAGGGTTTTACTTGATTGAAGAAAGGGTAAAGGATTTTGAGAGCTCTAAAAGGATTAATATTTTTGATGTAAAATTTGGTGATTCAATAAACATATGGTATAACTACTTAGACCTGATGATAGGGAGGAAAAAGATCAAAACTCAATCTAAGCCTCAGACACTGTAATCACACTAAAAAACCTTGCCTATCATGAGATAAATTGGTGTGTTGAGGCTTATAAAGGCATTCTCATGATTTTAAATTTGGTATAGATAGTGTTAATGGGTTTAAAAATACATTCATGTCAATTTCAAGGTCATATCAATAGTGTACATATTCAATGTTTTGTCTTAGATTTGGCCCACTCTTTAGGTAAAGGGTAACCATGACACTAAGAGAAATTTATAGACTTAATGAGAGAAAAAAGTTTCTAGACCTCATGTGGGGATCTTGAAACAACATATAAATATGAAAAATGGTCTCTATACACATGCATGTGGAAATAATCTTCAGGACTCAAGTCAAATGTCCTTAAAGGCTATCAAGATGGCGATAAGATATAAACCCCAAATACCTTAAGCAGTGCACCATGATCATACATATGGGGAAAAAGGACTTATATAGCATGTAAAATCATGTAAACATATGTTTTAGATGTATTTTATCCTCTCATTCTAGTTTTAATTACTTATGAGACCTAAAACTAATATTTGACCTCTCTTGAGCTTAAGAAACACTAAGCATGTCACTTGATGATCAAATTTATATGCTCATAAAATATACCACACTTTTAAGGGAAGGTAAATACATTTGGGATAGATGAGGAGGTTTATCGATAAGGTTTTCCAAGTGTAAGTAGGCCAATTAATGATTTTTTTTATGAACAATCGTTAAGACCCCAAATAGGTCTTAAACCTCTCTTAAAACCTAATAATGACCAGTCAAGGGAAAAATACATTAAAATCACATCTAATTCCATAATTTTCTCCTAAAATATAATATATGTTGTTGAGTATTCCAATTAGGTTATTCACATGTACTTTGATGCTGACGTCACTTGTACAAATTTCCATAATGCCCTATTTTTACATTTTTTTTCATTTTTTGAATGTGTTCTAAGAAGGGGAGAACTTATAAATAATTAGATGAGGTCATTTAAGAGTTTTAATATAAATTAAAGTAAAAAAATATATTATTAGATTATGTAGGTGATTAAACTAGGGCCATTTTCTAAGGTAGTTCAAATAGGCTAAAAATAAGACTAGGTGGTAAGGCAATTTCTTGGTTTGCATACTTCCATAGAGTCTTAGGACCCCAAAATTGAAATGGATGTTGGTTATGGAATATTTAAAGTTAATAAAATAATTTTGGGTGGTTGAAAGTGGTTTTATGGGTATATAAAAATAAAATAGGGTTATAGGCAAGGAGGTCTAATTGAGGTCCAATTCAAGGAGAGAAAGCATAAAAAATGGGCTTCCACTCAGAGTCTGAAGATAAAATTTGACATGGAGATATAATTAAATAATGGGTCATATAAAATTACATAAATTTATCAATATAATATCTATAAATCCGTACATAATGAGGTTTATAGGTTTTAGGGCTATAAGGAAACTAGGCCTAGTGAAGGCTTAAGGAGCAAAATGAGTTCTTGGGAGTTGTTATAGGAAAAAAACTAGTTTATTTCAGACCCGATAACATATTTTATTACCATACATGGATTTTTTTATAATTTTAAAAATTACTTGAGTTTTAAGCCACATGGACTAAACTAGGTGTTGTAAATGAAGAGTTTCAAGACACCTGTATACATGAATGATGGAATGGTAGGCAAGAGAAGTTTATTAAGGAATGTAAGATGTTTAATGAGTGTTATAGGAAAATTTAAAGGATAATTAATGGTTTTAAGTTCCATTTGTCACTCTTTTCATGCAATAAAGGGTAGTTTTCAAGAAACTAGTCAAGGCGTCAAGTAATTCTATAACCCCTATGCCACATGGAGGGTAGGATCATATTTAAGATTGACATACATTTCCTTGGATGTTTATTTGGATTATCTCATAAATCCATTTATTATTTTTACTCTCATGTACACTTTTCAATATTCTTCTACCATAACTCTCTCTATCTTTCTCTCTCTTCACACTTCTCTATATAAACAACCACTTTTGGATAAGTTTATAGAATCCACATCTAGTATGGAAAAGCCCCGGTAGTTTGAATACTATTTTAAACTATAATAAAATATTTTAAATCTAGTTTTGAGTTCATAACTTTATGTATAAGTGTGTGAGGTAGTGCATAGTTGAATGACAAGTGATAATCATTTATACTTGTGTTCACTTTACACTTTCATGTTTTTTGCAAGTGGGCTGCTCTCTAATAGGTCACATGAAGTTTGGTTAGTTTCCTTTAATATCTTTAAATTTAAGGAATAAATTTAGTGTATGAAATTATACCTCTTTTTCATTAACCTTGACAAGTGGATTTCATATCAACGTCATGTTTAAAATACTTATGTTAGAGAAACCTTGGATGTTGAAGCTAGTTTTATGAGTCATCTTTCATAGTGTAAGTATATTATAATCTAGTGGAGATCAAATTTATGCATCACCTCATTATTATAGGTTACTTTCATGTTCCTTCTATCCCTTTTCAACCCCAAATAAGATAGTAGTATAGGTGATGTACTTGAATGAAAATATCAAGGGAGTTATCCCTTTAATCTAGAGGTTTACCTATACTATAGGCAACCCACAAGGCTAAAGGTAATCCCATGTTCCATTAAATTTTGAATAGGGTTGAACTACCTATCTGTTGATGCTCTTAAATGCACCATAGGTGCTCTTCAGTTTTGATGAACACTTCTCATTTTAGGATTCAAAAATCCAAGGCATGAGTTGCAGTTTGTGACAATTTGGTGATGTTTGTGGTGGAATATAAATAGAGAATGGGAACTATCCACAATATTTGTTTAGTTTAGCAGTTGTGATCCACCACATTTTGAATCTTTAGATCTTTATGAATTTGATTATTTTCAAACTAATCTAAATGAATATTAATAATGATCTTTTAAATAAAGTGAGTCTTGATAAAAAAAGAAAAGGCAAGGGTAAGGTAGAAATGAAATGGGATTACAAATTCTCATCTCAAATATATGACAAAATTCTAATTACATTGAGCACACATGAACCAATTTATGTTATAAAATAGCATGAAATCAGATTACACCACAAATAGGGAAAATTTTGAAGGAAATATATAAATCATAATTAAGAACCAAGTTTACTTTAAACATTTGATACTATTTTATAAATATCCTAAGCACATCCAAATGCAGATCAAAATAAATAGAACTATACTTGAGATCTTTATAGTTAATCTAGAATTAACACAAATCAATATCACTATGATAGATAATGTGATTTAAAGTATAGAGAATCATTCAAACTTAAGATGACAACATGAAATTGAGAGACAACATTGACATTTAACAAACTATAAAGACAATATTTTTAGAATTCCTTAGTTATATTACATGTCTTGGTATACAATTGTTCAAAATCTCTCTCCCTTACAAAATGGTAATCCTTTCCTATTTATAGGAAACATAGGTGGCTCACCAGTTAACTTTCTCAAAATATCCACATGTAGAATAAGGATAGTTGTTAATAAAAATATTAAAATGTATATGACCTACTACATCAAAATTGACAAAATAAAACCATATATGCTAATAGGCTATAATATATTTGTTACATAGGGATATTATTTTAAAAATTACATTGGTAGTTGGCCCTTCAATTAGCCTTATCTAACAAAGTCTTTCACCTTGGTGTATTACTCTTTGATTAGCTCAAAATCCAATGAATGATTCATTAGACAATCCTCCTCTTGATCTACCAATGTGTTAAAATCTTGGTCAACCTTAGCCATGATTTCCTTGATACACTATGCTTATGTGATATCCTTCCCTGAAGTGAGGATGGTGTCAAGGATTTTTTGATTATCCTTGGCAGGATGGATTTGATGCCATATAATACTCTAGATGTGGACACAAACTCTCTATTTAAATTTTTGATCACTGATCAGGTCCATAGTAATGGTTTGATAAGGGTTATCCAATAGGCTTCCTAAAAGTTTTTGCATTCTAGTTACTATGTCATTGTCTTCCTTGATGAAGTTGTTGAAATTATTGCACTAGGTGATCAAATATTATTACTTATTCATAAAAACTCCCATGAGGATATTCTAATTTCTATGCCTGATGATATTGAAGTGTAAGGCCCACTTTATCCTATGCACATTGATTAGTACTATCATTTGAACTTGAGAATCATGCCATTGGGTGATTAAGGCTTATGCCATCTTAGCTTGATGTTTTAAATCACTTAATCTAATCTTGATGTTCTTTAAATTCTCAAATTTATGCAAAAAATATTTATTCATCACTTCTAATATATCCTCAAGAATTGAGAGTAAGACCTAAGCCTCCAAATCCTACTTCTCCTTCTCTAAGTTGAGGATCCTTTGATTCATTCCTTGTATTATAACTAAGGTCATTGATGATTGTGTCACCAATAATATAGCCACATCCTCTTAATGGATGGGATGTTGTCTTTCTACCTACCCTTGAATAAGAGTTAAGCCCATAATAGGTTCTACCTTTTGAAAGGTGAACTCTTTGGTGCCAATAGTGGCCTTCTTTGTCACTATCCTCTTAAAACCTAATGTGTTTTGATTGAAATGGACCTATGTGTCAAACTACTTGAATTATGGCTACTCATGGACTTCTACATTTTAACTCCCAGAGGTTTGTATGGTGTCAATCCCCTGACTCTCTTTATTATGAAGGATTTAGATCCTTCTCTCTACTTGTCTATTTAAAATATCTTGGATCCATGGCTTGACATTATACTGCACATCTATACCAACGCAAGTTAAGGCCTGTGATGGAGATAGAGATGGTATTTTTTTGTAATTTACCATAAACAAACTATTCAAGAATGGCTAGTCCATAAATAGGGTTCTCATCACTGAAGAGGTTAACTTCACTATTAGGGTGAGTGAAGGTTAACCTAGGCTTCTTTCTTGGTGCTAGGGGAAACAAGGCCAATTTTACTTGTCTCTTTCCTCCATCCAGTGGGGTCAAATCCTTTCTTGTTATATTAAATGGATCCTCCTCCATATCAAAAACATAGGTAGTTATAATTTCAACAAGGGCACTCTCCACTATTTCTCCTGTCTCTAGGGCCATCATGCTAATGATTTCCACTAAGGAAGGAGGCCTTTAAGGAGATGTGTGGGGTTGAGGACCCTCAAAAAGTCTATGTTCTATCTTTATGTCTTCAACCATAACTTTACTCTTCCTTTTATATCCTTAGGTTACCCAACTTAGGATTGCTTTGTCAATTCTACTCATTGAGGCTCAGAAAATTTTCCTCGAATAGGTGGTTCCTAATGAGCAGTCTAAGATGGTCCTAAAAACAAGTGATAATGAAAGGGATGAAATTTCCATCTCTCTCTTGAGGGTTTATTTTCCTTGACTAGCCTATGCTCTAATTAGATATTGTAACCTTTGATCCTAAATAGGACCTCTTCAAAGTTATGTGCCCTTATATAGATACCATCTCCAATGCCTGGTTGATGTTTGTATTCAATATTTGGTACCTTTTTATCATGTATGTGGTTGGTAACTCTATTACTATGGTCCCACATCTTAAGTTCATCTAGCTAGAAATCAAAATAATTTCTATGGATCACCATAATTTCTAGTTGCTTCCAATCCTTTATCACAATCCTACCAGTGTCTAGTAGAAAGGGGTGGATCTGAACCTTCTTATTTTTCTTGCATGTTCCATATACACAATGGATGATTTTATATGAAATATCTTATTCTAAAATATTACTTAAGACATCAATGGGAAATCAATAGGGTTAAATCATGATTCCTTTTATTCTTATCACAATGCAATCTAAATAGAACCAAACATCCCCCATGGATTCTACTTGCCTTTTTATTAGAGGGTGGAGTCTTGGAATAGGAAAACTATTGATTTCATCATAGATATCTATGAAAAAACCATCATAGATAAATTTCATGTGGTTATTGTATTCAAATATATGCAATTTAAAATAATGGTGAGAGATTGTGGTCCTGCCATCAAGGGACTAATTTTAGATGTTAAGGAAGGTTATAGAGGACAAGTGTGAATCCAAGAGGTAGGACATCATAAATAATTTATTGGAGGTTCTTATTTTTATGGTTTTGAATTTCTTGGCCAAGAAAAATCTTATTAAGTCTCCAATGCTAGGGGTTAATTTTCTTTCTAGCATAAAGTGGATATATGATACCCAGACCTTATTTACATAAGTAGTGGAATGGGCACCAAAGGCTCTATTAAGTAAGGTCATAGCTATCCTAATACCCTCCATAAATTTAAAAACAAAAGTCCCACCATTAGGGGACCTAAAATCATGGGATCGCTGGATTAACCAAGGTATGAGGAGTGAATCCAAGTCCCAAGTGTTAGTCCAATTTCTCAAGGATGGGAGATCAACATGAGGCAAGGGGAGCTTATAATAAGTTTCAAAGGCCATAGGAGTGATGTATAAAACCTTATTAGTGCTTACCTCATGAATTATTCATTCCCCATATATTATAAAATCAATGAAAATGGGATCAATGAAGTTGATATAATGTATTACCTCCAGTTTGGCCATAGCATGGTGGAGACCTACTAGCTAAATTGAGACTAGGTCATTGTATCTCTAGTGCACATTAACATTCATATTTTTCTCCTAGGAAATTGGATGTAATTCCTCCACAAAGAGGAATAACTTGGACTAGTTCTTGATTCCATGCACTTTTAGAGCTATCAAGTCTAGCTCTATGTCTTTGAAAATCCTCCCAACATTATCTAAAGTTAGATAAAGTTATTCTTCCATCTTCATCTATTGCCTACCTAACACCATTGATGACACAAAATTATATGTGCAAGGGCACAAAAGGTTTCACTATGGCACTTGATTCAAGGTTTATTTTCACTATTTTGATTGCTTTGTGACCATATAATCTAAATTTTTTTTATCTATAGAGGGCTTATGGTTTTTGAGCTTTAATGGTGGAGATATCTATTTTATTATTCTTATACATGCCTTAGATTTAATGGGACCTTATTCTCATTCCCTTTTCATTTTCATGCTTATGAGATCTTTGTTTTTTATTATCCATTCTTAGATAAAACTTATGTCACATGGATCTATGCCTTTCTCTACAATTTTCATAAATGTTAGTTACAAACTAGCCATTGGATTTCAAAAGATTTCTTTATTTCTCTTAAATAATCCAAATCCAAGTTCCTACATTCTTATTGGTCCCTTGATCTTTAAGTTCATGACTATGCCACTTAGAACCCTAGCAAATCTTACCCATGCTATTTATTATTCCCAGTTGTTATCCCAACCATGTGATAGCCATGTGTTGAGCTCATGAGGCCTTTGAAAAGTCTTTAGGCTTGATGAACCATTGAATTAAATATAGTAGGTGGGAAATCATTGTTGATTTTTATAAGGTCTAAGCCATTTAAGTAAGTACCTTTATTATTTGGGTCCCATTAGATTTTCATCCTTTGATTAGCAAGCTACCATGCATCCTCCTCATGGGGGTCTATGTACCTCTATCAATTACCCTAATTATGGGTAGGCCATGTGTTGAGCTCAAAAATCCTTTCAAAAATTCTTCAATATCGATGCTTTGTTGGATTAAATGTAGTGGGCAAGTGGTCATTGTTGGATCCTACAAGATGCACACCTTTTAATCAGTTCCATGACTATATAAACTTAGACTTAAAATGATGTTCCTAAAGTCCTTTTATGTTAAGAAACAAAAATTAACTTAAGTTAAGCCCTTTAATAATAATTATTTTTGTGTAAAAATGTTAGGAATTTCTTTGAAAGGGTCTTTAGAAATGCACCCTTTGTTTAGGCTTTGAAAAGTTATCTAGGTAAAATTTGGCAAGATTAGTAACATCAACTACATCTTCACAAATGTTAAATGATGAGAGTGAGCTTGTCAAATTTAAGACAATGGAATTACTTTGGTCTAATGATTGAGTGACACACATCGATCTCTCAAGAATTATTAGTGATTTGGGGTCAATGTGTACTATCAGATTAAGGCCCCTAAGGTAGCGATGACTGCCATATCATAATTTGAGTGCTTGATAATGATTGGTCTCCCTTTTGGTGTAAACTTTGGTACTGACCATTAGATCAAAATCTTTGATTGAACATGAGGCATCAAATCTATTAAAGTGCATGATCTTTAATTGAAGGCCCGATATGTATAAAGGTTTAGACTAAGGTTTCAACCTTTAAAATTTTGTTCGTGATTGCAAACACCAAGATATTTAAACCTTAAATGAAACCTACTTAATCCAAAAGGGATCTTAGGTTTTGAAGGGGAAAAAAGGTCAAAGTCTTGATTTTATATTTAATGTTTAGTCATGTTAAAAACATAATCAAAGATTAATATAAATCAGACTTAGGTTTTATATATCTAAAAGGAGATATAATTTCTTACTAAACTTTTCCCACAAATGTTCAAATTCAAACCCCTAGGGTTTAGTTCTTAGGAACCCTAGCTTTATCCATAGAACCAGAAACTAATCACCTCAAATAGAATCATTAGCAACATTATTCCGTGAAACATAATCACAACCAGATACACTGAGGCTCATGTCTTTTTAAAAAATTGCCTTTAAATATCAAGAGAGAATAACCCTTTCACATTCAATCTAGAACATAGATGTTTTGAAATATTCATAAGGGTCCCCTTTTATAAAAAGAAAAAAAATGGGGGTATGCTGGTCTCAACAAATGGTGACTCATAGGGGAAACATAGCAATATGTTGGAACCCAAGGCTCTGGTTTAAACATATATATATATATATATATATATATATATATATATATATATATATATATATATCCCATTTTAACATATACCATCTCTTGAGTGGATTCTTAGTTGAAACAAGCCTCTTATGTGTAAAATTTGAACCTAGATATTAAAACAAAAGCATATAGTGTGTGCTTTGATTCCACTTACTATTTGTCATGAATTTAGAAGACAACCTCTAGGTTCCATACCTTTGACCATAACATTGAATTTGAAGCATATTTATATATTCATTAAGAATAATTGATTTTAGTTTTGGGAAGGCTTGGCCATTTCTCTACTACCAGTCAAGCATCCATAGCCCTAATAGAGATACCTTTGGCTCCTCTCATAGCCTTGCTCCATTGCTAGCCAATTGTTCATAACCCCAATAGAGGTTGTTAGAATTACCTTTTCTTTCATAATTAATGATTTTCTAATAAGTCCCTTCTTTTGTTTTGATAGGTCCTTTAGGCAAAGGTTGGGAGCAAAGATAGCCTAGTTTTAATGTTTTGGTCACATGTTTGGTTCTTGTGTTAATCACCTATAATTGTTATTTTGTGTTAGATAAGGATATGTTTTAGGTGAGATCATGAATGTTAATTAATAAATTGAATTCATATTATGCACATGATTCTTCTTAAAACCAAGATTTGATTCAGAATAAGGTTTGAATATTTGTGGGATATTTAGCTCTTATACATATGTGTGTCAATGCCCATAGTTGCATCATGATGATTTATCACCACCTCATGCTCACTTTTGTAAGATTCATACTCACACCTTTTGAGCAAATCTAAAAAAATATAATCTAAGAGACTTTATTAAAACCAAGGAACACCAACAAGTATAAAATATGAAACATGACTAAAAAAACCACAAAAAATAAACAAGCACAAGCAAATAAATATATACAAGCCTAGTAAGAAAAAACAAAGAAAGAAAAGAAACTAACTAGCCTACCTACTCTAACATTAATAATCTTACAAATTTATTCCATGAAGACCCTTGGTGGGGCAACAACAAAGTAATGCTTGAGGTATTTCCCATTGGTGGGAAAAGTATACTCTGCTCCTTAAAGATCCTTCAACCTAAAAGTATTGTTGCCAAAGATTTTTTCAATTTGGTATAGGCCAATACATAAGGGAGTGAACTTGCCATGTTTGCCTTTAGGCTCTGATGCTTTATCCCAGAAGAGGACTAGGTCTCCCTGCCACTAACACCTTCACTTTAGACCTTTTATAAAACCACATTTTCATGGTTGATTGGTGCCTACTAAACTCTGCATATGCCTTTTCCCTAGCATCATCTATTTGAATGATGTCTAATAGCATGAATTTATCAAGTTCTTAGTTGTCATCCATGTATTCTTGCATTATTGTGAACATAGGAAAATTCAAGGTGATGGGAAAGATAGGGTCCTTACCATATATTAAAAAAAATGGTGAAGCCTTGAGGACTTGTTTGATCTTGATAATGTCTACCCATAATGCGAACTTAAGGAGTTTATGCCATATTCTGGGTTTATCTTTAATAAAAATTTTGATGGCCTTCATCATGTTTTTGTTCATGGATTTATAAACACCATTTCCCTGAGGATATTAACTGGAGGTAAACATCAAAGAGATACCATTATCAAAATCCTATTTAGTCATTTCAATAGATATGAAGGCAAATCCATTGTCATAAACTAAGGAAATTGGGGTTGTAAATCTAGTGTAAATATTTTCCTCTAAGAAATTAATCACCTCTTTCATTCTACATTGCTTATTAGCTACTACCTTAGTCCACCTAGTGTAGTAGTTCATAGTAGTTAGGACATATTTTTGGTCTCTAGAAGAATTAGGGTTGATTACTCCTATGAAGTCTAATCCCCATTGTGCAAAAGGCTTGCCCACCATCATAGGTTGTAAAGGCATGGATGGCTTTGGCTCTTTTATGCTTAAGATCTGACATGAATGACACTCCCTCTCATGTATGTGTGCATCTTTGAAAAGGGTGGGCCAATAATACCCATCCTTAATAATCTTGTTAGATATGGTTCTCCCTGAAGGATGTCCACTACCCAAATTTTCATGGAAATTAGACATGATTTGAGAGGCTTCTTATTTTGACACAAATCTTAAGTAGATCACTTCAAAGTTTTTCCTATAAGGGACTTCATATTTGATGAGGTAATGGGATACTTTGAGCCTTAAAACTCTCTTATATTCTATAGTGAGTCCTAGGGGACAACTGCCTCTGATAAGAAGATACATTAAATAGTCATACCATTCATTAGGCTAGAGGTTCCATTGATCCACTTACATCACATGGAGCTTGGAGTCAATATTGGTAATTATTTGAACTAAGCCTTGACATTTCACTAATTTGGAAATTTTCATATCTATATCATACTCCTATAAGATTGCCATCCACTTACATCTTCTTTCCCCAAAATCATTTTGACTCAACATAAGCTTTGTGGTTGGGTCAGGTAAAATGGCATGCACCTTATTTCTAAGGAGGTAATGTTTACACTTTTTCACTACCTTTACTAAGGTATAGGCTTGCTTATCAATGATGGAATAGTTCACCTCTACATTTTTTAAGTTGCTGCTCATGAAGGATATAGGCTGGTCATTCCTATCAACCTTTTGAGTTAAGACAATAGCCATGGTGTGGTTAGAAGCAAATAAATACAATAAAAATTTGTTTGAAAAGTTAGGACTTATTAAGACTAGCGCTTGACTCATTTCTCTTTTAATGTCAACAAATGCTTTCTTGGATTCTTTATTCCAAGAAATTTTAGCACCTTTAATAAGCATATTGTTCAAAGGTTTGACAATCTTAGCAAAGCTTGAAATGAAATTTGTCATGAAGTTAATCTTGCCAAACAATGACTTTAGTTATTTTCAGCTATTGGGTAGCCCAATTTTAGAAATGGCCTCCACTCTAGCAGGATCTATAAATATCCCATCTTTGGTAATGACATGCCCCAATAATTTTCCTTCAGTGATACAAAATATGATTTTATTTGGGTTAAGAGCTACACCATACTTCTCACATCTATCAAATATTTGTCTCAAATGCATGAAATGTTCTTCTCTATTCTTAGAGAATAATGGGAGATCATCCATATATATGATGATGTATTTTCCCACTAAACCTTGGAAATCATGGTCCATGGCCCTTTGAAAAGTTTCCCCTACATTAATTAATCCGAAAGGCATTCTCTTGTAAGCATATGGTCCTAATTTAGTAGTAAAAGTTGTTTTCATCTTATCTTCTAGAGAAACAAGCACCTAGTTATATCCATAAAATCCACCCAAAAAGGACATCATGGCAGATCCTAAAACAACTTAGATAAATTGATCCAAAAAAGGCAAAGGGTAATTGTCGTTTTTAGATGCTCTATTCATATTTCTAAAATCTATGCATAATCTTATTTCCCCATTCTTTTTTTGACTAGGACTAGGTTTGAAACCCAAGTGGAATTCCTAATAAGAAACATGATCCTTACATCTAGTAGTTTCTTGACCTCCTTAAATATCATGGGTTCTACAACAAGGTTAACTAGTCTTTTATTCTATCTAAAGGGTTTTTTGTAACCCTCCTTGATAGGTATAGTATGATTAATAATCCTTGGGTTAAATATTTTTAGATATTCATAGGACCAATAATTACATCTTTGTATTTTGTAAGCAACTCTTTCTCTTTTTTGTTTTCCATTTTAGTGAAATCCTTTCCTATATTCCCCATTTTGGGCTAATCATGTGGGGCAAGGTTCATTACATGATAGTCTTTACCACTTACCTTGGGTTGCTTATGTGCTTTAGAAATCTTATCAAGATAAAATACCCTTTCTAATGAGATCATCTCTTTAGGTATATTATTGTCACTTATTTGGATGATTTTACCATTAAGTCCCCTCTTAGGAAAAGTTTCATCATCTTCATCAATAATGTGACCTTCAAAGGATCCATATTTAGTCAAGAAATCCATAATTTATTGATCATCATTGAAAACTTAGAAGTGATTTATGTTATTAGGGACTGAGGGACATGGTACAAGCCCAATACTAAGGCTCTATGAATCATGATTAGGCATGATGTTAGCTACAATAGAGGCAAGCTCATTAGCAACTTTTTTTTCTTCCCTAGTGATAGACAAGATGTTGAAGGCATAGAAAGATTCCATCGAGTCCCAAATTCTATAATTATGCCTCTTAAGATAAGATAGCTTTCACTAGTACTTATTCCTTATTTGATTAACTACAAGTTTCGAATATCCATTAATAAGTAGTTCATTAACTTTATGCTTGATTTCAATTTGTAATCCTAAGATGAGAGCCTCATACTTAGCCAAATTATTGGTGTAGGGTAATTTTAACCTATAAAATATATGGTATTATTTTTCCTTGAGGTCTATCAATACAATACCAACCCCTGATCCTAATATACATTTGGCACCATCAACATATAACTTCCATAGGCCAAGCATTGGAGTAGAGCTCTTGGGACTAGGTTATTTTGTAGTTTCTAAAGTAAAAACTCCTAGATTAGAATGTAGGAAGTTTACCCTTTCATTAACATCATTGTATTCTATTATCATGTGTTTCATTTTGGGTTCCCTTTCTACTCTTATCTGATTCAACACACCTTTCCAAGGTAGCCACAAGTATGACCAATCAATAGACATGTAACCATTTAAGGCCTTAGTCCATTCTATACTCAAGAGAAATCCATAAGCATTAGGAATATCTATGACTTTCATGTCAATGAATTATTGAAACCTAGGTTCACTAGCTAGCTACATATGTACATTTAATAGTTCCCCAATGACATTGAATCTATATTTATCCAATTTAGTAACCATTGTATAAGAATTGATTGGTGTTAACCTGAGTTTTTAACATATCCTAGTAGGCATGATGTTGGTTGAGGCTCTGGAATCTAAAAGACAATTATGGACATTCTTTTCAAATATACTAACTATAAGCAAGAAGGGTAGGGACTCTACTTTGGTTACTTGCATAGTTATATTTGCACTATCACTCTTACGGGGATTTCTAGGCTTCTTGGACAAGGATTCAAAGAGTAAGTTTCTTTGTTTTATGATCTAAATTAACTCATGCAAAGTGATGTTAGATTTAATCTTTTTCATATCTTTGATAATATTGTAACCAATTTTTCTTGAAGGATCAACAGTAGGTTTGGAAGAGCTTCCTTTGGGAGGTTCATGATTATTCTTTGATACAGTGTCTAGAGGGATCCCATAGTTGTTAGGTAGATAATAAGTGACCAATGGTTATTTTTTCTCCTTATTTCTTAGAGGATATGTCTTTAATAACTACTATAATGCTTGAATCTCTTCAAGGATATTCTTACAATAATTATCTTCTTGAAAAGGGAATTGAAAAATTTATACCATATGCACTTGGTCAAATGGTTTAGATTCAAAAGGACCTATAGTAACATATTTGTCTATAACCACTTCAAATGTTTCAAATTATTCTTGAAAATATTCAAAGGCTTTGCCAAATTCAATGCAGTCAATCTCACAATGTTTAGAGGTAGCATGTACCCTACAGTAGTCTACTAAGGCAATATCAGTGAGGTTGATATCCATAGTCCTTTTACTAGATGAAGGCTCAATATATTTATTATTGTATAGATTATCATTTTGAAATCTATTTCTAGTCATATTAAAATTTTGGAAAGTGAAGTTCCTTCCATGGTTTTCATTAGCTTTACCAATTTGCTTTTGTAATTGCAAAAAGTCTATGATGAGCTTCTAGACCATTTTTAATATAGATTCATTCTCATTCTTTGGAGTCTCATAATTTTGACCTTGGCTATTATTAATGCCATTAATAGGCACTAAATCCTTCTGGTCATTAATATGAGATCCATTAGTAGCTTGATGGCTTAATAAACCTAGGTTTTGATTAGGGGTAGCATGGATAGTATGTAATACATCCAAGGCATGGAACTGGTTTAATGATGAAGTATTTTGGTTATTATTTTTGAAAAGGTTTAATGAAATAATTTGATGATTAAAATTTGGGATAGAATAAGCCATCTATCCTTGGGGATACATTTGGTCATTAATAACCACTACTTTAGAGTAAGATTGAGCCAATGTGATGATAATTGGGATATCTCTTTTAAGAAATATAAAAGTCATGGGGTCAATAACATCTTTGTAAACCTCCAAAGATAAAGCTTCATTAGGTTTATATGGATCCATGGTCTAACTAAACATCTTTTGGAACCTCGCATTGAAGGACCTAATATGTTCACTTGTATCTCTCTTACTAGTTTTGAATTTATGATAGATGACACAAGGGCTTATGATCTTTCCAAATTGATCAATAAATATAGTGTCAAAGTTATTCTATGAGGTAATATAATTGTTAGGAAAATTAAGGAACCATTAATATGCAACATCTTTGAATGTAAATGGTAAAAACCTACATGACACATCTTCATAAATAACATTTAACAATCTTAATGCATATTTGAAAGATTTAACATGCTCCTTTGTAGTTGCAATACCAATTGGACTAAATATTGGCAAATGTTTTTCAAGATTATGTGGTAAGTCATGAACCACACCTAGTATATTGATGGGGGAACTTGCAAGCCATGCCATATTTAGATGAAGATCAAACATAGGAATTCCTTATAAGGTTAAATATGGTAGAAATTTAGAATGACTATCCCTTCCTCTATCTTTCTTGGTTCTTCTATGGATTTCTAGCCCGAGCAAGGGTTCTCAAGTCTCTGAATGTGATCTAATCCTAATCCTTGGTAATTATAGATTGAAGATTAAGGATCATATTAGAAATATGATGAGTAATGTTATATATTCATAGATAATCAATAATCAACTTGTATAGTAAACTTATTTTGAAAGGATTTGCTCATAAGAGGACAAAGGACATCAATCATTAACTAAAAAAGATCAAAGATGTGTTGAATCATGCAAAGATGATCACTCTTTAAACTTATGACTCAAATAAACTTCTTATTAATAAATAATTTTCAATTCTAACAAGAATAAGCCATTCTAATTTCAAATACTAATTAATTCTTAGCACCAAAAGCCATATTTACTAGAATTAAATATATGTATTCAAATAATATCAATCTTTGTCTAATTAAACCCAAATACTAGTATAAAATTGTGAAGGTCACCAATATTTACATCATTTATGCTAAAATAAAAACAAACATGTAAAATATAGAGTGATATTTGACAAAATACAGTAATACCAACAAATATCTTAAAAGGTTCATGACCCTCCTTCTATCACTAGTGGAGCTTCCTCCTATTGATGCTTCTAAATGTACCATAGGTGCTCTTTAGTGTTGATGAAAAATACTCATTTTAGGATTCAAAAATCCAAGGCATGAGTTGTAGTTTGTGATAATTGGTGATCTTTGTGGTGGAATAGAAGTAGAATATGGCAACTATCCACAATATTTATTTAGTTTAGCGGTTGGGAGCCACTAGGGTCTAAATCTTTAGATCTTTGTGAATTTGATGATTTCAAGACTACTCTAAACGAATATTAACAATGATATTTAAACTAAAGTGAGTCTTGATAAAAAATAAGAAAAGGGAAGGGTAATGTAGAAAGGAAATGAGATTGCAAATTCTCATCTCAAATATTATGACAAAATTCTAATTACTTTGAGCACACATGAACTAATTTATATTATAAAATAGCATAAACTTAGATTACATCAAAAATTAGGCAAAATTTGGAGGAAATATATAAATTATAAGTAAGAACGAAGTTTATTTTAAATGTTTGCAACTATGGTCTAAATAGCCTAAGCACATCCAAATGTAGAGAAAAATAAAATGAAATATACTTGAGATCTTTATAGTTAGTCTAGCATTAACATGAATCAACAACCCTATGATAGAGAATGTGATTCAAAGTATGGTGAATCATTCAAAATTTAGATAACATGTAATTGAGAGACAACATTGATAACAAACAAACTATAAAAACAATCTTTTTAGAATTCCTTAGTTATATTAAATTCTCCTAGTACACAATTGCTTAAAATCTCTCTCCCTTACAAAATGGTAATCCTTACCTATTTATAAGAAACATAGGAAGTTCAATATTTAATATTATAAAAATAACCACATGTAGGATAAGGACAACTATTTTTAATACAAATATTATAATGTATATTACCTACTACTTCAAAATTGACAAAAGGAAACCATATAAGCTAATAGGCTAGCATATATTTGTTAAAAAAGGATATTCTTTTAAAAATTACATTGGTAGTGGGCCCATTAATTAACCCTATCTAAGGAAGTCTTTTACCTTGGTGTATTACTCTTTTATTATCTCAAAATCCACTATAGGCTTCATTAGACAATCCTCCACTTGATCTACCAACATGTTGAAATCTTGGTTAGCCTTAGCCATGAGTTACTTGATATACTATGCTTCTATGATCTACTTCCTTGAAGTAAGTATGGTGCTAAATATCTTTTGATTATCCTTGGAAATATGGCTTTGATGCCCCTTGATATTATGGATGTGGACACTAACTCTCTGCTTGAATTCTACATCACTAATTAGGTCCATAGTAGTGGTTTGAGAAGGGTTGTCCAATAGGATCCACAAAAGTTTCTCCATTTTTGTTATGAGTTCCTTGTCTTCCTTGATTAAATTTTTGACATTAGTACACTAGGTGATCAAATGTTCTAGATTATCCATCAAAACTCCCATGAGGATATCTAAATGCCCAAGCTTGATGATCTTGAAGTCTAGGGATTGCTTTGTCCTATGGACATTGATGAGTTTTATCATCTGAGCTTGAGAATTCTACCATTGGGTGATTAAGGCTTGTGCCATCTTAGCTTGATGTTTTAAAGAACTTAATCTAAACTCAATGTTCTTTTAATTCTCAAATGTATCCAATAAATATTTATTCATCTCTTATAATATGTCCTTAGGAATTGAGAGTAGGACATGAGCCTCCAAATCTTGGTTTTCCTTCTCCAAGTTGACGATACTTTACTTCATCGTTAGATTCTAGTCAAGGTTATTTATAATTATGCCACAACTACACTAGCCACATCCTTCTGATGGATGGGATGTTCTCTTACTGCCTACCCTTGAATAAGAGTTAAGCCCATAAAAGGTTACACCTTTTGAAAGGTGAACTCATTGGTGCTAATGGTGGCCTTCCTTTTCACTATTCTCTCAAAACTTGATGTATCTGGAATGAATTAGACCTTTATCTTAGAATCCATGAATTATTTTTTCTCAAGAACTTCTACATTTAAACACCCAAAGGCCCTTGGGGTATCAATCCCCTGGCTCTCTTTGTTATGAAGGATTTATATCCTTCTCTTTACTTGTTTGATTATGATGTCATGGATCCATGGCTTGACATTATCTTTCACATCTATGCCAACTCGGGTTAAGGCCCATGATGGAGAGAGAGATGGGATTTTTTTTTTAATTTCGCATAAACAAACTAGTGAGGCATCACTGGTCCATATATAGGGTTGTCATCACTGAAGAGGTTAACTTCACTATTAGGGTGAGTGACGGTTAACCTAAGCTTATTTTTAGGTGCTAGGGACACCAAGGCCAATTCTACTTGTCTCTTTCCTCCATCTAGTGGGGTTAAATCCTTTATTTATATATCATAAGGATCTTCCTCCCTATCAGAACCATAGGTAACTACAATGTCAATCAAGGCACTCTCTACTATTTATCCTACCTCCAAAGAAATCATGCTAGTGATTTCCACTAGGTAAAGAGGCATGTATGGGGATATGTGGGGTTGAGGACCCTCATTAGGTATATGTTCTATATTTATCTCTTGAACCACAACTTTATCCTTTCCTTTTATATCCATAGGTTACCCAACCTAGGATTTCTTTGTCAATTCTACTTGTTAAGGCTCAAATGATTGTCCTCCAATAGGTGGTTCTTAATGAACAATCCTAGATCGTCCTAGAAATAAGTTGTAATGCAAGGGATGAAATTATCATCTCTCTCTTGAGGGTTTATTTTCTATAACCAGCTTATGCTCTAAATATATATTGTAACCTTTGATCTTAGATAGGACATCTTCAAAGTTCTTTGCCCTTATATAGATACCATCTCCCATGCATGGTTTATGTTTGTATTCAATATTTGGGACCTTTTTATCTTAGATGTGTTTGGTCACTTTGTTACTAGGGTCCCAAATATTAATGTCATCTAGTTATAAATCAAAAAAATTTCTGTGGATCACCATAATTTCTAGTTGCTTCTAATCCTTGATCACAATCCTACCAGTGTCTAGTGGAAAGGGGTGGACCTAAGCCTTCTTATTTTTCTTGCATGTCCCATCCACACCATGGATGATTTGATATGAAATATATTATTCTAAAATCTTACTAGGGACAATAATGGGCAATAGATAGGGTTGAATCATGATTCATTCTATTCTTATCATAATGCAATTTGTATTAAACCAAACATCCCCCATGGCTTCTACTTACATTTTGATTAGAGGGTGGAGTTTTGGTATAGAGACACCATTGATTGAATTATATATATCTAGGAAAACAACATCATAGATAAATTACATGTGGTTCCTATATTTGAATATATACAATTTAGAATAGTGGTGAGAGATTGTGGTTCTACCATCAAGGGACTAATTTCAGATGCTATGAAGGTTATAAAGGCCAAGAGCGAATCTAAGAGGTAGTACATCGTAAAAAATTGCTTGGAGGTCCTTCTCTTAATGGTTATGAATTTCTTGGCCAAGAAAAATCTTATTAGGTCTCCAATGGGAGGGGTGAATTTCCTTTCTAGCATAAAGTGGATGTAAGATACCTAGACCTTTTTTACATAAGTAGTGGAAGGGGCACCAAAGGCTCTATTCAATAAGGTCATAACTATCATAAATCCCTCCTTGAATTAGACAATAGGAATCCCACCATCAGGGGACCTAAAAACATAGGATCTTTGGATTAAACAAGGTGTGAGGACTGAATCTAGGTCCTAAGTGTTAGTCTAATTTCTTAATGCTGAGAGATCAACATGAGGTAAGGGGAGTTGATAATAAGTTTTGAAGGACATAAGGGTGATTTATGAAACCTTCTTAGTGATTCCCTCTATAATTATCCATTTCCCATCCATTCTATAATTAAAGAAAATGGGAGCAAGGAGCTCGATACAATGTATTACCCGTTGTTTGGCCATAGCATAGTGGAGACCTACCAATTGAATTGAGACTCAGTCATTTTATCTATGGTAAAAAATGGAATTTCTCTTTTCCTCCTAGGAAATTAGTTGTAATTCATCCACAAGGAAGAATAATTTGGACTAGTTCCTGATTACATCCATGTTTAGGGATGTCAGGTCTAGCTCTATGTCTTTGAAGATCTTCCCCTCATTATCTAAAGTTAGATAAATATTTTCTTACATATTCATATATTTCCTACCTAATACCATTAATGACATTTAATTATATGTGAAAGGTAACCAAAGGTTTCACTAGGGCCCTTGCTTCAAGGTTTAGTTGCAATATTTTGATTGCTTTGTGACCAATTGAGTTGACTCAGGTCTTCTTTACAGAGTGCTTAGGGATATTAATATTTAATGGTGGAAATATATAGTTTATTAATCTTATACATGACTTATACTTAATGAGACCTTATTCTCATTCCCTATACACTTTTTATATTGGGAGATATTTGATTTTGATTCTCCATACTTACGTAGAGCTTATGTGGCATGGTCTATGCCTTTCATGGTAATTTTCATAAATTCTATTTAGAGAATAGCCATTGTATTTTAAAATCTCTCTTTATTTTGGTTTGATAATCCAAATCTAATTTCTTATGTTTTTATTGGTCCTTTGATCTTTAAGTTCATGACTATGCCACTTAGCACCCTGGCAAATCTTACCCATGCTGCTTATTCTTAACAACTGCTATCCTTGTCATGTGTTATCCACATGTCAAGATCATGAGGCATTTGAAAAGTCTTTATGATCAATGATCCATTGGATCAAATCCAATAGGTGAGAAATCACTATTGATTTTTACAAGGTTCAAGTGATTTAATTGATTGCTTTTATTAAGTGGGTCCTATCAGATTTTCATCCTTTCACTAGTAAGCTACCACATGTCCACCTCGTAGGGCTCTATATACCTCTTTTAGTTACCCTAGCCATGGGTATTCCATGTGTTGAGCTTATGAATACTTTTAAAAATTCTTTAGGATTGATGCTCTATTGGATCAAATCTAGTTGGCGAGCACTCACCGTTAGATCTTGTAAGATGCACACCTTTTAATCAATTCTATGACTATACAAACTTAGACTTAAAAAAATGTTGTTAAATTCATTTTATGTTAAGAAACACTAATTAACTTAGGTTAAGTCCTTTTATTATAAGTATTTATACATAAAAAATTTAGGAATTCATTTTAAAGGGTATTTAAAAATGCCCCATTTGCTTAGGCTTTGATAAGTTGTCTAGGTTACATTTGGTGGGCTCAGTAACATCAACTACATCCTCGTATATGTTAAATGATGGGAGTGATCTTGTCAAATTTAAGACAATGGAATTTATTCAATCTAATGATTTAGTACCATGCATTAGACTCAAGAATTATTGGGGCTTTGAGGTTGATGCACATCATTGTATTAAGGCCCCCAAGGTAGCGAGGACTGCTAGATCATAATCCAAGTACTTGATAGTGATTGATCTCCATTGTGGTGTCAGCTTTGGTTTTCACTATTGGATCAAAATCTCTAATTAAGTAGGAGGCATCAGATCTAAAAAAGTGTGCAATCTTTAAGATAAGGATCAATATGTATAAAGGTTTAGACTAAGGTTTAGGCCTTTAAAAGTTTGTTCATGCTTGCAAACACCAAGATATTTAAACCTTAATAAAAACCTAGTGAATCTAAAATGGATCTCATGTTTTAAAGGGGAAATAAGGTCTAATTATTGATATTATATTAGTTTTTTATCATGTTAATAAACATAATCAAATCTTAATATAAAGTTAGACTTAAGGTTTCTATATCTCAAAGGAAATATAATTTCTCGCTAAACTTTTCCCATGGACATTCAAATTCTAAACCCCTAAGGTTTACTACTTAAAAACCCTAGATTTTTCCATAGAACCTAAAAATAATCACCTCAAATACAATCATTAACAACATTAGTCCATGAAACATAATCACAACTAGATACATTGAGGCTCATGTCTTTTAATTGAATTGCCTTGAAATTTCAACAAAGAATAACCCTTTCACATTCAATCCATAACACAAATGTTTTGAAACATTCACAAGGGTCCCATTTTAGAAAAAGAATAAAAATTCATGTATGTTGGTCTTAACATTATCCAAGGGTGTAAAATTGAGTGACAATAGTTTTAGCATGCCCATTGGGATAATTGTCTTAATCATGAATTTTCAAGGTGAATGTCGATATTAATAATGTCATAGTTGCATAAGTGTGTCCTAATCATAATTTGGTGAATCCATTGAAGGTAAAATCTAGTTTTAGACCAAGTTTTATTTATTTATTATTCATTCTTCATGTTCCTTACTAGTTAGATTCTAGTAGAAGTAACCATCCCACAAATCCACCATTTTATCCTGAACTTCCTATTAAAGATTAATATCCTAAGCCTATCTTGACATTTGAAGAGGAAGAAGATTTTTCAAGTCAAGAAGAGAAATAAAGTTAAGATGAATTTGAGGTTAACATGGATAGGCAACATGCTTTTCCAACCTTCAATACCTAAAATCCCATAAACTATAATGCCTATGATGCCAAGAGCATTCCCACCTTCAATGGGGAAGGTCTTATCACCCCAAGTGAGTATATTAGAGACATATCCAACATCTAAAATTTCCATAATGTCATTGAATTTAACATAATATTTAGATTGCTTACCATGTCTCTTAGTGGAAAATCCCTTAATTGGTATAGAACATTGTCAGGAGGATGCATCACCACTTGGGATGAGTTTGGGGAGTTGTTGACTCAAAGGTTTGAAGATAAAAGTTACCATAGATCACTTATTCATCAGTTGAATGTCATTCAAAGAGGTCCTAAGGAAACTATGCATGATTTTAATGAGACGATTCAAAGAAAATGGAATAGGTTTCTACATCCCATGAGACCCCCTATAAGTTTTGTTTTCCCAACATACCTTAGAGTTAACAAGACTGATATATATGTCATGTTACAATCTATGGGTGGATATACTTTAACTAAAGCCTATGATATAGCCATTAAAGATGAGAATGGTCTAATACAAGTTGGTAAACTCCTTTCAAAAGTCTCTATGCCCATGTTCACTAACATGTATACTACTCTATCTCCAATTTCAATCAATAATTCTTTAGATTCCATAAATAAATAAGATGTCATTAATTGGGAAGTGAGATGTAAATTTTTAAAAGCTAAAGTTAGGTAATCAAATCAATAGTTTGGATTTGACCAAAACCCATGCTATAAACCTCCCCAGGAAAATAGATTTACACCTTAGCATAATGGTCAAGGGAGGGGACAAGGTAAACCTAATTTTAATAGGCAACCGAATGCCTATAATCCAAAATCTACTCCTAACACAAAAGACATTGTTTTAGTCCATGGTCATCTAGTTCAAAGAGAAGAATGAAAGACTCAAGGATAGTTCATCAATGATTATGAGGGCGAAATAAAATCTTTGATATCTCAAATAGGGCCTAATCCTCAATTGATAGTATATTATGAGAGCTTCATGTAAGTAGAATCAAATGAAGAGTATGGTAGTCAATGGGTGAGGCTTACAAAATTCCAAGTGGAAGATACACTTATCCTAAATCAGATTACTTTAGTTGAAGCCAATACAATGCCAAAGAGAAGAGACTAGGGATATGTTCAAGATGTGACTACAATTTCAAACAATCTTCCTTCAAGGTAATAAGGTGTGAATGTAAATGTGGTAGTCTCTATGAGTCTTACACCTCTTCAAAATCATAACTTGGGAAGGATGACTCAATATTCATTGCTTTAACCTTAAGGCTCTTCATTGCCTAAAAGGATGCAAAAAAGGTTAGTGTTCCTTATATGAATATAATTTAATCTTTGAATAACAATAAGGCTATCATATCACTTTGGTAAGTACTCCACACACCCAATCAAAAATAAATACTTTAAGAGTAGTTATCCCTAATCCATATCAATCCTCAAGCATCAAATCATGGTGGTGTAGCCCTCACAAATGTACCTACTCATATTATCTAACCCTACACCAAATATGAAAATCCCCCACCTTTCTACCTTACCCTCATTACAGGAGACAAGTTGGTCTATAATTGCATTGTGGATAGTGTGGCATGCACATCAATCACATGTAAACTAGCTACAAACAAGTTAGGCTTGAAATATGATCCATATAGTAAAGGATTATTTAATATTGATGGGACACCAACTAAGTCATTAGGCCTTATCAAAGGTTTAAAGGTATTATTTCATGACTATCCAATATTTCCAAATTTACAAGACATAGTGGTAGTATATTTGCTTACACATTTTGTTATTTATATATCAAGAGACATTAGTACCAAAATAGGAAGATATATTTTTATTGGTTGGTCCTTCTTGGCCTTTAAAATAAGGTATGGAGCAAAGGTGACTATTAAAACACAACCATTTTCCAATTTCCACATTGAATCACATGTGGAAGCAAGTTCTAATCTAAATTATATCATAAATAAACAAGAAGAGCATGCTATAGATGATGGATCATCTTCCAAATTTGAAGCTATCTCTAATCTATTTCTAGATGAGTATAGTGCTAACACTTATGGGTCTGATCCATATACTTTAATTTAAGATACAAGTCCTAGCACAAACATCATTCACAATGAGGGTGAACAACATTTTGAGGTAATCCTTGATGATCCTTTCCAACAAGATACAAAAGGTAACTATCTTATTCATATGTATAATGATGATCAGTTTTAAAGTGTGATAGATCATAATGATAAGGAGGATAATTCAATTATTCATACTCAAAAGGAGTAATTTCATGGATGTGATAATCATGAAGAAGAAGATTATTTATGGTAGTAGTCCCTTGTCATAGTTCAAGAGTTTGAATAAGTGAGTAAGCTAACTATGCTTCCTAAAGAATAAATATTGAAAGTGAGGTAATTTGTGGACATAAGGAGCATGAAGAGAAGCATAAAATCATTGTCAAATAAGCTACATCATTTAAAGAATGCAATCAAGCTAAGGGATAAGTTTCTATGATTAAAGAGTAGCCTAATCCTCAATCAAATGTTAAACCACTTCCAGACATGTTTGATCAACAAGTAGACAATTATGATGGCTTTAGACATCAAGAACATCATGGTCTATCTGAAGGTGAAGTTGACCAAGCTTTCATGGTTACCAATAACTAGATTAACTAGCACCGAATGATCATCAATGAGATCAAGAAGGTTGCAATATCAAGCAGTCCTAAAGAAGAACTATAAGGATCATTCAATGGAGTTCTAATTCATCATCTTCACATGTAATTTTTTTCAAAAACCATCCATCATATGGTGAATTACTCTCATGGGGAAATTATGACTCAAAAAATATTTTATTTGATCCTAGTTGAAGCAAGAGAAATGGTTACATAACATCAAACATGTTTTTAGGTTTGTATATATTAGGTTAGGTGTGTTATTTGAGTATTTTATGTGTGGTTTTCCTTAAATCCTTTGAGAGTAGTGTGTATTTATTTATTTTTATGACATGTGGTGTGAGTTTGAAATATTTATAAGGCATATCAGTTTTAGATTGAGTAAAAGAGTGACTCCATAACCCAATGGAAGGAGAAGGTTGCTAGTCTATTAGCATTATAGGCATGGTACTCCTATGAATTACTAAGAATGTTGACTATATTTTTACCCCAAGTCAAAATTGGTCAACCCATATAGGTCTAAACTTCATAAAGGTGTATAATTATTGTCATGGTCTCTAGTTGACCAAAATTATTCCATATGGTCATATGTGTCCTTGTCTTATCTTGTCTAAGTTCTGGTCTTAGGTTCACTTGTATGGTCCTATGGTCAATAAAAAATTCTTGGAATGATCAAACATATTTAAAGATTAAATATAATCTAGGTCATTATAAAAATGTTTTTGAGGTACATTTAATTTCATATTATCATGCTCTAACTTTTATTTGACTTTTACTTCTAGAAGATCACATTTTCACCACCTTTTGGCCCATAAAGTAGAGTTGGATGTAACACCTAGAGGAGAGAACATTTTAATAAGATTTAAAATGTCCTTAGTGTCATAAAAATGTTTAATAAGGTTCAAGAATAGTTATAATCTGATAACACCTATAGTTTAATGTATAATCCTTGTAAAAAGACACTTTTCAAGCACTTGTACAACATTGAAATATCATTTTTAAGTTTAAAATGGTTTTTAAGTATCCCATGAAATACCTAAAATTATTTTCCATTTATAGACCAAGTTTATATTCAAAAAACACTCCAGACACCTTTAATCCTCCATCATTGGCTTCACAAGCTCAAGAAGGCAAATTTGTATTAAATGGTATGGCTATGAGAGATAGAGTTAGGAGCTGAAAATTTGGACATTTTTAAGGGTGTAATTAATCATAAAACTATTTGCATTGTTTTTTCATATTGGTTCCCTCTTATTTATAAACAATAAATAAGAGTGACAATAGGTCACTATAGCTTATTCATCTGAGAGGGGTCTATTCTTGCACCTTTTTATCCATATAATAATTCTTTTTTTAGAAAATAATTATTTGGGAGTTGGTTTTTATATGATTTTTTACTCCTTTTCATGGTAGTTTCATTATTTGAATCGTCTCCATGAAGTGCTTTCACTTGGAAGAAGAATGTCTTTATATATAAACTATGCTAGTAGATTCTACTACAAGTTCTTATTTCCTTTCTATGGTGGTCATTATCAAAGGTTGTGATTTTTAATTCATGGAATCTCACTTAATTTCATGTAATTCATGTTTTTGTATGAGGATGTGTTTATTGTTGATACTCTTCAAGTGTGCTTGCTTTATAAGACATAATCTATGTGAGATAGTCTAATAGAGGTTTGAATGCCATTTTGGATAAATTACCATAAATACATCATATTTTGAGGTTCCTAGATGATATTATACTCTTGAACATGAATAAAAGTTTAAAATAGGAGTATAAATGTACACTTTTCCAATGAGAGATTGTTGTTTCCTTCATATACATGTTGTACAAAATATAAGAGTAGTTTAAGGATGCTTACAGTCATGAGAAGAGACTTTATTTAATTATCTATGCATTCTATAATCTTGGAAACCTCACTACCTTCATCAAATTTTAAAAATTGACTAGAATTCTCTAATTCATAACTCATAGGGCTTATGCATAAGAGGACTATGTATGCAGTATGTACATGACTATAAGATGAGTTTTACATGAGGATAAACATTGTCATAAGACTTTTTTTACCATTGATAAGTGTCTAGGAGGTATGAAATGTCTTGATAGACTTGATAAGTTTAGACACCTAGGAGTTGTCTTTGTATCCCTAAAATTGTCCAATAGTGACTTACATGTCGTAAGCATGTAGGTCCACATTTTGGAAGAAGATCAACATAATCAAACCAACATAAGGGATCTTCAAGAATATAAAATTACCTATGGTAAAATATGAAATAGGAAATAATCCTTGAAAGATAACCTAGGTGTGTTTGATAGTAAAGGATGATAAATGAGAGTGAGTTGACAAACAATCAAAAACCCACTTACAATACTTTGTATAGAATATGGAGAAAAGTTGAGAATGATATGAGGCTTGTCATAGGATTTGTAAGACCTTAATGGCATGAAATAATTTTGTGTGAACCTATCAAACATCATGACAACTGAAAAGGGAATGTTCAAAAAATTTATATATAGTCACTAACCCTAATGAAGACCTATAGTCTGTATAGACCAATAGGTCAGATAAAGGTGCATATAACAACTAATTATGAGTAATTATGTTTTAAAGTGTTTCAATCTATTTTTTAATTTAAGTAAAGTCAAAGGACGAGGATAATATGGTATTTATAAGGAAAATTCTAGAACATAGAAGACATAATGTTCAAATAGCCCCAAAAGGGCACCTATAGGTGGTTAATGGAATAAATTGGTATTAAACCCTCAGATAAGATACACAAATGTCTAAAGATTTTTCTAGACCTAAAATTTAACTACAAATAGTTCAAGAGTAATATAAGATGAATGATGAAAATGTAAAGAACTCAATCTCCAAATACACCAAAAATATAGTTAGTGACCCCTCACAAACACCTCTTGTTTAGAGGGTTGGTCTATTTCCAAGTTAAGAAGAAAAGTTGACTGAGGTGCATGAAAGATGTCCTAAACTCTATTAGAACTATATAAAATTTCATTAATGAAATTAATATTATATTTGGGAGATGTGAAGTCCTAAAACACATGAACATAGTCAAGTGACCCCAATAGGCACCTATAGGCCTACTTAGAGGGTCATCTCATTTTCAGGCCTAATGAAGAGGAAAATATGTTGGTAAATTCTCTCAAACTATTTGGAAACTTCAATCAAGTGTAAGGCCATTGAAAAGGTCAATAATATGAAGATGAAGGCTAAGTTTCAAAGTATGTAATCAAGCATTATAATAGTCATTATAGGCCTATCTGAGACACCATTCTAATTTAAATCTAAAGGAGAAAAACATAGATGTTTGGAGGGATATGAGATCTACCTCAGATAAATAAATAGGATATAGGGTCATTTTTAAACCAAAGTGAAACATTAGGAAGCATATAAGATTGATCAAACTGGTTTCAAGACCCCTAATCATAGTCAAGAGATAAGCTATAGATCTTTTGACTACTAGGGGTTTTGCTTGATTGAGGAAAGGATAAAGGACTATGAGAGGAATAAAATAATAAATATTATTTTATGTATGATTTGTTGATGAAATAAACATCTGATATATCAACGTAAACTTGATTGTATGGAGGAAAAAGATCAAAACTCAGTCTAAGCTTAAAACCCTATAGTTACACTAGCAAATCTTGTCTACCATGAGACAAATTGCTGTGTTGAGGACTCCAATGGAATGTTAATGCTTTGAAATTTAATTCAAATGGTAGTCATGGGTTTAAAAATGTTTTCATGTAAAATTCAAGGTCTTTTATAAATAGTGTACATATTCATTATTTTGTCTTAAACATGGCCCACTCTTTGGGCAAATGAAAGCCATGAGACTAAGAGATATTTGTTGACTAAAAACATAAAAAAAGTTTCTATAACTCATTTGGGTTATTTAGAAAACATTAAAACATTAAAATAGTCCCTTTATACATCCAAGTGGTAATAAACTTTAGTATTCAAGTCAAATGTCCTTGAGGTCTATCAGGAAGGTGATAATCTATAGAGCCCAAACACCCTAACCAGTGCACCATGAGTGTAAAAAGTCATAAATAATAATTAAATATAATTTATAATAATGTAAACATATGTTTTATATATTCTCAAAACTCTCATAGTAGTGGGAATGAATTTTGAGACCTGAAACTCCTATTTGACCTCTCTTGAGCTTAAGAAACCCTAAATCTACCACTCAAAGAGCAACTTCAGATGATCATACCACATAAAAAACTTTTAATGGGAATATGATAAATTTTGGATAATTTATTATGAATATCAAGAGGGTTTTCCAAGTGGAAAGAGGTTAATTAATTATATGTTCTGCATGAATAATCATTAAGACCCCAAACATGTCTTAAATCTTGATAGTGGCCAATCAAGGGAAAAAGACATTAAAATAACATATAATGAAACAATTTTATCCTAAAACATTTTTATGTTTTTTAGTTATCTAATGAGGTTACTCACATGTACTTTGATGCTGACATCTATTGTATGAATTTCCATAAATGCCCTATTTTTACATGTTTTTACTATTTTTTAGGTGTTATGGGAAGTGGAGAGCTTCCAAATCATGGAATGAGGTAATTTTGGAGATTTTATATCCATTAAATTCTAAAAAAAATATTATCATATTATGGAGGTGATTAAACTATGCCCATTTTATATGGTAATCTCAAGCAGGCTTAAAATGAGACTAGGTGGTTAGGCCATTTATTGGTTTGCAAACTTCCACATGGTCTCAGGACCAAAAAATTGACATGGATATTTTTTATTGCCTACTTAAATTTAAAAACATTATATTTTTTGATTTCACATGTGTTAAAAAATTATATAACAAGAAAATAGGGTTGTAGGTAAGGAGGCCTATTTTAAGAGAGAAAAAAGGTAGAACAATGGGCTTCCACTCAGATTTTGAAGATGAAATATAACATGGAGATATAATTACATATTTTTTACTATAATATTCCATAATTTTGTCAATATAATATTTATAAATCCCTACACAAGGAAGTTTACAAGTTTTTAGGGTTATAAAGAAACTGGGCCTAGTGAAGGCTTAAGGAGCAAAACAAGTTCTTGGGAATTATTTCAGGAACCAATATGGGTTTTTTTAGACATAATAACATATTTTAAGAACATTCATATAGTTTTTATTGTTTTAATAATATGTATTTTATTTTTAGGCGACGTGGACCAAACTAAGTGTGGGAAATGAAAAGTTTCAAGACACCTATGCACATGAATGATGGAATGGAAAACTAGAGGAGGTTTAGATCATCTTAAATAGTGATACACATGGAATTGGAGGTCTATTTATATTTTATCATAAATCATTTAATTATTTTAACTTTCACGTATTCTTTTTAATCTTTTTATACCATACCTCTCTCTCCCTCTCTTCACACTTATTTATATAAGCAACCACTTTTGGCTATGTTTTTAGAATACACATCTGGTATGGTGAAGGCATGCTAGTTTGAATATATTTTGTTCCTTTGAAAAAATATTTTCAATCATGTTTTGAGTTAATAAATTCTTTTCCATGTTTGTGAAGTAGTTCATAGTTTAATGACAAGTGATAATCAATTATCCTTGAGTTCACTTTACCCTTTCATGTTTTGTGCTAGTAATCTAATATCTAATAGGTCACATGAAGTTTAGTTAATTTCCTTGATTATATATAAGTGTAATGAATAGCTTTAGTGTATACAATAATACCTATTATTCATTCACCTTGAGAAGTGTATTTTATATCACCTTCATGTTTGAAATACTTATGTTAGAGAAACCTTTGATGTTGAAACTATCTTTATGAGTCATATCTCATAGTGTAAGTAAATTTTAGTCTAGTGGAGATCAACATGGTGAATCACCTCATTATAATAGGTTACATTCATTTTCCTTCTATCCATTTTCAACCCCAAATAATTTATTATTATGGGGGTGATGATCTTGAATGAGCATATTAAGGGAGTTAGCCCTTCAATCTAGAGGTTTACCTCTTCTATAGGTAACCCACAGGCCTAGAGGTAATCCCATGTTCCACTAAATTTGTAACAATATTGAATTATCTCTCCAAGGGTGTAAAACTAAGTGAAAACAATCCCTAGTTACCATAATGATTCCCCATTTACTACATCAAGATCATATTTCTTCACCATGTTTTAATTTTTGACTGAAGTCAGTGGACCATCCTAAGAACTAGAGGATCGAAAGTTTTGGATTCCATGTCATCCTTGTGAGTATTTTTTGGAGTGTATTTCCCTTTCCAATATATGTGAATGTTTGGATTATCCATGCACAAACCCTAAGATTGTTAATTTTAGGTAGGAAAATATTATACTAAGGTATCATAACATTGTAATTGTATCATCAAGATGAATCCAATGACTTTTAACTTTCACAAGTATGCAAAAAAAAAAAAAAAGGACTTCAAAAATTACCATGATGATGAAAACAATAAATTATTCTCAGATAAAAAGTTTTTTTGATCCTTTAGCTCTCAGAATAACAACTACACCATATCCAAACAAAAAGACTATTTCACAAAAACTTGCCTGAATTGATGTTATGATACCAACTTTAATGAATTAATTAGATAAATCAAAACAATATATCACATTAATTTGAGTAGAATAAACATATCTACAACAATGATTTATGAAAAATAAGAATACTTGATAAATATGATTGAATTGCTTCAAGGGGGAAACCTTTAAAATAATGTGATAAGAACAAAATTCAAAATATGATTTTCAAAGATTAACTAGTATATGTATATATATATATATATATATATACACACACACACACACACACACACACACACACACACACACACACACACACACACACACACACACTTAGTCCATGATTATTCCATAGGTTGACCCTAATAATAATATAATAATCATAGATAAATGTGACAAAATAATATGAAAAGTTATGTAAACCACACATTAGCCACATATCCCTAGACACGTTATAGGTTAAGGACATAGAAATATATTTTTATTAAACCTACTTGGTATAAATGATTAATATATTACTTAATTAGGTAATAAAATTCAAGTTCTTTATAATTTTATGAATAACATAATTGGATAAACTACATTAAATATAGTTATTGGATGAGATACATTAGCCATAATTTGTTAGATCATGCCTAATAACCTTAATTACATTTTTGTAGGAATGCCATGGATACATGAGATGACCATAGTTTAATCTACTTTGCATTTGAATTTAAAGTTTATTTATCAAGGATACAATATACATGACCCTTATATTAAGATCCATTCTAGTATTATGAATTAACCCAACCTAAAGATTAATTCATTCCTCACATGAAATCATATGTGCAAGAAAATAAAATAATAGAGATAAAAATTTATTCTTTTTCTCCAATGCAATAATCATCAATAGGTTATATTCATTATGATTTTGGGGTTAAATATATTTTGGAAATGGGATATACAAGACAAGGACTAGGAACACATATACAAGGCATTGTTAACTCCAATTAAGCATTTAATTATAAAAGATAATAAGGACTTGGGTAAATATTATAATAAAATAAATCCAAGAAGGGAACACCTACACCAACTATTATTCATACACATTTCTTCAAATAGAATCCTATTTCAACATAGGAATTCCATAACACATCTACATTATAGTTGGTATACCATGAGATGATCAACAATAAAACTTACCTATATATTCAGACATTATATAAGTTTTAAAATTATGAATCCCTCTTATATATACTTAGAAATTATAAGGTAATATCTTACTTTTATCATAAGAACAGGTTTCATCATTAAAAAACCACCCAAGCATACTTTGGAGAAACTAAAGGCACTTATTTCCAAATAAGGGTAGATGGTCCAGACACCATTCGTAGACTTCCATATAAGGCAAAAAATATATCTAACTATTGAAGAGACAATAAAATATAATTATAGAATAAGAAAATATCTATGAATAGTAATTATTGTGGCCATGTTAAAAAATTATGAAGATAAATTTCTTTGACAAGTTTTACATGATTACTTAAAACTATTGCCATGGGTTCACAAATATATGTAGTGAATCAATCCTACATTTCACATACATAAAATAGTATTATACTTAGATGAAAACCAATTAAGCAAAAAAGTTATAAAAATGAATCCACAAATATCCCTTTTAATCAAAAATAAAATTCAAAAACATTTAGATGTTGGTTTTATTCGAGATGTTGATTATCTTGAGTGGTTATTTAACATAGTAATAGTTACAAACCTTAGTGGATACATTTTATTTTGTACACACTATCATGATTTAAACAAGCAATTCTGCTTAGACAATTTTCTATTATTGAACATTGGTATGCATTTTTTATTCTACCAAGTTTTATGAAATTTTATAATTTATTGATGGATATTTTGGATGCAACCAAATCAATATTAATCTCACAAACTATGAAAAAAACATCAGTAATCACACCATGGGGGGCATTATATTATTCAGTTATATTATTTGAATAAAATAATGTATGGGTCACTTATTAGAGAGTTATATGACATTATAAACACTATTTATGATTTATATAACACCTCAATATTATACACTTATAAAATACAAGTCATGGATGTAACTTCAGCTTCTAGACCTTTATCCCTACTAAAAGGCTTGCATACACTATCTCTCTATGCTTAATTGATTAGCTCTTAATCTAAATAATTCATTATGATGATCCAAACCTTCTATACTAATAATAATTTTAAAAACCTACTTATCTTCCATCTCTACAAGTTCTAGACCCGCACCTATTTTCCAACTACCTGTACACTTGTGTTTGAATCAAATGCATATGCCAAAACAAGTGTCCAAACAAAACACAAGTGTCCATTTCCCTAAACTCATGAAAATTTAAAATGTAACATATTAATATGGTCAATATAAGTGTTTTAATTCAAGGTATTATCCAAAGGGATTGGTATAAATATAATATTAACCTTCATCCATCTCTCATCTAGAAAATATCTAGCAACTCACAAGGAAAATTACCAAAAGAATTGAATCAAGATTCAAGTGAGCAAGGATTCCCTATTTTACCTTATTTATATATAAATCATAGGGGAAACATATCTATAGGTCTAAATTAATTAACATTCCATGATCCACATTTTATATTTAAAAGTTAGGTCACCTTTGTCCTCAATTATCACACATTATATGATTCACGCATAAGCCAACACATAGGGGATAAATAATTCAGTCTAAGGCCCTATTTAAATTATTGGTAGTGATCATTAATATATGGCTCTTTTAGGTAGATTGATACCATCTACCCACTAGCCCATTTTTCCCACATCCACTATGAAAATAAATAATTAGGGTTTTAGTATTTGATAAAGAGTGATGGTTCATGAACTATATTTGAATGCAGTAGAAGGTGTCATAGAACTCAAAAGAATCCAAGTGGTATCATCTAGTTTCATCAGGTATTCAATACCATACACCTATGTTTGTGTCATAAAATATAATCGATGCAACCATCCTAGGTCAATATAACTGTCTCCAACTATAAATGTCAATTTTTAGAATTAGGTGACTATTCTAGAATCCAGAACTAGTCTACTTTCTCCTTATTATAAATCCATATCTATTATTAGGATCAAAATTATCTAATTATCTTGTTTTATTTATCATTTCGATATATAACATAGTTATAATTATTATCTTTAACATCTTATCAAAATAGATTTATTTTATGTTTTATCTAAGTTTCATAAATAATTGGCCTAATTTAGAGATAGTTTACCATATTTTTTCCCTAGGCTATCTCTACCCCCTAAAATCTAGAGTGAAAACCTAATTAGACTAAGGCTGCCTGATTTCTAATTTTTCAATGTAATAATTATTCAAATTTGATTTTCTTTATCATCATTTATTATTCCTTAGCATTTGTATGTGTTTTTTATCTGATTCTCATATAAGCTTTTAGAACATTTAAAATGGATAGAAAATATACTCTTCTTCATCTTAACCCTTAGGAGGGTGATAGATCCCACCCCTATAAATAGGTCTAAGATATCACTTATATAAGGGGTAAGGTCTCCCATTCTATAGTTTTAAATAAAGGTAATTGATGTAAAATACTTATGGTTTGTGCTTCTGATCCCCTAAAATATCAAATCAATAGTATGAACAAGTTAATAAAATAAATATAAAACTAAATTACATACTTAAAGTATCCAATACATGGTAGTTTTAATAATGAATTTGTATCATCATCTACTAATGATGTGCCAAAAAGGGTTTCATATAAAAATGAAAATATAAAAAAGAATACATCCAAAAAAGTTACTCAAAAATTAATCAAAAGGATAATAAGAGTGCAAGTGAAATCCTAATAGACATGCTTCAAAAAAAAGTGAGAAAATTACCTCATCCACATCTTATAATGAGATCCAATTGGATTTCTTCATTACCACTAAATTAAAATTTTCATTAAATTGAAATATTTTTTGCTACACACCATATTCAAATGTTTATATCACCTATAAATTCTATTATTACTATTATTCTAAATAAAATTTAGACCATTCAATAATGGGTTCCACAAACCTCTACTCTTAATATTTTTTCTTCACAACCACAATGTTTTATTTTACATACACAGATAATCACAGATACTTAGTGACATATGTTTCACCAATACATGTTCCTTGAAAACATAACAATTTTATTACACTAGGTTCATAATGGGGAGATATCTATGAGCATAATTTGGATGTGATCATAGGATAGTCTTTTCCTTGCACCTATTCCAAAAATACCAAAAATTAAAAAATCCAAATATTTTTAGTTTTTACACGTTATATTAGCTCCTTGGCATCTATGTTATTATTTACATGTTAGTTGATAGCATATAATTTATTGATATGCACACATTTTTCATGCATAGTTTGAGTATGATTTAAGCATACACATATACATGATCTATACACTTTTAGAAGTTGGGATTTCCCTCTACTCATGTCACTAGAATGTAATGGTTGTCCACCTTAATGATTATAATAAATACAAGTTATATCATTCTATGGCCACTTTAAATTATCATGTTTAAGCTCGTTAATGTAATTATACATTCCTTTATCCACATTTATATCATTCATAGTGTAATTTATTTATATGCACTTAACATTTTTTGATAACACATATACTTAGGGACTAGTATGATATGTTTATGTTGGTTTCTTATGATTTAATTTATGCACTTACTTGAGTGTCTTGACTTGTTATTATCTTTATTATTTTAGAATTTAAATATTCTCCATTTTTTGTGGCCCCCATGTCTTTGTTTTCCATTTTGACATTTGAATATGTCATTGTTTGTTACATGTTGACATTGGAATATGTCATTCTTACTTTTGTGGATATTTGACTAAGTCATGTCAATTATATTGTGTGGACTTTGAACATGACCCTTGTTTGAGATCTCCTTGGACCATTTTATTTTGAGTGATCTTATGTGTGTGTGTTTGATTTCCTATTGATCTTTCATTATTACTATCTAGACATTGTCATGATTGACATTATTTTTGATTCAATGATATATCTACCTTAACATGTTATCTCTATACTCTACATAGTACATTAATATTTTACATGCTTATCATATCCTTTTGAAGTAATTTAAATACCAATTTATTTTACCCTCACCACAAACTGGAGCATATCAATGGTAGCATGTCATGGAGGCATGACTTATAAATTACTTCATAGATTCAAATTTTAGTGGGGGGAATATTCTAAAGACATATTCTCCACATTTTTCATAGTTTTATATTAGAGTGGGGAATGATTTAAAAGCATGTTATCCATACTTACATAATTTAAAATTGGAAAAATGCATAGTTATATGATTTTTATACACATTTATGGTATAATTCTATACATGGGTACCATTTTTAAAACACTTTCATGAATTGTCATCACCCACTAGGTTGGACTTTTATAGACTATATTGCATTATTATACTATAGTATTTGTTTTAGTTTTAGGTATATTTAATATTATTAAATCACTCAATCTTTCCAATTTTATATGCTGGAGTTGATTACATCATCTAGCCTCACCAAATTTATATTATTAATTGAATTGTTTACTCACACTCACTAGGTTCTAAGTATGACTGGGTTTCATGGTTGAGCTAATCAAAACTATCGAATAAAAACTCATATTTTCTCTAAGGTCAAGGACATATCTCCTCCAATATATCTCTTTAAATATATGCACCTTCTCAATTTATATTTTTATTAATATTATTTTCATGAATTCATAATGATGCATATTTAAAATAAAATTTCCAAAAGGAAATATGGTTTCACCAATACACATGTGTTCTCATAAACCTTTCTCTCCTTTAGTTTCATTTATTTAAATGATTTAAATTTCATATTATATGCACTAACTATAAATTCTAACATGCACTTAGTTGTAGTTATGTCATCAATAAAGCACTAAAGTTGATCTCCAGCAAAGATAAGGTGTGTTATACACAACCAATTATACATTTGTTCTCCTTTAAATATAATTTAATTATTAGATTAAATGAGGGGTATATGTAGAAAGTATTTTTTGAATTATATAACACTTTAGTCTTTTAGACTTGGAAAATAAATATCATTGATGTACCTTCAAATTATAAACCTTTCCCACTCCCAAAAGGTTCATATACACTATCTCTATGTGCCTAATTGGTTATCTCTTAGTCTGACCAATGTTATTTTGATGACAGAAGACTTGTATCTTTCCAACAATACTAAAAACCTAATTATTTTCCAAATCTTAAATTTCTATACTTTCACCTATTTTCTAACTTCCTAGACACTTATGTCTTATTTAGATTCATATATCGACACAAGTGTCCTATCCCAACATAAGTGTCAAGTGCTCTAAAGCAATCCAATTTGAAATTGAAATGTATTTATATGGTAAATATACATGATTTAATGTGAGATGTTCTCTAGATGGATTTTTATAAATATAAGATCAACCCTAGTTCACTCCTCATATAGAAAGGAACTAGTAACTCACAAGGCAACTTACCAAAAGGATTCAATCAAGCACTCAAGTGAGAAAAGATTCGCTATTTTATCCTATTTATATATAAATCATAGGTACAACACATATAATAGTATAAAATATTGAAGGTTCATTCCATGAGCCATATTTTCTAAGTTAAAAGATAGGTCACTATTGTACTTGATTATCACACATTACATGATTCACACACAAGCCAACATGTAGGTGATAACTACATCAGTCTAAGTCCCTCTTTAGAGTATTGTCTATATAGGTAATTCTCATTGAAAGAGGGGTATTTGGGATATATAAAAACCATGTTCCCACTAACCCTATTTTACCATAGCCACTATGAATATTAAGGACTAGGGTTTTGTTATTTGATAATGAATGATAGTCCATGACCAAGATTTGAATGCACCAAAGTGAAGGTGACATATAACCTAAAAGCATCCAGATGGTTGAATCTAATTTTAAGAGGTATTATATAATAAAAACCTATGTGTGAATCAAATAGTATCATTGAGACAATTATCATGGGTTGATATAAGTGTCTATAGCTACATAGGTCAAATTTATAGAATCAGACACCTGTTCTAGAATCTAGATCTGTTCTACTTTATATCTATTATAGATCAAGATTTTTATCAACATTAGAAATATATAAGTATCATGTTTTGTTTATCATTGAAATATATAACATATCTGTACATTCTATATCTAGAATTTCATCATAATAAATTTATATGTTTTATCTAAGTTTCATAAATAATTGGCCCATTTTAGATAAAGTCTAACATCCTTGTGACCAAAGATACCTTTAAGCATTTAAATTTAGATTACATGAAATATATATTTTAGTGTCAAAAATTTGGTTAAGCTTTATTTATTTATGAGCAAACCTTAGTTGGGGTAGGGTTTCCTAATTTTTTATTTCTCAATGCAATAACTATTTAGTTTTGATTTTTATTATCATGATTGATTTCTCTTTAGGATTTGTATGTATTTATTATCTTATTCTTATATAAAATTTTATAACATTTAAAATGGATACAAAGGATCCTCTTCCTCATCCTAACACTTAGGAAGGTGATATCTCCCATCTCTGTAACTAGGTCCAACCCATCACTTATCCAATGGGTAAGGTAACCCATCATATAGTTTTAAATGAAATTAATCAATCTAAAATACATAGAATTTTTTATTATTAATCCATAAAATATGAAATCACCAATATGAACAAGTTAATAAAATAATTCAAAAATTAGATTACATACTTACATAATCTAATACATGGTAGTGTTAATCATGTGTTTTCATCCTCATATACCAATGTTGTACCTAACAAAGTTTCATATCAAGATTAAAATTATAATTAGAATACATCCAAAATAAATGTTTCCAAAAGTTACCAAAAGGCTAGTCAGAGTCCAAGTTAAATCATAATAGATATGCTTCAAAAAAAGTGAAAAAATTACCTCCTCCACATATTATAAGGAGATCCAAATACTATTATTCATATCACAAAATCTATGGTCATCATACAAATTGGTGTTTTGACTCTAAAGACAAAATACAAAGTCAAAAATATAGTGGTGATCATATCAATAATACATCAACCAAGAAAAACACTCACAATATGAGTACCTCTCCCAAACACAAGTACTAAAACAAAATATATGGGTACCAAAAGACAATTCAAAATAAGAGAATGGTAAAAAGAAAAAAAAAATAGATCAAATACTATTACCAAAGGGTTAAAAAATTCTAAATGATATACAATTAACAAAGGAACCAATACTACCAAAACCACTATAAAATGAAGCATGTGATCTCCCTTTGTTGGTTAACATAAAACAAAGAGGACACAATTCCAAATATTTATGACAGTGGTGATACTATTCATAATACAAAACCAAATATAAATAATAACAAGGGAAACCATGTATCTAAATATGTTCATAAGGTATTAACATCTAAGATGTACATGGATACAAATAATGGCATACCATAAAGTTTATAAACATAGTATGGCATGGTTTCTTGTTCATATACATATACTTAAAATGCTATATCACATGTTCAAAAATAACCTAAGAAGTTACATATTCCATACACTACTAGCATAGAAGATTTTTATGATCTTATACTACAGAATAAAAACTAGAAGTTTCATTACCACTTGATCATTAAAATATTTCTTATTTCCATCTGGGTTTCATTACATATAGTTGTTTCTTCATTACCACTAAATTTAAAGTTTCATTAAATTAAAATAAATTATATTACACACAATATTCACACACACACACACACACACACACACACACACACACACATCACCCACTCATGTTCATATTACTATTTTTCCAAATAAACCATAGATTATTTAATGATGGGTTCCATGAACCCTTACTCCTACTATTTCTACTTCACAACCAAAAAGTCTTATTTTACATACATAGAGAATCAAACATACTAAAATTATAGATATCACATAAATACATTATCCTCAATAAAGTTAATTACACTAGGTTAATATTGGGGAGATATCTATGAAAATCCTTTGGATGTAATTATAGGATGGTATTTTCCTTTCACATATTACAAAAATACTAAAAAAATAAAATTAAAAATTAAAAAATTCCAAATATTTTTAGATTTTACATATTTTATTAGCTCCTTATCATCTCTATTGGTACATACATGTTATTAGATATCCTATCATATGTTTATATATACTAATGTTTCACACATCTTTTAAGTGTGATTTAGGGATACATAGATACATGGTCTATTCACTTTTTCATGTTGGGCTTTCCTTCTACTGACATCATCAAGATGTTAAGGTATTCCACCTTTGTTATCATGATACATATAGGTTATATCATTCTATGGTCATTATATTATCACGTTTGAGATCATATATATATATATATATATATATATATATATATATATATATATATATATATATATATATATATATATATATATTTACACATGCCTTTATCTATGTTTATATATTTCATAGTACTTTGATATGCTATGTACGTAACATTTTTTTTCTAACACATATATCTAGGGATTAGTATGCTATGTTTATGTTGGTTGATTATGATTTAATTTATGCACTTCCTTGAGTGTCTTGACTTTATATTATCTTGCTTTTTTGATAATTCTAATATGCTTCATTATTTTTTCCCTCATACCTTTGTTTTCCTTTTTGACAACTGAATATGTCATTATTTTTTGTATGTTGACATTTGAATATGTCATTCTTGATTTTTTGAATATTATACTAACTCATATCCCTTTTATTGTGTGGAATTTGAATATGCACCTTGTTTGATGTCTTCTTGAACCATTGTATTTTTATTTCATTCTTAGTGCTCTTGTTTGTGCGATTGATTTCTTGTTGAGCTTATACTTTTACTATCTAGAAATTATAGAGTAGGATTACAAGATGCATTAATCCATGTTTTAGTCAATAAAATATCTTATAAAAAATCATATATACAATAAAACATAAATCCCACTCCATCATGGGGTGTTGCAAATTAATTCTAAGATTTATTTAAATAAAAAATACTACCAAACCTTCCAAATAACATCCCTCTTGAGAAGTGCAGATAATAAGCATGGTTTCCATAGATTTGGTGATCCTAGTCTATGTCAATGATTATTATCAATATTTTATCATTTCTTAGTGCACCAATGGATTAGGATCATGATTTTAATCAACTTGTGCAAATAGGTGAAACTTTTCTATAACAATTTATGAACAATAAGTTTACATGAATGAAGATATAAAAATGGTGGTCTTGGCTCACTTATTTATAGATTTCTAAAAATAGTTAGAATCAACTATGATCATACATATTGAGATCAAGATGTGTGGCCATGAACTAATTTAATTTTGCATGGATAGGCCATAAATATTTAGAATAATGGGGCATTAATGAGGCATGGGAAGGTTTAATCCTAATATTTTATCCATTTATGGCTTATAGATGTGACCTCATTGATGATTTCATGGTATGATGAAAATTTGAGGAATGAATTTATAATTAATAGTTTTTCAATAAATTCTATAGAATTTTCACTTAGGCTCTTGATTTGTTTTAATTTACTTAAGAGGATTTTCTTAATTTTCTAAAATTCTTTGGAAATATATTGTACACTTAATCAACCTGGTCAAAAATGTCATTTTATGAAGTGATAATTTGATGATAGCATAATTAGAATAAGGTCTCAGTTGTATACAAAATAATATGCTAGTTAGGGAATTATGGATGTGAAATAACACATGTACATAACGTGTGTCACTAAATTGAAAAATTATATGGTCTAGAGCATCATTTTATGTGGTTGAAATTTTAATTGAAGTGTTTTGAGAAAATATAATAATCACATAAAAATAATTTCCCCATTTATGGATACATTAGCCTAAATAGGCACCTATATGTGACAATCTTGAACCATTTAACACATTTTTAGTGATTTTGGCATAGATTACTCATTGTCATAGAATATTTCTTAGATTGAAAATTTTAGCAAAATAGTGATAGGAATTAGATGTACACATTTTTAACCTATTTGATAAGGCATGGTGAGACATTTAGTTGAAGTGACATCTTTTCAAAGAATGAAAAGGTCACTATAATCATAAGAAATAAATTTCATTCCTAGTTTCCACTTTTAAAGTTTACTTGAATTACAGATAAATAAGTTTACAAAATGACCCAAACATCATTTGTGTGGCCCATGATAACCCCTTGAGGGGAAAATGGAAAATTCAAAAATATTTTATGGGTAGACACTTGATTAAAAAAATATAATCTCATTAATTTCAATAAAATTAGCTAGAAAATGGAGCAATTAAAATAAAGTGAAAGGAAAAATAGATCAATGGGGATAAAATTGTATCCCAAGATAAATAAAATATAGTAATTATAGACCTAGGGGTGAAATTTTTTAAAATCTCACTATATTTTGACCCCTGGGGGTAAAAACAAGTGATTTTTCACCCTATCTATATTAAATTTTGAGCTCCAATAACATGAGTGAGCTAAGAAAAATGGCCAATATACTACAGCATTGACATCTTTGGGAGGACATGAGAGAGTACCAGTGACCACTAAGGAATATATAATTGGTAAGTAATATGTTTTGTATTTAATTTTAGAATTTAATGTATTTATTATGTGTATGAATTGGTAGTTGGGGTGATCCTACCATTTTCCTAATTTTTAAAATGGAATATTTACCAATGTAAATGATAAGAATGTTAGGAGATCATTGATCTCGCTAATACTTCATGGGATATTGTGTCAAAATGGTGAGATCACTAAGACAATGATGATCTCACATTTTTGGGTGAAATTTTTCATTATCAAATGATTAGTTCACTAGGATTAGTAGGATATCCCTTCCAAATGATGTGACTAACCAACAGATTGGTGGGGTCATGAAAAATAGTTAGATCACCTTGTGAAACAAAGATAATGTCCTATTAAATGATAGGATCACTAAAACAATGGTGAGAATTCTATAAAAATTATAATGGGGCCCATAGGGGTTTAAACCAAGCCTAAAATTAGAAGAGAAGTAGACACACATAGAGTTTTAGTCTAGGCCTCAAAATTAGAAGAATATGATTTAGAAAGATAATTGATATTATCTACACCTTTTGATTTATAGGAGTGAGTAACAATTATCACATCATGGGAGTAATTATCTTGAGTTCTATGGTGATAGGGGTTCACAATAAATGAGCTCATGGGCATCTTGGTAAGAGTGGACATGTATCACCTACTATACATATCAGTTATTAATGTAAATAGAGCATACTTGTCAATATTGGTAGAGAGATGCCACTCCGAGACTTCCACCTTTCATCTACCAACTAGGGACATGATGTTGACACTAGAGGATATGTACTAGATTCTTTGAGTACCTTGTGAGGACATAATATTACATGAATGGGGGTTAGGAGATAGGATTTGATGGATGACCTACCTAGGTTAGTCGAATAGGATATTGTAAATGAGTGGATTAATGTAGATGGATTAGAGGATTTGAATTATCCCTTAGAGGGTGGAGAAAGATAATGGACATTCCCCCCTAGGTATTGGTTTTGATAGCTCTTATTAGTAGCCTTCTATTTCTTGATAATACTAGGCAATACTTTCCCTTGGGGTTGATCAATGTAGTATAGCAAATTTTTGATCATTTGATGTTTTTTATCCAGGGACCTATGATTATAGCTAAATTTTATAGGGATATACACATCATCATGTATATGGAAGGGAACAACATAAGGCATAACACATTACTATAGGTATGGGCCTGATAGCACATTGCAATTGTACATCTAGTGTAGCTAAGGTATCACAGGGGACTAGAGGATCCCATGGCTTGGGTATTGGTACCTAATGTGATTAAGGATTTAGGGACATTTAGGAGACCTACCTTATTATATGTGGGCCATAATTGAGATGGAATTTGGGGATTTCATTTGGATCCCCTATATAGGGACATAGTTAACATGGGTGGAAGACCTATTTATGATTGGCTACATGATCACACCATACTATATCATAGGCTAACATGATTATACTATGGAGAGAGATAGGCTATATTTTGTCTAGTGGTAGTTTGGTATATAATAGGAAATCCCAGAGGGTCAACATTACTTTGTTCATGTGAGTAGGGAGATTAAGGAGTAGGGACCACAAATGCCTAGGGTAGAGGTAATGACTAATTATGATAGGTTAGTCCACATTATATGGGATTACATTAATAGAGTTCTATATGTAGGGGTGATATATTCCTATGCTACATGTTGTTTGGGAGTATGACCCATTCAATTGACTAGGCCATTGCCCCAGTAGCCAATTTTGAGATAACAATGGGTTAGGATGAGGAAGGATCAGGGATAGTCCCTATTACATGAGTAGGATTAGGTGAAATTTTATCCAACCATTCCATTTTCCATTTCACTATAGGTTATATAGCCTTAGAGGCAATAATATTTGGTATAGGATATGGACATGGTTGAGCAAGATGGCTATGAGGTGGAGATAGGAGATGCCCTAGGTACAGGGATAGGTTATAAAGAGGTGGGGCCTTCTAAAATAGGTATAGGGATATGAAAAATATTAGGAGGGACAAGGCCCTTAGGTATAGGGAGTTCTGCATAAGACTAAGCCTTGATTAATAGGCTCTAAAGGCATATATTTGCATGCCTTAGACAGATAATAAGGCTACATGAAAACTATGGATGGGTTATAGGAATAGTTGGTTAATATATAGGGAAATACCATGAGGATATAAGGTTTGATCATAGCTAGATATGAAAATGTTATAGGTATTATTAAATAGGTGGTATAACTAGTAGGGGTTCAGGGCTGACTAGCCACATGAGATGTATAGTATGTGATTGTGGTTTAGGAGCAAAACTTTGTTCAGATGGAGATGTAAAGGCTAACTCACGAGAGAGATGAGGGTTAGCACTGGGTCAGATACATGAGCATGTTTTTTAAGAGCCTTAGATGATGTGATTTTGTCGAATAATTTTGCCTTATACATAAAGTATAATTTCTTACATGTCATGGATGAGATAGCCTACTAGAGGTAGGCATATGAGGTGATAGTTCTTATGGAACTGAGAGTGTCATCCTATAAGGTGTATATGAGGTCACATTAAACTAATTGGACTTCCAATTTGAGGCATGAGTTAAAGTTGGAGTAGTTAATGATGCATCCAACTACACAATAGGTTGTCATGGGTCCTTCACCACTATGTCCACTAGTAACTACTATATCTGGGATAGGTTAGGGTCTTCATCAGAGTCCTCTCAATGGTGAGTGGGATGAGAGTTTATTATACTATTTCTACCTTTTTTTTGTATTTATGGGATATATAGATACTCTCTCAATGTATGGAAACATGTTTTGAGATATATGTATGAAACTCATTTTTGGCACACTACTACTAGTATATGGATTGCTAATACTCTTTAATCCTCTCATGATGTGTTCATTTATATTGCTCTTGTTATGATATGTGTTGATATGATAGTTTTAGGAGATTCACATCCTTAGTTAGCATATGAATATTGGTTTGTATGTTCTTCTTTATGTATGACTAGATGTTAGGATATAATTTAGGAGATACACATCACAAACTTACCATAAAAATAATCAATTAGACTCATAGTGTATGTTAATAGACGTACATCTTACATAGAGTCTTGTGTTAGGTATGGTACATTTTTAAAATGATCTTCAGAGATTCATTGATGCTTATATTTAGAGCACTTGGTGTTTACAATAGCAAACTAAAATTATGCATCATAAGTATGAGTAACTTATACTTACATTATATTTATATTACAACTGGTTGGTTCAAATGTGAATATTTATAACTAAGAATAATGATAAAAATATTACCAAAATTAGAGTTACAACTATTGCCATATTAAAAAAAAACAAAGAAAAAGATAAAAATAATACATAAATGTAACCTAACTTAAAACCAAGATATGGACAATCAAGATTGAAGTAGGAACAAAAATGTGTAAAAATAAAAATAGAAAAAATTATTAAACAACCTGAAATCACATTATGAATAATAAATATCCACGTGTATTAACAAGATGTATTGGAAAATAAAATAATAAAACAATTTAAACATAACTCCAAAAAAATTATGCCTAAATAAAAAGTAGACTCAAAAGTGTTTATATAATGCATTCAAATACAAAAGTACAAAACAATAATAGAAAAAAACAAAATAAAAAAACAAATGACAAAAATAAAGGCATAACAAAATGCTAAGAATATAAAGAAGAACATACTAAATAAAAATGAATGAATAATTTAAAAAAATAGATAAAGTAACCAATCAACAAAAGAATAATGAAAATATAATAAAACACTAATAAACAAAATAAAGGTACAACACAAACTAAGTAAAAATGAACAATAAAAAACCAAAATTAATAAATGAAGAGATTACAAAGCACAAAAAACAACAATAAAAATAGAATAAACACACAAAGAATGATTAGTCGCAATATTAGGGGAAATAAAAAATAATTGTTCATGCACATGTAATAGAGGCATTACTCTCTATGACAAGGAGATCCCTAATCTAATTAATACCAACAATAGTACAAAAAAATAAGAACAAACGAGATAAATTTTCCCCCAAGTGATTGGGAAAAAAAACACAAAATTAAATCGGTGAAATAGAAAAGGAAAGGGGTGGTCGAGATGACTCCAAATGTATGAGGCCAGTGGATGTTACCTATATAGTTCCATGGATGTGAATTCAAACATGAAATTAAAGAAAAAAATAGTTCTTCTAAGAAATCAGGTATAAGAAAATTGATGGTAAGAAAATATTATTATAGTGTAGAGGAATAAGGAAATGGTCTCACAAAATGATAAGTATGTTTAAATCATTACTCATAAAATGACAAGAGTGTGGGATCAGAATAAATGAAAGTGCAACATAATATGTTTTTTTTTTTTTTTGTCTATTGATTTATAATGTTTTTGTGTTTTTATAATAAGTAACATAAACAAAATATTAACAAAAAGCACATTGAACTACTTAACTAAGGAGATACACTTGCATAGGAAAGAGCTCAAACAATAGTTAAACCAGATGTAACATGGATCAAGAATATAAGCAATCACATTAAGAACCAACTAATCAAAGAGATGCACATCCAATAGTAGAAGTGATAACAACAACTACAACAACTTGTATGAATATAGATAATGACACATAAAAATTACTTAGTTGAGGATTTTCACTTCCACATGTAAGTAACACAACTAAATCAGCTATAGTGGTAGTTGTAATATTGTTAAGGAAAAAATGCCTACCACAAAACAAAAACATAATAATAGACCAACATTTAGTGTTGGATAAATATGAAGAACCATTTATCAAGTGACAACCATGTGTCGATGCCTCATTATTCACTTGTATATAAGAGAAAGCTATAAAATACTTTTTAGGTTGAACTACTTTGTAGAATTAGCATCAAGTGTGTTTAGAATGACTATAAATCACAATTAAGATCATAATTGGTTAAGGAATAAAACTATATAGGTTATAATGATCTAGGGTATGAAAATAATATTGTTCTAAGTAGAATGGCCTAGGATTACAATGGTCCAGAGTAGTACAAGAATATGGTTCACTTAGAATGGTCTATGGTAGGTAAAAAGATAGGATGGTTTAGCATATAATATCAAGTTAAAATGACTTCAACACAAGTTACTCCCATGTAAGGGCTCTTGCATACATTGGTTCAAAAGGTCATCAAGTATAGAACCAATTGAGATGTATAATATTCATGGGTTTTAAGAGTTATTCACCATTTATAGTAGCCAATCAGTATGCCCCTGATCCATAATTTATTGTGATGACATATAAGGTCAATCAATTGGGTTAAAACTTACCCTTCTTCTTGCATTCAACATTAGTGTTCTTTTGATTTTATTTTAAGACCAAATCACCAATTTCAAACTCCCTAAGAAGAATGTGATTGTTATATATTCTATGAAATTTGTTTTGACAGGATTGTAAGTTATTTAGGGAAACCAAACACTTACCATCAAGGAGTTATAATTATTACAATCTATAAACTCTATAATCTTCATCATCTTCAATATTATCCAAGGATACCCATAGTGAAGGCAACTCAATCTAAATCAGGATAATAAATTTTATGCCATAAACAAGGGAGTATGGAGTGGCTCTTGTGGGATTTTGATGACTAGTGAAATAAGCCCAAAGGGTAAGAAAAAATTAGCAAGTGCCAATTACACATAGATTCATTGATAATCCTCATTAGGATTAAAATATTGGTTTTATTTGACACCTCAGCTTAACCATTGCCTTTTAGGTTATATGGTGTGGATTTCTTGTTCTTGATTTTGAATTTTGCACAAAGATACATCTTGATTTACAAAGGATCCACTATTATCAGATATAATATGTTTTGGGATACCATATCAACAGATAATATGGTAATTTATGAACTTCTAAATCTACTTCTTGTTGATGTAAGTGAGAAGAATGGCCTTGATCCAGTTAGTAAACTACTTGGTAATGGTGAAAATATGCTTGTGGTCATTAAAAGATGATGGGTTGATTTTCATGATGAGATTTATGCCCCACATAGAGAATGACCATGGTGTAGTAATAAACTATAGTGGAAAGGAAGGTAAATGTATCAAATTAATATTTTATTGGAAAGAAACACACATTTTGATGTAATTATAAGCATTTGTTTCCATCTTAGGTAATAGTAACCTGTTATGAGGAGATTTTTGGCTAAGACTATACCATTGATGTGGCACCCACACATTCCTTCATGAACCTCCTTAAGTGTTAACTTAGATTATACAAAATATAAATAATGAATTAGTGTTCCATCATAGCCTTTATGATAAATCACATTTCCAAGCAAGGTATAATGGGTTATGTAATGAAGGAAGTTTTTTGTCAGTTATTATAAATGTCAAGTGGAAGAATTTGGTTAAAAAAATAGTTATAAATGTCTAAAAACCAAGGTATATTAGGTGGGGGATTTGGACCAACAATAGTACTTACCCTATCTAAATTTTGAATTAAATGAGTAGGCTATAGGATATTTTCAATGAGAAATTGATACTCTTGATCACTACTAAAAATTTGTATCATGGACCCGATTATTTCCATTACATTAGTTAATATATTTTTATACCATGATACTTATTCAAATTGTAGATATTTCAAATGGATCTTGAGATTATCCACAATATGATTTTAAGGTACAAGTTTGTCATCTCTGGTTTGATATTGATTGGTAGTTTAATTTATAATAAATTAGGAATAACCATAGACCATTAACTGTTGGATATCCAACTATACTGCAAGATGAAATCTTGAAATAAGGGCTTCATTTTCATCCATATTATTGGTACAATGAAAATTAATATGAAATTCCTTGGGAATCAGATCCCCTTGTGGTGTAATCAACAAAATGTCAGCCCTAAATCCACAAGATGTAAATGATCCATCAAATTATAATTTCCATTATTTATGCTCATGTATTACTTCTTCTATTGTCATAATAGAATTTCTTAGAAAATAAAACCTAAGTGGTTGAGTGTTTATAATAGGGGTTTCCACAATTTGATCTAAAATGACCTAATCCTTGATAAATTTTTTTATTCTAGTAGTTAAAATCAAATTCACTTAAGATATTGACCCATTTGGCCATATGACCTATGAGAGTTTATTTGGATAATAAATATATGAGGGGATCCACTTTAGCAATAATAATAATAATAATTTCATAATTTAACATTTAGTATCATAACTTTTGGGAGGTGAACACCATTTCTAAACATGCCTTCTCAATAGGCATATAATTATGCTCATAATCCACAAGTTTTTATCTCAAATAGTAAACTACACGTTATTATCCATGCTCATTATGTTGGGTCAAGAATGCCCCCAGTGCATGTTCAGTTGCTGAAATATAGATTATCAATGGCTATCTAGGTATTGGTAGTCTCAAAATTGGTAGGTTGGCCAAGTATGTAATAAGATTAATAAATGATAATTGACACTCATTATCCTATTAAAATTAAACCCATTTATTTAATATATACAAATGGGTGGCACTTGTTTGTTAGTTATAAAATGAACTTGTGAATAGCTTGAATCTTTCCTTGTAGATTGTGGAACTATTTGAGGCTAGAAGGTGGAGGTATTTATACAATGGACTTGACCTTAGAAAGATACACTTAAGTTTATATTTGCAATAATAAATCAAAGAAAATTATTTGAATCAATACCAAAGATACACTTCTTAGGATTCAAATAAATTTTATACTCATGAAGTATCTTAAAGATCCTTTGTAGAACATCAGGATGTCTAAAACATGTCCTTGATTTAGCTAGGATTTCATCAAAATAATATTCAAAAATATCATGCATAATGTCATGGAATATGAAAATCATAGCATGATGATATGTGGTCTTGACATTATTCAAGCTAAATGTCATGACTTGTTAATATATTGTTCTCCATAGAGTGGTGAATGCAATTTTGTGATTGTCCTTTAGAGCTCTCTAGATTTTATTATATTCTAAGAATATTCCATGACGGAAAAAATATCATACCCAATAGTAGAATAAATAATGATATCAATATTGGGTAGAGGAAAATCATCTTGGGGACATACCTTATTGATATCTCTAAAATTAGTATAAATGCATATATGTTATGGATTTTTGATTACTGGGACTATATTTGATATCCATTCTGAATAGTCCAGTGGTCGAATGAATCTTACTCATGATAATTTATCTAGTTATACTTTTTAAAATATATCAATGCTTGGATGCATCTTTCTTAATTTTTTCTTGACCAAATTAGCATATGGATGGACAACAAGTGAATGCACAACTATGTGAGGGTCTAGAACTAGCATGCCAAAATAATCTCATGCAAAGATATCAACGAAATCCCTTAGGATGGTGACAATGTCATCATACTATTCATAAATTAGGGAGGATCTAAGATAATTTTTTTTGGGATTATCATAAGTCCCCAAGTTTACTTCTATAGTGTTTTTGACAAGGAGTGTATAACCATCTTCTAGAATAGGAGGTAGTATTTGATCCTAACCCTCATCTTCTACTTCAAATTTTGGTTGTTATTCCCAAATATATGTATAATGAAATGAATTTTAATTTACCCATTCAAGTAGTGGCCAACTAAAAAATATCTCTAGAAAGTCAAGATCAAGGCACTCAAAGACCTTTTGTTGTTTATATGTGATATTGGTACTAGCTATGGAACTAGGACTTGATGGACCTTATACATCCTTTGGATATGAGAAACTTCCCCATCCAAGAGTACCTAAAATAGGTTTTAATTCAAGGTCTTATCCTTTAATTTACTATTTCCCTAATCAACGAGCACCTCAAAGAGGTTTTCACCTACAGATCTTGATAATTTATCTTTTTTGTGACCAAGAAAGTTTGCCTACTCTCTAAAATAAGTATAATGGTCCAAAGAGAAGTCAAAGCCTTATTTATTATCAAAAATTGGAAAGCTATCTTTAAGGCCCATGTACTCTATAATAGATTCTTCATTTTAGAATTATCAAGTGGTATGATAAAAAAAATTCATCCCAATCATTGAGTTTTAGATTGCAAAGGCAAAGGGGACAATGGGATGTGATAGTAATTATGGAGTTTGAGTCAAATAGGTTTATGTTATCAATCTCATCATAAATACTATAATGGGATGTTATGTCATTTCTAGGAGTCTCTTTGATAGTCACTTTTGAAGAATCACTATAAAAATACATGAGGTTACCCCAAGGTAGTATAAATCTAAGACCTTAACTAATGTTTAGCCTACCTACTGATAATGGCTCTAGGATTCCTTTCTCTCATGTTTGAAGGCCCATTCCTATAAGTTATACATAATTTTATTAGGGATAAAATATTTAGTATTTTTAAAAAAATAGGAATTCCATTATAATATAACTAGTATCCTTTAATAAAATCTTCTCGATCTAGATTTGGTAAAGTAGCAAGTATAAATATCACTCATGGTTTCTATGTATCTTGATTATTTTGTCAGATCATGTTGGGCCTAAAAGGGATTTTGGAAGGTTTGATTTTGTTGAAATATTTAGGAGACTAGGGCAACCTATCAATATGGAAGGCATATTTTAGATGGTATGTGATAATGCATGCATCCTTAAGAGTAACCTATTATACAAGGGTTTGGGGAATGGATCAGCCAAACTGGAAGAAAGTTCACATAGATTGGTATAATTGGATTGGGTGGATGAAAAAAAATTTATTTATTATTATTTATGATGAATTCATAACTAGGGTAATATATAATTACAAAATTCATCCTCTAAGTTTTTATAATATTGATAGGGCTAAAGATCAACAAGAATGAAGACTTCAATCCCATCATGGAGGAACTTGAGATACTATTGTAAAGTGAATGGGATGAATTATAGTTAATTGATCCAAGGATGACCAAAAAGTATGATATAAGGAAATTCAATATCCATAATATGGCATAGAGTATGATGGGATACAAACCCAATAATGATTGGTAAAGATAGTCTTTGAAGATTCACTTTCAATATTGTCATATGCCTTGATTATGATTGTTTCTAGTTGGATGTCTTTTATAGTATAACCCAATCACCATACTAACTTGAGGGACACTATGTTTAGACTTGAACCATTATCTATAAGATCCCATTTGAACTTATGGTTTTCAATTATGAATTCAATATACTAGGGCTTATTATGGCTAGGACCAAGAGTAGACATGTCTATTTGATCAAGTATAAGTTGTCAAAAAGGAGACAAATGCCCTATAAGTTTCTGTAATTATTCAAGATTAATGTCTTAGAGAATAGTGGACTATTGAATTAAATCATTCAAAATAGTTATGTGGACTTTAGACATAACCAAAATATCCAAAATAGAAATTTGTGTATGCATTCTACTTATTTGGTTCAAGATACTATACAACTTTTTAAAAGTAGTATGATACCATTTAGCCTTTATTGGTTCAATTTTTAGCTTTGGATATGAAGGCATAGTGTTCATGTTGGGTTTAATGTATGAAGAGGGAAAAATTCCCTAAAGGTTTACTCATGAGCATCTAATTATGATTGCACAATCTAGAGTTGGAAAGGAGGCATTATAATTAAAAGAAGGCAAAGGGCCTTGGATGGTGACTCATGAGAATATAGTTGTGTTTATACAATTTAAATTCAATAAGTAATAATTATAACTATAATAATAATGTAAAGGTCATTGGATGGTGACTTAAGAGCGTCTAGCTATATTTGCACAATCTAGAGTTAACAAGGAGGAATTATAATTAGAGGAAGGGGGTCCATAGATATTAACCTATGAAAACTGAGGTGAGATAAATTTTCTTAAACATAATGAAATATTAATTAAAGAAGAGGGTGTTGACCCTATAATGTGGTGTCTAGTTCTTAAGGAAACACATGATGATTCATGATCTTTAATGGTGATGGTAGTAACATGATTTTAAGAAATATGTCTAATAATGCTATTATAATCATAAGGCATGTCATTATAACCCAAGTTATTAGCATGGCTATTATGATCTTGATTATGATTCTAGCCTTGTGCTTGTTGACATTAGTATTTCCCTTGATTTTGGTTATTTCTTACTGGATACTAGTTGTGTTTAGGAAATGGGTCTTTGTAAATGCCCATATCTTGATTAGTGTTTTGCAACATGTGTTTTACTTCAATTTCAAAAATTTCAATAAAGTATTAAATGAGATGTCTCAATTGAACACATCAATAAATGTCATGGCCAATAACATGATGGAAGTTATAAAATTGAGATGCCTAATACCAATAAAGTTTGGGTTGATATTTAAGGAATGTCCTTGGTATAAGCCACATAATCAGATTAGATACTATGAGATTTTGAAACATGGCCTCAATATGCTCTCCTAGTATGTTGAATACTTTGTATTTATTGAATTACATTTGTGAAAGATCCATTTGTAAAGTATTTGGTGGATTAGGTGGGGATAGTTACATATTTAGAGTTGGTAAGGCTTCCAACATCTATATATATCTATATTTTGTTACTCAATTCCCTAACATGTTCTTGTTTTTGTTAAACCCTTTAAGTTTCTATTTTTAAACAACTTGAATAGGTGATTAGGTCTGATTAGACATTTGACCCTATGAATATATCTTGACAAGGCCCTAGTGTCAAGTGCCTTCTCAATATATACACCTTCATCTATGACTTTCTTGAATGTATTTGCATAAATGATTCATAGATTATGAGCTACCTAAGGGTGTAGGCTCTTTGTAAAAATATCATCCAATTTTTTATCTATCAAATTCTGTTAAAAGCATCAAACTAATGCTCTTTACTATTTTAGATATTTTATGAAGCTTTCCCCATCTCATTGATTGGCTTTACACAAGTTAGCCATATTTAACTTGTGTTCATTTTTTTAAGAGAAATGGTTGAATTTTTTTTAGATAAATCATTCCAATCTACCACCGATCCCTTAGGTTACTTGAGGATCCATTTTAAATATTGTCCAACCAAACTACATGTAAATAAGTGAAGCAATTAAACACTAATATAAGATACTTCTTGGCATAATATAAAAAATGCTTGAATATGTTCTCAAGGGTCACCCTTCCCTTTGTATTTGTAAAATTTGGGTGCCTTAAAGTGAGGTAGAAATAAGACTTAGATAATTATTAATTTAAATAGATACAAACATATCTCATCAAACTTATATTTCTTGACTCATTTTCCTATCTCAAATTTTAACATGATTTACTTCATCGAATTCTAGTCTTACATGTTTGGCATATTTTTTGATGGAATATAATTTTGTTGGAGTGGTATATGCCTCTAATGTGCTGATTTATTATGGATATAAACCCTAGATATAAATTTTTTTTTTGGTGTAATCCTTGAGTCAATTAGGTTAGCCACTAATTCTTAGTTTGATAAATGTTCCTTAAAATCTACTACTATGAATTCTAAGTCAAATATTGGGGTTAAAAACAAGCCATTTTCACCCTAGTTATATTAAATTTAGAATTCTAGTAAATTAGGAGATTTGGTATTTATGTGTGAGTGAGCTAATAAAAATGGATAATATCCTACACCACTAACATATTTGGGAGAATGTGAGAGAGTAACAATTACCATCTAGGAGTGAAGCATCAGGAAGTACCCTATTGTCTATTTAATTTTTGAATTTTATGCATTTATTACATAAAAGAAGTGGTAGTTCAGGTGATCCTACCATTTTAATAATTTAGAAAATGATGAGTTTTCCCACAAAAATGGTATTAATGGTAGGATATTAGCAATATCATTTATCCTTCAATGGGATCATGAGTCAAAATGGTGATATCACAAAGACAATGGTAGTTTCACATTTTTGGGTGCATTTTGCCCTATCAAATGACAAGTTTGCTAGGATCAGTGGGATTACCCTGCCAAATGATGAGAATGATCTAAGGATTGGAGAGGTTATATGAAATAGTGGGATCACCCTATGCAATAAATAAAACATCCTAATAAATGGCATGAACACTAAAATATTGGAAATAATGCTAGAATAAAGTATAATGGGGCCCATAAGGGTTTAAATCAGACCCAAAAATAGAAGAGAGGTAGAGACATATAGATTTTTAGTCTATGAATTAAAATTTGAAAACTATGATTTATAAATATAATTGGTATGATCCACACCTTTTTATTTTAATGATCAAGAGGTTATCACATTATGGGAATGACACTCCCAAGTTCTACAATGACAAGGGATCATGATAGATGAGCTCATTGGTATCTTGTTAGCAATGGACCTATATCACCTGACTCACTTTAAAATAATTCATGAAAATAGAGCATAAATATCAATTGTAAAATATATATTTTCCTCCAATACTTCTACCATTCATCTGCTAATTGGGGAAGTGATGGTGACACTAGAGGATGTGTACTAGATTCTTTGAATACGCATGTGAGGAGCCAAGATTACATGGATGGGGATAAGGAAATAGGTTGTGATAGATAACCTACATTATGTAGTGGAGTAGGATATTATAGATGATTTTATTGTCATAGATGCACTAGAGGACTTAGCTTGGCCCCTAGATTATGAAGCAGGACAATAGATAGTCTACCTTAAGATAGTGGTTTTGATATCTCTAAATAGTAAGTTTCTACTACCTGAAAAGTGTGGGTAGTACCTTACCTTGGGTTTGATTAGTATATTACACTATATTTTTGATAATATAATATAGTTTTCATTGATACCTATGATAATAGGGATCACACATTATCACATACAGTGGAGGGTGTAACATAGGGCATAACACATTGTTATAGGTATGGTCTTGGGAGCACATTGAGATTACACAACTAGTGGGTCTAGGGTACTAGAGGTAAATAGAGGATCCCATGGCTTGGTCATGGTACCCAATAATAATATGGATGTAGGGACATTTTGGAGACTTACTTTATTATAATTAGGCCATCGATGAGATGGAGGATGGAGATTTCATTTGGCACCCCTATATAGGGATAAATTTTAAATCATCAGATGAATTATTTGTGATTGAATGCATTATAAAACCATTATATATCATAGGTAAACATGATTATAATATGAAGAGATATAATATACATCATGTCTAATATCAATTTGGTATATAGCAAGATGTCTTGAAGGATCCACATTACTTCGCTCATATGACCAGGAAGAATAGAGAGTGGGGGCCATTAGTGACTAGGGTAGAGGTATTCCATGTTTTATGGGATTACATCAATGAATCACTTTATTTAAGGCTGATTAATTCCTATGCCACATGGTGGTTGGGAGTACAACCCATTTGATTGACTAGGCTATTACCCCACTAGCCAAGTTTGAGACATTAATGGGTTAAGATGAGGAGAGATCAAGGATAAGGCCTAACACAATAACAAGGTTAGGTGATAGTATATCTAGCCATTCCATTTTCCATTCCACTATAAGTTTCATAGCCTTATAATTTTTAGGATATGATAGAGGTTGTAGAGATGGTTGAGTGAGATGGCAAGGAGGTGGAGATTAGAGATGCCCTACGTACAAGGATATGTTCTAAAGACATAGGGCCCTCTAAGATAGGTACAAAGATAGGGACATGATAAGGAGGGGTAGGGACCTTAGGTATATGAAGTTCCATATTGTACCAAGTGTTTATTTATAGGCTCCATAGGGAGATATTTATGTGACTTATGGATATAGTAGGGTTATAGATCATTGTGGTTGGGTTGTAGGCATAGTTGGCTATTGCATAATGAGAGACCATGAGGCTATAGAGTTTAATCATAGAAAATACATGGATATTAAAAGTCTTAAGGGATGTGTGGAATAAATAGTAGTGGTTTAGGCTTGATTATCCACATGATATGTCTAGTATGTGATGGTGATTGGGGAGCTAGAATTTACTTAGATGGAGATGTAGAGGTTAACTGAAGAGAGAGATGAAGTGCATATTTCTTAGATGGATATATGAGTAGTGTCAATGAGATACTTTGTCGATGTGATTATAGAAAAGGATGATTCTTTGTGTGTAAATGATGATGTCCTATGTGCTAAGAATGAGATAACCTACTAGAGGGAGGCATATGAGGTGGCAGTTCTTGCAAACTAGAGAGTGTCATCCCATAAGGCATATATGAGGTCATTATAGACTAGTCAGACTACCAGGTTATGTCATGGGATAGAGTCAAAATAATTGATGATGTATCTAGCTTCATAGTGGGTTGTCTTGGGGTCTCTACCACCATGTCCATAAATATTCAATACATCTAGGATTGGTTAGGGTATTCATCATAGCCCTCCTAAGGATGAGAAGGATGAGAGATGATTGTACTAGTTCTACCTTTTTTTGTATTTATGAGATGTATATATACTCTCACAATGTATGGAAACATTTTTTGAAATATATTTATGACACTCATTTTTGGCATACTACTACCTATACATGGACTATTAATATTCTTATATTGTCTCATGATGTGTTCATTGATATTTATTTTGTTATAATCTGTGTTAATATTCTAGTTTTAAGAGATGCACATCCTTATTTAACATGTGAATATTGATGTTTATGCTCTTATTTATGTATAACTATATGCTAGGATATAATTTAGGAGATGCACGTCTTAAGCTGATCATAGAAATTGTCAATTAGGCTCATAGTGTATGTCAAGAGATGTACGTATTGCATAGATTATCATGTTAGGTATGGTGCATTTTGTAAATGATCTTTGGAGCTTCACTAAATTTTAGATTTGGATCACTTGGTGTTTATTATATCAAATTAAAATTATGCATCATAATGATTAGTAACTTATAATAACATTATATTTCTATTACAATTGGTCAGTTCAAATATGAATATTTATAACTAAGAATAGTGATAAAAATATTACCAAAAGTAGAGTTACAACTAGTGAAATCTAAACAAAAACAAATAAAGATAGATAAAAACAATACAAAAAAATAACCTAACTTAAAACTAAGATATGGACAATCAAGATTGAATTAGGAAAAAAATGTATAAAAATAAAGCAAGAACACATTATTAAATAACTTGAAATAAAAATATGAATAATCAAGATCCACATGTATTAAAAATATGTACTGGTAAAATAAAATAATAAAACAATTCAAATAAAACTTTAAACAAATTTAACCTAAATGAAAATAATATTAAAAAGTGTTTGTAGAATGCATTCAAACACAAAACAACAAAACAAAGGATAAAAAGAAAGGCATAACAAAATGCTAAGAATACAAAGAATAAAATACTAAATAAAAATGAATGAATAATAAAACAACAAAAAAGAAAGTAACCACTCGACTAAACAACAATGAAAATACAATAAAACACTAATAAACAAAATAAAGGCACAACATAAAATAAGTATAAATGAATAATAAAACACCAACAAAAATAAATTAAGAAACTACAAAGCACAAAAAAATACCAATAAAAATTAAATAAACACACACAAAGAATGGTTAGTCATAATATTAGGAAAATAGAAAATAATTTTTTGTGCATATGTAATAGAAGCATTATTGGATACAAGAGGGTGACCCCTGATCTAAGAAATACTAACAATGGTATAGTTAATAAATAAAAAATGAGACAAAGTTGATACCAAGTGATAGGGAAATAACAACACAAAATTAAATGGTGGAAATATAAGAAAAGGAAAGGAAAGGGGTGGTTGTGTTGACTCCAAATATATGAGGCAAGTGGATGTTACCTACATAGTTCCATGGATGCGGGTTCCAACATGAACTTTAGGACAAATTTAGTTCTCTTAGTAAATGGGATAGAAAAAAATTGATGATAATAAAAGATTATTTTAGTGTAGAGGAATAAGGAAATGAGATTATAAAATGATAAGTGTATTTAAATGATTACTCACAAAATAGCGAGAGCATGGGATCAGAATAAACAAAAGTGCAAGATAATGTTTTTGTTTGTTTTGTCCATAAATTTCTAATGTTTTTTGTGTTTTTAGGATGAGCAAAGAAAATAAAATATTAATAAAAGGCATAGGGAACTACTTAATTAAGGATATTCACTTCCATAGGTAAGAGTTCAAACAATAACTAAATTGGCTGAAATAGGGATCATGAATATAAATATTGGCATGGGGAACCAACCAATCAAGGATATGCATATCTAAGAGTATAAGTTCCAATAATAGATAAAACCAACTCTAATAACCTATATATAATATATATAGTGGTATAGAAGAAGTACCTAGCTGAGGAGCTGTACTTCCATAGGTAAGTGAAATAGCTAAATTAACTGAAACGATAGTTATAATCCTATTAAGGAAATAATGCCTACTAAATATTATAAAAATAATATAATAGAATAGTATGCATTATTGGATAAATCTAAAGAATCATTCAGTAGGTAAGAACCATGTGTTGATGGATCCTTGTTCACTTTTGTGTAAGAGGAAGCTATAAAATACTATTAATGCTAAACTACTTTATAAAACTAACACTAATTATGTCTCTAATGTATATGAGTCATAATTGGGATCATAATTGGTTAAAGAATAAAACTATCTAGGTTACAATGATCTAGGGTATTAAAATAATATTATTTTAAGTAGAATGACCCAGGGTTACAATGGTCTAGAGTAGTAGAAGAATATGGTTCTCATTAGAATAGTCCAGGGTAGGTCGAGATAGAATAAACATGGTCCAAGATAGGATGGCCCAAGATATAATAGCAAGATAATATGACTTTATAATAGGTTTCCCCCAAGTAAGGGATCTTTTAGATAATGGTTAAAAGTGTCATCAAGCATAAAACCACTTGAGATGTACAATATTCATGGGTTTTAGGAGTTCTTTGTTATCTATATTAGCCAATTAGTATGCCCTCAATCCATAATTTACTATGATGACATATGGGCATAACTAGTTAGGTTGAAACTTACACTTATTCTATAATTCAACATTAGTGTTATTTTAATTATCTTTTAAGACTAAATCACCAAATTTAAACTCCTTGGGGAGAATTCACTTATTATAATTTATACACAATCTATTCTGATAGGCTTGTAAGTTATCTAGGGCAGCCAAATGCTTGACATCAAGGATTTTTATCTCTTGTAATCTAGAAACTCTATAAACTTCATCATCTTCAATATTCTCCAAGGATACACATAGTGAAGGTAGCTTAATCTCAATCAGGATAATAAATTTTATGTCATAAATAAGGGAGTATGGAATGACTCCTATGGGGGTTTGATGACTAGTTTGATAAGCCCAAAGGGAAAGAAAAATTTAAAATTACCAATTATAACCAACATCATTAACAATCTTATCTAAGATTACAACACTAGTTTTTTTTATGCCTCATCTTGACCATTACCTTATCAGTTATATGGTGTGGATTTCTTGTGCTTGAATTTGAATTTTTCACAAATAGATTTAATATCTCAATTTACAAATGATCTACCATTATCAGATATAATACATGATGGGATACCATATCGATAGATAATATGGTAATGTATGAACTTATAAATATGTTTTTAGAATCATAACCACTGAGGGGGGGTGGTGAATCAGTGTATAACATTTTATTTTAAATTCTACCTATCATTCATCAAACATTAAAACTAATCAAGAGATATAGTAATGCATAATCAACCATTCATATGAGCATGAAGAAAGAACATAACACATAAACACAAGATCTATGTTAGAAAAACTCGTTGGGGATAAAAAAAAATTAAAACACCACTTTGAATACTATAATATAAGCAATATATCAACATTTAGTGAGGCACAAACCCTATAAAGAGCACCAACCCCTCACTAGTCAAGAACCAACTCAACTAGTCCTTTAGCAAGATGAAACTTGCAAGGAGTCACCCACCTCTTATGTGACTCAGCACTAACTTAGCCAATTCAAGAATAATTATACAAGATCTAAATTTTAAGATAACTCCCACTCCCTCTTGTCTAAGATCCAACCCAACCAAGATAACTTGATCACCTCAAAATACCTTATTTCTCAAATAATAGATGGTGACCTCTTCTTCAACTCTTTATCTTATTTATCTAAAATCCACTCACTGTCATAAACCTAAACACACCTCTAATGTATATATTATGGTATCTCAATATAAAATCAAATCATTCAGCTCTTGTCAACCTTCCACCTCTCTCAAACATCCTTCTAGGCTCCCTCACTCAATATGCCTTTTACTAGGCTCATTAGGTCAACTGACCTTGTCATCTACGTGTAAAAATTTTGATGTATTTTCATGAATAATACCTAGATATAATTTTATTGTCTACATGACCTAATTATACTCAAATATCTCTTTTCTTTTCTTTTTGTTCACATATATCTTAACTTACCCAAATAGGCCTATTATGCCTTGTATTTATACTAGACTCTTACTTTCACCCTCATTGATTAGACAAACATATATTATTCCTTATATAACTCTTGTAATAGGTCATTATACACTCTCCAAAAGTGAAAAACTCACTACATGGGTCATTAATAACCCATAGGGACTAAAACCACCTTTAGGTCTTACAGAGACCTAATGCAATTAGGTCTATCTCAACCACATGTTACACTTGGACCATCTTGGACCATCTTGATTATCCACCAATTAATGAAACACTTCAATTAACCTGAAATATACCACTTATAACATTCATATAGGTCTATACCACCTTTTATCTTATATCACTCCTTGAACCATGCCATTAGATCTACTTGTCATTAACCCTTCACACAAAGAAAACTTTTGCCTTACACAAATGAAACATACATTTAATTTTGAAATTTAATTAAATCATATTAATAAAAAATTTATGACCTCATGGTCATCACCATGTCCATTGGACATTACCAAGCATGTAAAAGGACCTCACACACATTCTTTCAACATGACTGCTCATAATGGTCTAATTGCTCCAAAACCAAATCATAAACAATTAACTTTACACATTTTCATAGGTACTTATCATGAATAATAATAAATTATAATTAAAATTTTATACCTCCATAAAATCATCATATGTAATTTACTTTTCAACTCTAGGTAAAACACTCCAAACTCATCTCTACTAGATGACTACACAGAACTACCAATAAGCTTGTCAACATAGTCATGATAAATGTTGTGTGTATATTATATAAGGAAACTTAAAATAATATAATTTAAATTAATATATAATTTTATATATATATAATTTCATAATATATATATATATATATATATATATATATAATTTATTATAGGACCAACTATTGGTCTTATAAACCAATTTGTTAAGTTACTCTCTTACAGTCCTTACACAGTCAGATAATCCATTTTGGATTTCATATTAAAACCTCTTAAGATAAATATCAACCTTTCATAAATAATTTATAGGTAAAATTAGTCATAAAAAACAACATAATATTCATGATATTATTGATCTAAGTATAAATATCCTCCAACTCACCATTCTAACTTACTTAGGACTATCATTTTGCCTAGTGAACCAGTCATGGGGAACATGTATTCAAAAACCTATGTAGACATAGTAAATAAGTATTTATGCATGAATTTCATCATTATATATCCTTATAAAATTTACAAATATATATATATATATATGTATAGGTCTAATGGCAAATATGGAACCTTACTCCATTATCTTAACTCAATTAGATAGGTCATTTTGTGAACACCATTTTTAACATTCTCAGTGAAATCCAAGGAATATAATAAATATTAATATTAGGTATATTTATTTAAAAATAACCTCAATTAATTATATCCATTCCTATTCCACTATAATCAATCCCTAAATGCATTTTCATACTGATTAGTTTTTCTCACTGTCTTCACTATTAGCGCAGTTTATTGATAGGTCAATAAGAATGACCAAAATAGTTGGAACAAAGGTTATAAATTGTCCAAATAACACCATGGACATCAATAATGATTCTATATCTTCTCTATAAATTCATTTTCATATTTTTTCTAATGCAACTTTTGTCTTTTATATACACTTATTCAAAAACAAGCATTTTTCTATAGGTTTGACTCATTGTCTTGACAAAATACTACCACTTGGATATGAGTTAGAGATTAATATACATTACAAAATCATAAAACTAGATTTACAAACCTATTATGGGAAATAATAATAAAAATCTTCACCATCAGGTCACTATAAGGGCTTTTAGAGGATATTAAACCAGTTTTCATTCTTAACATTTGTTCATATAGCTCTATCCCTAAAACCAACTTATAATACATGGAAAGTATTTATATGACCCTTTAAAATCTCTCCCCAATATCTCATCTTCCCATGAAATATTTGCATGTGCCAACAAGCATCAAAATTTCCTTCTTGAGTCTTCATCTCTTTAATGTACATACACAAGAGACACTTAAACTCATTTTCATGCTTTCACATTCAAATCAGGACCTAAAAATTCATGATAAATCCTAAAATAACCTATCATAACTATAGAAAATCTCAAATGAGATTCATCACCTTGGAAACTAATTTTCATTCCTCGTTAGGCCACACTAGGTCTCTTTGTACATTAGGTCTTAAACTATCAGTCACACTTTAGACCTTGAATATACCTTTAAACCTATTTCAAATATCTTAGTACCTCATACAAATTTTATTCACCCTAATACCATGATTACACAAGATAATAAGCCTCCAAACCTGATCAATAAGCTTCATCATGCCACCTAGGGTCTTAAGACAAGGTCAATGAGAAGACCATTAATGAAGAGAATACCCCTTTGTCTCATTCTAAGAGTCATGTGATTGCCTCAAAAACTTACTCCATTTATTTAACACTTTATTACACACTTTCAAGATCAAACATAAATATATCACTAACATCATGCCTTTACAAGCCATTTTCATGCTCAAGGTCTAGTCTATCAAATAGGCCTACTAGGTACCATACCTATTTGAGGCATTCAAGACACCTATGGTAGATTAATACTCACTTATGAAAATCTAAGATAGGATATAAAACATATCTCATCAATCTCTTTTGGCCATGTATCATTATACCATATAGGTCACTACCCATGACTGAACTAGCCTTCATGAACACACAAGACCTCACACTTCCTTTGGCATTAATGAACTCAAGAATATGAAATCAAATAAAAATCTCACCTTGACATCAATGATAGTGTCAAACACATGACATCAATGAGAACTTGCAAAAATCTCCCCCTGCTCATTGATGGCAAACTACATTCATGGCAAACCACATTTCAAGCTAAACATTATTTCAATAGACTTCCCCATCAATTTGATCTCTCCAAGATGGAATTTATCCCATTCAAGTCTCTTTTCCCATTTGAAATTAATTACAAAGGGTCATATACACTCTCACAAGGTCATCCATATATAGTCCTTTGATACTTGGACCTGATCATTCATAGAATAAGAAAGCTCCCGTTTATCCAAACCTACTTCTATTCAACATTCTCAAGAAACTTGAGTTATCTCCCATTAACTACATGATCCACCTATATCATGTCATTTTAAACCAAAACCAAACTATTTACAACATATTTCACAATATTATCAGACCTTGAATAACACAACTTCACCCATACATGGGCTGCCAATGATGACCAACATATTTTTTGTAACAACTATTCTTATAGGTCCCATATGTCCTTCTCAAAACCATATTCGACTATGCTCATAAGGGATCACAGGTCTTGAAAACACTTCTTAATAATTCTTTAGAGTAATTTAGGACAAACTTGTAATATAAACACAAAGAGTTATCTATAAAGATACAGAGTTTTATAATAATTATTAACAAAGAGTATTTTAAAGTTTCTTTTAAGAAACTATAACCTTAAAAATACATCTATAAAACTCTAATAACATCATATATTAATTTAAAACACTATTTGAAACTTTTCATTCCTCCTTACATTTAATATTGATCGTGAAGACCTAACACTATCCAACAAGACTCCACAAACCTTCTTTGTAGCTTATCATCTGCTCTTGATCTTACCTGAACCCATTAATCTCTTCATCTAATTTTATTTTCAAATTCCTTAGGTTTAATTATTGATTTGGATTTAACATAATCCTTATTATTATTATTCAATATTTTCAGTACCATCATGCAATCCTCTATGCAAACCTCAATCATAGGCTTCACAAGGTTAGCCATCTTATTCTTCTAAGATCACCTTCAACCTATCAAAAATCCTTCAAAGGACCTAGTTTGATACCAATTTTTTGAGTAAAACCACTAGTTCATGTGAATCAATGTATAATATTTTACTTTCAATTCCACTTATCATTCATCAAACATTCAAACTAATTAAGAAATATAGTAATGCATAATGAACCATTTATATGAGCATGAATCAAGAACATAACACATAAACACAAGAGCTATGTGCGAAATCCTCATGTGGGATAAAACCTACTAAAACAACACTTGGACTACTATCCTATAAGTAATGGATCAACATTTAGTGAGGAACTAACCCCACAAGGAACACAAACCCCTCACTAGTCAAGCACCAACTCAATTAGTCCTTTAGCAAGCTCCAACTTGCAAGGAGGAATCCACATCCTAATGACTCAAAAATAACTTAGCCACTTCAATAACACTTATAAAATCTCTAACTTTTAAGTATGATCCCATTCCCTCTTTACTAAGCTCCAACCCAACCAAGACAACTTGATTACCTTAAGACACCTTGTTGCTAAAATAATAGATGATGACCTCTTCTTCATATCTCTATCTTATTTATATGAAATAAAATCACTATCATACACATATATCACACCTATAATTAATATATTATGGTATATCAATATAAAATCAACTCATTTATCTGTTATCAACCTTTTACCTCTCTCAAATAGCCTTATAGGCTCCCTCGCTTAATATGCCTCTTACTAGGCTCATTAGGTCAACTGACTTTGTAATATACGTGAAAAAATTATAATTTATGTTCATTAATTATCCTATTATTTCCTTTTATTTTCTAAATTACCTACTTCTGCTACTAAAAGTTCTATTTTCTTTACTTTTTTTCACATATATCTTAACTTACCCAAATAGGCTTATTATGCCATATATCTAAACTAGACTCTAGCTTTCACCCTCTTTGGTTGTAAAAACATATATTATTACTTATAATACTCTTTAAATATGTCATTACACACGTTTCACAAGTGAAACAATCACTACATAGGTCGGCCATGACCCATAACGACTGAAACCACCTTTAGGTCTTATAGAGACCTAATGCAATTAGGTCTATCTCAACCACACATTACACTTGGACCATCTTAAAACATATTTAGTCTACCATAATGCATGAAAAAATTAAAATTCACATAAAATATTCCCATTATAACATTATTATATGTCCATATCACCTTTTATCCTATATCACTAATTGAACCATGCCATTAGGTCTACTTTCCATTAGCCCTTCACACATAGAAAAAGTCTGCCTTACACAAATGAAGAATACATTTAAATTTTACACATAACCATGTACTTAAATAGTATTAATTTTAACTTTATTACCTCATGGTCATCACCATTTCCATTGGACATCACCAATCAGGGTAAAGGAATCAAACACATTCTTGCAATATGACCACTTAGAACTATCTAACTGATCCAAAACCCAATCATAAACAATTGAATTTTAAAAATTACATAAGGAAATATCATTAATAATAATAAATTATAATTAACATTTTATATATCCATAAAATATTCATAATTAATGTATTCTTAAACTCTTGGGAAAACACACCAAACTCATCTCTGCTAGATGACTACATAAAACTACCAACAAACCTATCAACATAGTCATGATAAATTCTATTTGTAACTTATATAAGGACACTTAAAAGAATATAATTGACATTAATAGATATTATATGATCTATATAAAATGATATAATAGATATATTATTGATTTTGGAATCAACCATTGGTCTTATAGACAAATTTATTAAGCTACTCTCTAAGAGTCCTTACATAGTTAGATAAGACATTTTATCTTTCATATTAAAACCTATTAAGGTATATATAAACCTTAAATAAAGAATTTATAAGTAAAATGTCTTAAAAAACAACATCATATTCATTATATGATTCATCTAAGTGCAAATACCCTTTAACTCACCATTCTCATTTACTTAGGAATGCCATTCTGCTAGTGAACTAGTCATGGTAAAATTGACTTCCAACACATATATAGACATAGTAAATAAGTTATGATGATTTAATGTGATACTTATAAAATTTACAAACAAAAATATATAGAGTTGTAATTGTAAATATGGAACATATAGATCAAATTCTGAACCTTACTCCTTCACTATCTTAACTCACTTTGATAGGTTATTCTGTGAACACCATTTTCAATGTTTTCAATGAAATCCAAAGCATATAATCAATATTAACATGATTTATAGGTATTGAAAAAAAAAATCAATTAGATCCATTACTAAACCACTATAACCAATCTGTAAATTCATTCTCATACGGACTAATTTTTCTCATTATCTTCACTATTAGCCTAGTTTAGTGATAGGTCAACATGAATGACAAAAATAGTTGAAAAAAGGATATAAATTGTCCAAATAACACCATGGACATCACACATGGGTCTCTAGATTATCCATTTATTAATTTATATGCTTGGTCTAATGCAACTTTTATATTTTATATTAAATTCTTCAAAAGCAAGTATTTTCTTAGAGGTTTCACTCATTGTACTTAAAAACTAATACCACTTGGAGATGATTGATGGATTATTATACATGTTACAATCATCAAAATAGCTTTACAAAACAATTCTAGGCACTCAAAAATAGAATCTTCACTCAATATAAGGGTTTTGAGTGGGCTTTAGACCATTTTTTTTTAACATTTGTTCATACAACTCTATCCTTAAAAACAACTCCTAATGCTTGGAAATTATTTTTATTAGCCTTTACCATATCTCCCTAGGAGCTTAGCTTCCAATGCAATAATCACACATGCCAACAATCATCAACATTTCCTTTTCAGGTCTTCATCTCTTCAATCTACACACATAAGAGACCTTCAAACTCATTTTCATGATTTATCCTTAAAATCAAGACTTGAAACATCATGATAAATCTTAAAGCAACTTCTCATACCTCTATGAAAACTCAAATGAGCTCTAGTACCTTGGAAACTAACTTTGACCCCTCATTAGGACACATTAGGTCTCTTTACACATTAGGTCTTGAACTTCCAGTCACAATTTAGACCTTGAATATACATTAAAACCTCTTTAAAAAATCTCAATACCTCATATAAATGTCATGAACCCTCATACCATGCTTACACAAGCTATCAATCTTCCAAACCTGATCATGAAGCTTCATCATGCCACCTAAGGTCTTAAGACAAGGTCTATAATAAGACCACCAATGAATAACATACCCTTTTGTCTAATTATAATAATCATATGAATAACTCAACACCTTAATCACATGTTATAACACTTCATTACACACCTTCAAGCTCAAACATATCTATATTAGTATCATCATGCCTTTACAAGATATATTCATGCTCAAGGACTAATCTATCAAACATACCTACTAGGTACCATACCTCTTTTACATATTCAATACACCTACTATAACTTACTACAACCTCTATACATACAAGATAGGATATACAAAATCTCTCATCAATCTATTTTGACCAAGTCTCTTTAGACCATATAGTCACTACCCAAGACTGAACTAACCTTCAAAAACACACAAGACCTCACACTTGCTTTAACATTAATGACATTAGGCATATGACATCAAAGAAAACTCTCACCTTGACATCAATGACTAGATTAAAAACATGTCATCAATGATAACTTTCAAAATCTACTTCTTGGTGATATAAGTGAGAGGAATGACCTTGATCCACTTAGTAAAATATTTGGTAGCATTGAGAATATGCTTGTGGCCATCATTGGATGTTGGTTTGATTTCCCCAATGAGACGAAGGTCCCATGTAGAGAATGACCATGGTATATTAATCATTTATAGTGTCAAGGAGGGTACACGTATCAAATTACCATGTTTTTGGTAAACAACACACTTCTTGACATAATTACAAGCATATGTTTCCATCTTGGGTGAATAGTAAACCTATTCTAAGGAAATTTTTGGCTAAGACAACACCATTAGTGTGGGCCCCACACATTCCTCCATGAACCTCATTAAGAGATAAATTGTATTCTCCTAAATATAAATAATGAAGTATCATTCCATAATAGACTTTATGATAAAGCATGTTTCCAAAGAGGGTATAACAGGCTATGTGATGAAGAATTTGTTTTGTTAATTATTGGAAAGGTTAGGTGGAAAAACTTAGTCATAAAAAAATTATAAATTTATTAAAACCGAGGTAGTTTAGGTGGTGGATTGGGAACATCAATTTTGCATACCCTCTCTAAATTTTCTAGTATATGAGCAAGATATAAGAGGTTTTCAATGAGAAACTAATACTCTTGAGCACTACTAGAAATTTGTATCATGGACCCAATTATCACCATTACATCAACTGATCTATTGTTATCCCAAGTACTTATTCAAATTCTAGATATTTCAAGTGGGTCATGATATTTTCAACAATATGCTTGTAAAATACAAGTTTTTCATCTCTAGTCTGATATTGATCTATAGTTTTATTTATAATCAATTGCAATCCCCATATACCATTAAGTGTTGAATATCCAAATACACTACAAGATAAAGTCATGTAATAAGGGATGCATATTCGGCCATGTTATTGGTATAATTAAAATTAATATGAAATGCCTTAGAAATTAGATCTCTTTTTGGTGTAATCAATAAAATGCTATCCCAAGATCCATGAGATGTAAAGGATCCATCAAAGTATAATTTTCATTATTCAAGACCATGTAGTACTTCTTATATTATCATAATAGAATCATTTAGAAAATCAAACCTAAGTGGTCGAGTGCCTATAATAGGGTCTTTCACAAGTTAATCTACAATGACCTTCCCTTTGATAGATTTTTTATTTTGGTAGTCAACATCAAATTCACTTAAGAGCATGACCTATTTAGATATGCAACCTATGAGAGTTGCTTTGGATAATAAATGTTTGATGGGGTCCACCTTATTAATAGTAATAATTTTATTATTTAGCATATAGTATCATAGATTTTAGGAAGTGAGCACCATTGATAAACATGCCTTCTCCAGAGGCATATAAATATGCTCATTAGACACAAGTGTATATCTCAAATAGTAAATTATACATTCTTTTCCATGTTCATCATGTTTGTCCAAGAGTGCCCCTAGTGCATGTTTAGTTGATGAAATATAAATGATCAATGGTTGTCTAAGTGTTGGTAATAATAAAACTGGTAGGTTGGCCAAGTATGATATGATATTTACAAATGCCAATTGACACTCATAATCCCATTGAAATATGACCATGTATTCAAGAGGTGTGTAAATGGGTGGCACTTGTCTACCAATTATGAAATGAACCTGTGAATAGATTACATCTTTCCTTATAAGCTACAAAGTTATTCAAGGCTAGAAGGTGGAGGCATTTTCACAATGGTTTTGACCTTAAAAGGATCCACTTAAATCCATGTTTGTGACAAAATGAATCCTATTCATTTCCCCAAAGTAACACCAAAGACATACTTCTTAAGATTCAAATGAAATTTATACTCATAAAGTCTGTCAAATATTCTTCATAGAACATTCAGATGTCCAACATGTGTTATTGATTTAGATAGGATGTTGTCAACATAGTATTCAAAAATATTTTTCTTCATGTCATGGAAAATTAGAGTCATAGCATGTTGATACATGACCCCAACATTCTTCAATCCAAATGGAATGACTTGATAAGAGAATGTTTCCCATGAAGAGGTGATTGTAACTTTGTGCTTATCCTCTAGAGCTATCTTGATCTAATTATATCTTGAGAATCTATCCATGAGGGACAACATCTCATACCTAATAGTAGAATCAACAATCATATTGATAATGGGTATAAGAAAATTATTTTTGGTACATGCCTTATTGGTTTCTCTAAAATCATTACAAAGACATATACTGTCTGGATTTTTTATTACTTGGAATATATTTGATATCTATTTAGAATAGTCTAATGGTTAGATGAAACTTGATCCTAGTAATTTATCCAGTTTTGATTTTACCAAAAGAGTGATGTGTAAATGTATCTTTCTCAATTTTTACGTGACCAACTTATAATATAGATGGATAAAAATTCGATGCACAACCAAATCAGGGTCTAATCCTATCATGTTAGAATAATCCCATACAAAGATATAAATAAAATCCATTAGGATGGAGATAATTTGGTCACACTCTTCATCAATAAGGGAGGCTCCAAAATAAATAATTTTGGGATTATCATAAGTCCCCAAGTTTAATTCAGCAGTGTTTTCTACAAGGAGTGTGGAACCATATTATAGAATAGTAGGTAATATTTGATCATGACCCTCTTCTTATACTTCACCTTTTGGTTATTCTTCCCAAAAAATTTATTAATGAGATGAATATGAATCTTCTATTTTAGGTAATGGTCAACTAGTAAATATATCTATAAAGTCAAGAGCAAGGTGCTCAAATACCTTTTGTTCTTCAGATGTGAAACTAGCATTGGCTATAGAACTAGGACTTGATGGACCTTGTGCATCATTTGAAGATGAGAAAAATTCCCCATAAAAGAGTGTTGAAATAGGATTTCACTTAAGGTCTTATTTCTTTACTATTTCCCTAATCAATGAGTGTCTTAAAGAGGTTTTCACCTAAAGATCTTGATGTTTTATTTTTTTTGTGACCAAGAAATTTTTCCTACTCTCAAAACTAGGTAGAAGGGTCCAAAGAGAAGTCAAATAATTATTTATGATGACCAATTAACATGCTATCTCTAAGGCCCATGTAATTCACAACATATTATTCATTCTATAATTTATCAAGTGGTATGATAGCATTTTGTTGGTCCCAATAAATAATTTCAAGAGTGTAAAGGAAAAGAGGACAATGGGATGTGATAGTAATAATGGATTTTGAGTCAAATAGATCTATGTTAATAATCTCATCATAAACACTATAATTAGATTTTGTGTCATTGATATGAGTCTAATTGCTATGAAATTTAGAATAATCACTATCAAAATGCATGAGGCTACCCCTAAGTGGTATAAATCTGAGACCTTAACTTATGTAAGGCCTACATGCTGATAATGGTTCTAGGATTCCTTACTCTCATGGCTTGAGACCTTTTCCTATATAATCAAATTTATCTATAATTTGATTAGGGATAGGATATTTAGGATTCTAAAAATAATTAATAATTTCATCATAATATAACCAATCTCCTTCAATAAAAATCTTCTCAATCTTGATCTGGTAAGTAGTTGGTATGAATATCATTGGTTCTAGTTGTTGGTTGAGTTTAGTAAATGGGTCTTTATAAATGACCATATCCTAATTCATGTTTTGTGTCACATGTTTTACTTAAATTTTACCACTTTTGATCAAGTCTTGAATGAGATGACTCAATTCAACACATCAATAAATTCCATGGCCAATAACATAATGGAAGTTTTTAAACTTGTTTATTTGATACCAATAGATTAAGGGTTGATCTTCAGGGAATGGCCTTAGTATAGGTGACATAATTATATTAGATATTATGAAACTTTTAAACATAACCTCAATAGGCTATCCTAGTATGTTGAATACTATATATTTATTGAATTCCCCTCATGGAGGATCCCTTTATAAATTAGTTGGTGGATTAGGTGGGGATAATTGCAAATTTGGAGCTAACGTGACCTACATCATTTATATATGTATAGATTATGTCACTAAATTTCATACCATGTTCTTATTTTTGTTAAATCCTTTAGGTTTATCTATTATAATAAATCAAATAGGTGATTGGGTTACATTAGATGTTTGACCCTATGAATAAATATTAATAAGGCCTTTAGTGATAAGTTCCTTCTCAAAATATATACCCTTGTCTATAATTTCCCTGAATGTATTTACATAAGTGAGTTATAGATTATAAGCCACCTCAAGGTGTAGGTTTTATGTAAAAGTATCAGCCAGCTATTTATCTAGTAAATTATGTTGAAAACATCTAGCTAATGGTGGATAGATATGTTATGAATCTTTCCCCATCTTGTTGTTTAGATTTATAGAAGTTGGCCATAGTTAACCCATGTTCAATGTTCTAAAATATATGGTTAACAATTGTTTTAGATAAATCTTTCTAATATATCATCAATCCATTAGATAACTTGATGAGCCATTCTAAAACTTGTCAAGCAAAACTACATGGAAAAAAGTGAAGAAGATAAACACTAATATAATCTACCTCTTATCACAATACAAAACAATATTGAATATGTTCTCGAGGGTCACCCTTACCTTTGTATTTTTTGAATTTGAGATCTTCAAAGTGAGGTGGAAAGGGGATTTGGAGAGTTCTTAAGTAAAATAGATAAGTACATATCTCATCAAGTTTATATTTCTTGAATCAGTTTCCCATCTTCAATATTGACATGATTTCATTTATCAAATTCCACTCCTACATATTTGGTGAATTTATAGGTGGAATCTAATTTCATTGGGGTGATTTATGCCCCTATGTTTTAGTTTGTTGTGGATATGAACCCTATGATCTGAGACTTTTTTTGGTGTAGTCCTTCAATCAAGTAGGTCAACTACTAATTCTTAGGTTGATAAATGTTCCTTGAAATCTGTTGTAGTGAATTATAAGTATACTACTCATTTTTAGGTTTCTACAGTCAGTTTACCAAAGTATGTATTGCTTAAGAGGAACTTTCCAAAGTGTTTTGGACAATACCCTAAATATGTGTTGAGTTTTTTATTCCTTGGTTCTATGAAAGGACAAGAGCCTCTTGGTGATTGAAAAATGTATACTTCATGTCTAGAAAAGCATGTTGAAAAACCTCTCTTGTTTTATTTTATTTATTTGAGATGTCATGATATATAATAGATGTATAATCAATTAGGTTATGTTTCATTTTTTCTATCATATTCTCTTGTTATTTATCAAAGTTATAGCCAAAGAGTCTGTTAAGTTTGTGATCAGATGGTCTACATAACTTTGACTTATTTTCTTGATATCGGTAGTAAGATCTTGATCATTGGGATTATACTCTATAATTACCTATTTTACCTTAGTAGAAAAAGAAATATTTTATTTTTCAATATGAGTGAGGGATTACTCTTCGTTTCTCTTCTACCCTAAATAATGTGTGTAATTATTCCATGGGAAAATTTGGTGGTAACCTAGTGCCTGATTATATCAACCTTAGGAGGGATTCATCTTTTTCTTCTAAGGTTTGATGTTAATAATAGTCTTCTTTAGAACTTATGGTTGTTTGTATATCTTCAAATAAAATGGAGTTATCATGTCCATCATAAAAATGTTATTTTTCATAACTAGGTCCATAATAGACCCCACTACAAGTATGCCTTTGCATCATGCTTGGAATATTATTTTAATCATTTTATAAGATGTGAAATGTGTTTTAGAAATGTTGAAATGTGTGTTTTGTATTTATTTAAATAAAGGACAAGGTAAAACAAGACTATAATAAAATGAAGTGGCATAGTACCACATAATTAAAAGAAAATGGTTACAAATTTACCCAACTTTTATGGGTTAAAATCATCAAATTTGGAGTGGGTAGGAAAAATGTGGAACCTAAAGTTAAGGATAACACAACAAACTTAGGTCAAAGATATGCCAATAATGTAAAATATAGATACAAATATGATGAGTTGCAACTAGAAAATTAGAATAAGGTCTTTTTGATTAGGAAGAAAATAATGAAAACCGAGAAGCTCAAAACATGAATTAACACAAAAAATCCCAAGTATAAATCTAAAATGAAAAGGGAAGCACAATGGTGCCACATGGTAATAAGATGTATAATGGTCTAAGAACTTAGAGCATGAACAAATACAAGATAATCTAAGTCCATAATGAGAATAAAATGATGATGAGTCTAAGTAATGGATTTTAATCTAAATGGGAAATCATACCCAAGTTTACTCAAACCAAGTGCAAATGGTAAAATGAAAGTACCTTGGCTCAGAATTTAGAAAGGTGAGATTTTGAATTTAGACAAAAATTAAGGACATTAATATTTGACAAAGCGGTCCAATTGTATAGACTCAAATGGATAGCATAACAAAGTTATTTAGAAAATACAAACACAATGTTTTGAGATAAAGATTTAAACAAGGTAAACAAAGATTTTGATTTGGTCACCATAATGCCTCTTTATTCAAATAAAATAGTGTATAAGAAGAGATTAGCTTTTTTGTTTTTCAAATAGTTTTAGACTCAAAAAGACCAAACAAGTAAAGGATAAAATGATAAAACACCTAAGTGTAATGTCTAAAGTCCTAAAAATAACAAGGTTGAATGGTACTATGAAATTTCATCTATATACATGCTCTTTAGAGGATTTAATTGTTAATCAAAAAATAAAAGTGCATGAAAAGTAGGGTTTTTACACCCCTTTATCTCTCAATAGATTTTACAGTGACATGGAACTTTGGGATACTTGACTTGCATTAATAACATATCTGTGGCAAGTGGGTTTATTCTAAAACTAATTTTTTGTACATCTAGATGGTCCTAAATATGGATAACACAATATTTTATCATGTCAATTAGATCTAGGTCAACTAGATTGTTGTAAAAATGTAGTATTTTTCACAACCACTACATCCATAGCTTGCTCAGTATAGTGTGATGTCTAAGTTGATCATATGTTTCAAGGGTAGTAGTCACCAATGAAGGTATTTTAACCACTCAAAATACATTATCAATAATTCAGTAACTCAATTTATATACCCCACTATGGAGTGGGTTTGAAATGATTCTAGGAGGTGAATTCCTAGGTCAACATTTCCCTAGAGAATCCATGAGGAGCTATGAACTCCTACTCAGAAGCTAAAGTACATAAAAATAAGGACAAATAAAAATATGTTATAATTATTTTAGGATCACCCAAACTATACATATTTGAGGAAGGCCCTACAAAGTTACTTTTCACATCTTTAGATAAGCCAAAAATGAAAGAAATGGTATCTTCTAGTCACCCAAGTTCCCCAAATGGGATGGGGGGAGAGAATATGTGAAACACTCATTTAGTTAAAAATACAAACAAGTTGAATAAGTAAGAAAACATAACTTTGAAAAGTGTTTAGCTAATGCGAGAGTTTATTTTAAGGCACCAAAATGAAGTATGAATGAATTTACATTTGACTTGATTATTGAAATGGAGATTAAGTTACTTCAATCCTGAAATAAAAATGTTAGAAGTCTGAAATCAAGGTGTGAATTATTACTAAAAATTTATATCTTCTTAGTTTAAGTCTCTATTTTATTATGTAGGTTAATCTCATCATTCCATAGGGCAATCTCACTACTTATAAAATCATTCCTTCCATTTCATAGGGTGATTCCACTATAAGATGGAATAAAGATAACACTAGTTTACAATAATATAATTTGATAGGGTGATATCACTGATTAGTAGGGTGAGCTTGCCAAATCATAGGGCAGTCTCACCAAAATGACAAAAATTGATTAAAAGAAAATAATAGTTACATGTTATTTTTTGGTCTAGAGCAATCTCACCATTTTATAGGTTGATCTTGACAATTTATAGAGGGATCTCATTGATATATAATGCATTCCCATTTTTATATAAAGGAAGCCCACCAATTCATAGAGCAATATCATTAATCATATAAAACACATAGGAATATGAAAAGTGTATAATATCGATATATCCATTCACAGATGCATTCCCTCTATTTAATAGGTCAATCTCACCAATGTTTAGGTTGATCTTGTTGATTCTTAGTGCAACCCTAAAATTTCATAGGTCAATCTTGTCATTTGTCTCTAAATCCATGGAAACATAAAATGAGAGAAAAATAAGTGTAAAAAAGCCTCTAAAGAGGGTCTAAATGCAAAATTAGAAGGTATAAAGACTTGTGTGAGGTGTGAGTCCCACTGGGCATGCTAGAGTGTATAGTAAGATTATAAGATGCATTAGTATATGCATTAGTCATGAAAATATCCTATAAACAAGCATATAGACAATAAAACATCAAGCCCACTCCCTCATAAGGTGTTGAAAATGAATTTTTAGATAAATGTAAAGAAGGAATACTACCAAACCTTACAAATAGTGTCGCTACTTCCAAGTGTGGACAAGAAGCATGCTTTTCCCTAGATTTGGTACTCCAAGTTTGTGTCAATGATGAATATAAATCTCCTCCATCATTTCCTAATGCATCAATGGCTTAGGCTCATAATTTTTATCAACTTGTGCAAATAGGTGGAGCTTTTCTATATAAATTTATGCATAATAAGTTTGCATGAATGAATCTCTAAAAATGGTCATCTTGGCTCAATTATTTATATCTTTAAGAAAATAGTCAAAATCAACCATGACCATCTATCTTAAGATCAAGATGTGTGTCCATGATCTGATTCAATTATGGAGGGACAAGCCATAAATATTTAGAAGAGTGGGGCATTAATGAGGCATGGGAAGGCTTAATATTGATATTTGTTCCATTAATGGCTTATTTATGCCACCCCATTTATTATGTCATTGGATGATGCAAATTTAAGGAATGAATTTCCAACTAATATTTTTTCAATAACTTACATAGAATTTTCACTTAGGCTCTTAAATTGGTTTAATTTTCCTAAGTGGATTTTCTTTTTTCTTTTTTTAATTCTTTAGAAATCTATTATATGCTTAATCAACTTGGTCATAAATGTAATTTTAAAACTTAATAATTTGACTAAATTATAATTTAAAAAAGGTGTAAATTTCATATGGAATAATACTACAATTCGGGCTTTATGGACACAAATTAACACATGCACATAACATGTGCTACCAAATTAGAAGAATTCAGTGGTCAAGAGCATCATTTTGCATTATTGTAATTTGACTCAAAGTGTTTTGAGAAAATATAATAATAACGTAAATAGCATTTTCCCATTTAGGGATACATTACCCTAAATCAACACCTATATGTGACGAGATTGAACCATTTAGTGAGTTTTTAGTGATTTAGGCCTAGATTGTTTGTTCTTGAAAAATATTGCTTATATTGACAATTTTAGAAAAATAGTGATAGGAATTAGATGATTACAAACATTAACATTATTTATATCATGAATTTTAGAATTTGGTGTGATCACATTATTTTATAGTCAATGATATCTACTTCGACATGTTCCCTTTATATGCTACATGGTACACTATTTACATGGTTATATTATCCTTTTGAGGTAATGTAACAACCAATTAAGACTTCCAATCACCTAAAAAATGTGGGGGGGGGGATATTATTAGTGCATGCCATGGATGCATGACTTCTACATTACTTCACATATTAAGATTCTAGTGGGGGACATGTATTTGAAAACATTTTCTCCACATTTGTCACAATTTCATATTATAGTGGGCACATGTTTTGGAAATATGCTCTACATACTTACATCCATTTTAAGTTTCAAATTATATTGGGGTCATGTTTTGGAAACATGTTATCAATACTTACACAATTTTAAATTATCCAAATTCATAATTATATGATTTAGATACACATTTTTGGTAGAATTATATACATTGTTACCATTGTTATACATATTTTTAACATGAGACATATCTAAGTTTAATATTTTATGCAATGTGTGCCAAATATTACAAAAAAAAAAGATTTAAAACACTTTCAAAGACTATCATCACCCACTAGGTTGGACTTTTACATATTATATCAAGTCAATCTCCTACAGTAGTTGGTTCACTTTTAGGTATGGTTGAGGTGATTGAATCACTAAATATTTATATTTTATAGGTTAAACTTGATTAAACCATATAATATTACCATATTTATAGTGTGAGTTGACTTGGTTCACTCACACTCACTAAGTTATAAGTTGGTTTGAATGGTTGAGGTAATCCCAACTATTGGGTGGAAATTCATCTTTTATCCAAGATTGGGGGCATGAGTCCTCCAATATCTCTCCCTATCTCTTTAGATATATGAACATTATAGATTTAAATTTTTACTAATTTTAGTTTTAGTCATTCATAACAATACATATTTCAAATAAAATTTCTAAAAGTTGAGATGATTGCATTAATACACATGTGTACTCCATAAATTTCTTCTCTTTCAAAATAAATTATTTCAATGCTTTCAATCTCAAATTATATGCACTGAATATATACTTTAACATGATAGTGGTTTCAAGTCACTCACTAACAAATCACTCAATTTTGACTCAAGCAGGGACAACGTGTGTTATACATACTTAAGTACACATTTATTCTCCTTTAAACCAATAAGTCATTATTATATTAAAGAAGAGAAATGTATACATTATTTTTGAATTATATATCACCTTAGTCTTTTACACTTAGAAAATTCATATCATTAATTTAACCTCAACATCTATACCTTTCTCATTCATAAAAATCTCTCATATATTTTCTCTTTATGCCTAATTGATTATCTCTTAGTTATGATAAATGTTATTCTGATGACTTAGGACTTTTATCTTACTAAGAATGTTGAAAACCTATTTATCTTCCATCTCTACAATTTCTAGATCTACACATGTTTTACAACTATCTAGACACTTACATCTCAGTCAAAGGCATATATCAATGCAAGTGTCCTGTCCCAACATAAGTTATCAATACCCTAAATTGATCCAATTTTAAAATGAAACTTATTCTTATGGTCAACCTGAGTTATTTAATATGAGATATTACCTAAACGGATTGGTATAAATATGATATCAACCCTAATCAATTTTTCATCTATAAAATACCTAGAAACTCAAAAGTCAACTTACTAAAATCATTTTATCAAGCACTCAGTGAGAAAATCTTCCCTATTTTCTCCTATTTCTATATTAGTCATAGGGATAACACATATACAAGTTTGAGGTACTGAAGGAGCATTTAGTGAGCCACATTTTCCAAGTTATAAGCTAGGTCACTATTGTACTTGAATATCACACATTTCATGATTCACACACAATCCAACATGTAAGGGAGAACTACATATGTATTAGGCCATATTCTAAGTATTGAATGTGTGGGAAGTTCTCATTTATAGAGGGGTATTTGGGGTAGCTCAACACTATGTGCCCATTAAAGCATTTTCCCCAAAATCACTATGAACTAGGGTTTTACTATTTCACAAGGAATGATAGTTCATGACCTAGATCTAAGTAAACCATAACAAAGGTGACATAAAACCTATAGGAATCAAGGTGATCACATTTAGTTATATTAGGTATTGTATACTAAACACATATGTATGAGTAAGATAATAGTGTCTGCACAACCATCTTAGGTTGATGCAAGTGTCCATGGATACAAAGGTTATATTTATAAAATTAGGTGACTATTATAGAATCTAGATCTAGTCTACTCTATGCTTTTTATAGATCCAAATTTGTATTGAAATTAAAACTAGTTAAGTATCTTTTTTCCTTTATCATTGAAATATCTAACATAGTTATACTTTCTACCTTTAGCATCACATCATAATAAATTTAATATATGTTTTATATGAGTTTCCCAAATAATTGGTCTACTTTAGAGATACTCTACCATCCTTGTGCCCTAGGATATGTATATAACTATAACTCTAGATTCCCAATTATCTATATTTTAGGGTTAAATATTTAGTTAACTTGGCTCTATATCTTTATGTGTAAACCCTAGCTGGCTTAGGATTTTATGATTCATGATTTCTGAATGCAGTAATTATATAGTTTTGATTTTTCTTATTGTGATTGATTACTCAACATTTGTATGTATTTAATATTTGATTCTCATATCAGATTTTATAAAATTTAGAATACATAAAAAATGATCCTCTTTCTCCTCCTAACCCTAAAGATGATGATGTATCCCATTCCTCTAGCTAGGTCCAAGTTATCAATTATCCAATGGGTAAGGTAGCCCATCCTATAGTTTCAAATGAAGGTAATAAATTAAAGTACCTAGGGTTTGTGCTTGTGGATCCGTATAAGATCAAATCACTAGTCTAAGTAAGTTAATAATTACAAAATAACATTACATACTAACACAATCTAATAAATAGTAGTGTTAATCATGTGTTTGAATCATCATATAATAATTTTGTGTCAAAAAAGATTTCATATCAAAATGAAAAGATAAAACAAATTACATCCAAAATAAGTGATTCTAAAAGTGACCAAAATGCTACTAAGATTTAAATTGAAATCTTAATAGAGATTTTTTGAAAAAAATGATGAAATTACCTCCCCCACATCCTATAAAGAGATCCAAATAGTATTGTGTATATAAAATAATTCATGTTGATTATATAAACCATTATTATTATTTAAAGAACAACATATATAATCACAAAGGTAGTGATGATCATATCAATGATACATAAACCAAGACAACCACTCACAATATGAATACCTCTCTCAAACCACAAGTACCAAAGCAACAAATATGGCTACCAAAAGACAATTCAAAGCAAGAGAAGGGTCATAATAAAAAATAAATAGAGCAAATATGATTACCAAAGGGTTCATCATTTATAAATGATATAAATTAAAAAAGTAACCAATGCTACCAAAAATGATAGAAAATAAGCCATGTAAGCTCCCTTTATTGGTCAACATGAAAAAAAGAGGGAACAATTCCAAATGATTATGATAATGGTGATACTATTCCTCATACATAACCAAATACATATAAAAATAAGTAAAAACATGTACCTTAGTATTTTTATAAGGTATTAACCTCTCAAGTTTACACATATATAAATAATGGCATATTAAAAAGGTCACAACCATAATATGACATAATTTATTATTCATATAGATACTCCAAGTAGTATATCACATGTTCAAGAAAAACATAAGTTACACCTTTATTATACTAATAACATATAAGAATGGTATGATCCTAATAATACATGAGATATACCATAAGTTTCGTTTCCACTTGATCATTTCAATCGAGCTTTCTTATTTACAAATGTGTTTCATTACATAAGGTGATTGCTTCATTACCACTGAATTGAAATTTTCATTAAATTTAAATATTTTATACTACACACCATAATCATATATACATAAGACATAAACATGGTCATATTAATGTTTTTCCACATAAACCGTAGACCATTATGTTATTGTATTCACAACACATCCCATTTCCAAACTAAAAATGGGGACTCTCTTTTTACTCTAGAGTCTAATCTTATCTTTATGAGGAGTTCATTAGTGGTTTATTATTTAAATCATCCCTCTTTAAAGTACATATTATATATATGTCATGACTTAGGTTTTAATTTGTTTCATTTTTATAGTTAAATTTGAATAATAATAAATTTTCATCTTAAAAACATGGCATAGAAATAACATCTAGGACTACATTAAGTTAAAATATGAATTTTCATGATTCTTGTAAGTATTGGTCTATATTCATGTTTGTGTTTTTAAACACATTTTATAGCTTCATTTTTAAACTATTTTTTATTTGATTTATGAAAATTATCTAACTATTTTAGTTTTGTATGCTTCTTTTCCTAAATATTTTATCCATTTCTGCTTTAAATTCAAGGAAAATTGACTTTAAGTTTTCTTTGGTTCACCTTTTAACTTTATCAATTTTATTAGAATATATTAAATTTGATTGGAAAAAATCATTAGTTTCATTTTAAATAACTTATTTTCCATAAGTTTTTTCACCCTTTTTTCATTTCAAAAGATAACCATTTTATATTCGAGTTACTTAGTCATTTGATTTTGAAAGTTTAAAATTTCTAGCTAGGCCTTTCTATCTTTCTTTAATGTGTGTAGATTGATGACAATGACAAATTTAAATTTATTGTAGCTCCTAATAGTCTAGGCCATTCAAAAATTGTTTCATCACTTAGTCAATTCTACAAAGTTGTCTAGAGACGCATGTTAAATTTTTGCTCCATGAGATGTAGTTGATTTATTTTAAAGTTGCAAAGAGCTACATGGTGTCTTTCCAACACACCATGAGACTTAAGAAAATTCAAAAGGTTAACCCAATAGATCTCTAAATCATAAAAATCCTTAGTGCAAGTAGATCAATGGGATTCTTCCAAGTGGTAGGATCTTAATGACATACTACTTCAACTGAATTCATACTAAGCAAATGACATTGGCAAAGTAAGTTAATTAGATGTTGTCATGTGACAACATCCTAATGACCCACTATCTTGGATATGTTTGTACAATTAAAATATCCCCAAGGTAATTAGGTTATTGGTATATTTCCACATGGAAGCATCCCACTATTCTATGGGCTTGAGGTGATTTGTATAGCTTTGAAGCCCATCAAAGCTCTAGGTGAGTGATATTTTACCACATAGCACAATCTCAGTGCATTGTAATTGAAACATAGTTATAAAACATAAATAATTGAGTCTAATTAATAAAACATCATATAAAATATGCATGTAATAACCCTAACAATAGAGTAAATATTGGTGATCCATGTTAAAATGACACAAGTTTAAAGTTGATGACCTATTTGGCTATAAAAACCTGAGAAGTCATTGTGCATCCAATTTGATTCAAAGAATAATGTTTTGGGCTATATATGACCAAAAAATGATTAAAAATGGTAAAATTAAATACATGATTATGAAACAACATTAATCAAAAGGTGGTAGATTCAATTGAGAATCACTAACGAGGAATGAATAAAAGGTGTGGTGGGCACATTTGGATCACACAAAGAGTAGAATACAAACATAGAGTTAAAGAGGAATGGAAATAGATTATATAAAAGCATGTATTAAGTAAATATTGATGTAATACAAACTAATTTTAGCTACCAACATTCAATCGAGGCATGTTATTAACAACGCTTATCCTGCACATGCATCTAATTTATCAAAGATACCCACTACCTCCTAAACTACATCTCCTAATTATATTAATGATTATTGTAAACACCCCACTACTGGCTCAAATTGAATTTTAATTTCATGGTCTTAATGGTTTATATAAGATCAACTCTAGTGATGTAATAAAGGATGGTATTTTTAGGATTAGTGAGAATATGCATGGCTAGCTCCTTTTAGTATTTACATTAAAGTAGTGGACCAACCATTTTATATTTAAGATTTATTGATTTCTTGATTATTTTTTTGATTTGAGGCTATTTGAGTCAAGTTTATAACTCATTTGAGTATTTGATGAGATCCCAATTGATCCTTTTAATAGAAATAACTTTATCTAAAAAATTTATCATTTGATAGACTTAGTTTGTGCATGTATTTGGTCACCCTATTTTCCCTATTGACTTTACTACTTCATTCAAAAAACTCTTGTACCATCCTTAGTTTGAGTTCTGCTAGGTATAACTTAATTAAGGACTAGTTAATTTAGGAGCTTTGTCTACTCAATGGAATAAACTAGGTCCATTATAATGTGGGATATTCTTTCTCTTTCTCAAAAGATGATGATTGATCAAACATTAGTAGATAAATATAAAAATTAACTCAAAAATAAAATTTTAATCCTCAGTACTTAGGTGATCAAATTAATAACAAATAAATAACCAATAATAAGACAAAAGAACCATTTTTACCTTCCTTAAGATCTTTGCTTGCTAATTGGCATATAAACATGTTTATGATTAGTTTGTAAATAATTGATCATTGATAATTCTAATGTTTCATAAGAAACATCTCCCCTTGTTCAATTATAGTTTTTTTTCTTATGAAATTATTATAAATCTTATTATTAACAATTATGCATATTAAGTTTGACTTAAGAAGCTTGGTTGAAAGTGAGTGCGAACTTTATGATTTATATATTTCCAACTGACACCAACGTATGTGTGGTTAAGCTTGGGTTAGGGTTTGGATATTGAATTCATATATGTTTTTGGATAGAGGTTGCATTTATGAATCATGCTTCAACATTATTAATATTTATCCCATTTATGTTGATATTTCTAATACTTCAATTTGAGGTTGATAACATCTTCATGACTTCATATTTATTGATACTTGTCAAAATTACATTTTTAGAAATTATATATACATTAATTAAACATGTATTTTTCACTTAAGAAATTATTTTTTTTGTTTTGTTAAGAAATCCTGAATAGGCTTTTTGTAATTTTCATAAATTTGATTATTGGCATGCACTATTAGATGAAAAAATTAGTTTATTAAGTCATAATTTAATTAGAGATGAATCAGTGAGAGGTTATCACTATGTATAGGGTATTAACCCAAATAGGGAAGACTAGACATGATTGTGGGCATTTTCATTCAATATGTAGATGAATTTGGGCATTTCATTGATTTCTAGGTTTAATGTGCATTATTTACTAGAAATTATTTTGAAGTCCATTTAGACACAGAAGTGGCCAAAAAGGAGTGTCTAAATTTTCCTCTATTTGATGTACATTTAGAAACACTAAAAATAACATCTTCTTAAATAATTAAAAAGTAATTAAGGCAAAAAATTTAATGTTTAAATGGTGTGTTGATAACTGTAGGTGTTACAAGCCATCAAGAGCAAACATGTATGATAATTACCTAAAGGGTGATTGATGATCCTTGGATTCCCATAAAAGGGAGTAGGTGGGAAATAGTGTTGTAAAATGGTCCCTTAAAGAGATAAAAATGACATGGTATAATGGTAATAGAGGTATAAATAATGATTTCCCCAACAAGGTAGTTTTAATCATTAGCATAATGAGTTTCCTCAACAAGGTAGATTGATCATTTGATAAAATCAATTGGTCAAAATAATTTACCATAGAAAGGGGAATTGGTAGAGGGAGACCAAACAAATATTCTATGCCTTTAACGTTTGGTGTGTCTAGGGATATGTGTGGCTGAATTATCGCTTAAATACCTTTTTAATATTCTTATTACATTTCTCTATGTTCTTAGCTAGGTCAGCCTATTGAATAACCATGGCTAAGTAGACTATATATAGGAGTTAGTGGTTAGTATTTATTCATCATATGAACTATTCTACTCATATTTCATTTTTGTGAAGGTTTCCCTCTCAAAGTGGCTTTGTTATGTTATCTAGTATTCTACCCAACTATTAATTATTGTTGTGTGATCTCTCAGATTTTCTTATTTTGTGTGATATATAATTATTTTGTGTGAACATATAATTAATTTTCATTACAAGTGTTATCATAGCTTTGATTTGGGTAAGTTTTCCTATGGTGTTGTTTTTTGGATTTGGTGAGGCATTATTTCTATGAGAGAAAAGATCAAAAAATCATAATTTGTAATTTGAGAATAATTAATTTTTTCTATTGGTGCAGTATTGTTCAAAACACTTTTTCAAAAAATTAATATTTAAAACAACAATGAGTCTAGAAATTGTTTTTCCTTTACACATTTGTAATTTTTGGAGAAATATTTTAAAAAAATAATCTAGAATATTTTTTCCTTTACACATTTGTAGTCATTGGATTCATCTCAACTAGATGATTGTAATGGTATATTCTACCTATACACTTTTTGGTGCCAAAATTTTTTACCTTAGTGCATAAAGGTAGTCATTAGATTCATTTTACAAAGGTGATTGCAATGGTATGATATCTCGGTAAACTTTTTTGAGGAAAAAACCCTCTTAGGGTATGTTTATGGTAGGTCTGAGTACTTAGCAAAGAAAAGGGGAAAGACAATCCCAAGAATCCTATTAGTGACATGGAATTTGGAACTTTAGATCTATTGATTTCTCAATTTCAAGCTAAAATAAAGGGCTTGGTGTGGCATGATGATTTTATTGTAGTTTAAACTGATTATTCAGGGATGCAAAAAGAGATTAATGGGGTTCACACTTAGTTGAATCAGATCACTATGTAGTTGGCTGCCCTTTCATCTTAATTATAGTCAAAAAATCCTCCACTTGATCACACGAGTACTCCTCTCAACACTAACAACTCCAATTCTATTATGAAATTGATGTTGTCAAAACTAGACATGCTTAACTCTGATGGTAAGGATCCTCTCACTTGGTTTACCGAAATTAAAAATCTACTTGATCTACATGAAACTCCTAGTTCTTAGAAGGTGATAGTGGTGTCTTTGTATTTGTAACCTTAGCAGTTCATTTGGTATCACTATTTTTATGCTCAAAATAAAAATAATGGTGCTCCTATTACATGGTCTATTTTCATTCATAAGTTTTTAGCTCATTATCATAATAATGTCTCTGAGAACTACTTCAACTAGTTAACCAAAATATGATAAAAATGAGATATGAAGGATTATATTCATCAATTTTAGAGTCTATCCTTATGGGTGGAAGACATCACTAAGAAAAATTTTACTCATATTTTTTGGGTGGCCTCAAATATAACATCCAATTTTAGGTTTGGATGTTTAACCCAACATATATAAACAAATATATTTTAATGGCATGCATGGTAGAAGAAAAATAGATGGTCAAATGTAAAAATTTCACTACTAGTCATGATCAAACCTTCCCAACACCATCATTTCCTCAACCCACCATATTGACACCTAAAAAAATTGAGAAGTGAGGCAAAGGGTTTTATTTTTATTACTATAAAAAATGGATTGGATACCATCACTATGATGAAAATAAGTTGTTTTACATTGAAGATTCCAATAATGATGAAGATAATGAAGAGGCAATTATATAGGATGAAGAAGTTCTTAAGGAGGAATCTGAAGACTCCCAACCTACTATTTCCTATCATGACTTTTTAGGTATTATTACTCTTCAAAATCTTAATGTGGTGGATTTTCTTAAGAAATATAAGGTCACTACATTGGTTGATTTTGGGAGCACACATAACTTCATCAACAATAAGTTGGCTGCTCAGTTGAACTGTTTCATTTATCCCACTCAAAAAATTTAGGTCATGATTTCAAATGGTGGTATTATCAGCTATTAAAGAAAATACCATAGCATAAATATGTCCATGGGAGACTAATTGTTTGATTATCCTATGTTTCCTATTCCCATGGGAGGAGCTGACATTGTTCTAGGAGTATAATGACTCACCAATTTTGGCACTATTGAGATGAATTTCCAAGAATTATTTATGCACTTTCATTATAAGGGAAGGACAATTGATATAAGAGGATTAAGGGATAAATTTACACAACTCATTAACTCCCATCAAATGATAAATATTTTCCATAAGAGTGATGAAGGATTTGTAGCTCACATGTTTTCCATGAAAGTCTAGCTAACTCGGCCATCTACACCTCCTGATCAATAAGTGATTGATGACCATTTAGTTATTTTTGGTGAAATTTCAAAAGGGCTTCCACCTAGCCATACTCATGATCATGTTATAAAAAATTTTCTTAGTGGTACACCACCCAACATTAGGCCATATAGGTATCCCTATGCCCAAAAACTAAAATTGAAAAGATGGTATAGGAGACATTGGATGCAAGAATAATTCACCATAGCCAAAGTGAGTATTATTTCTTAGTTTTCATGGTGAGAAATAAATATGGCACTTAGAAGATGTGACCTAACTACAAATAACTTAATAAGTACACTATCAAAGATAAGTTTCCTATTCCTATCATTCATGATTTGCTAGATGAATTAAATGATGCTCTTTATTTTACCGAGTTACATCTATGTTCTAGGTATCATCAAATCTAGATCCATGATGAATACATACCCAAAATAACTTTTAGGGCTCATGATGACCTATTATGAATTTTTGGTTATGCCTTTTGGTCTAACAAATGTACCATCTACCTTTTAGATTTTGATGAATCCTATTTTAGGACATTTTTGAGAAAAATTATTCTAGTATTTTTTGATGATATCCTTATTTATAGTAAAAACTAGGAAGACCATTTGCACCATGTGAAATAGGTACTCTTAATTTTAGAGAAACATTAGTTGTATGCCAAACCTTCCAAGTGTACTTTGGGAGATTTTGAGGTTGATTATTTGGGTCATCCAGTTTCACATGAAGGAGTGAAATTTGATCCAAAAAAAATCTAAGAAATTATGGACTAGCCAATTCCTAAGACACTCAAGCAACTATGGGGATTTTTGGGGCTAAGTAGTTACTATCATAGGTTTGTCAAAAATTATAGTAGCATTATAGCCCCACTCACCTCTTTGTTAAGGAGAGACTCCTTTCATTAGAATTATATAGCTAACATGGCATTTGAATAATTGAAATTGGATATGTGCACCACTCTACTATTGGTCACTCCTAATTTTTCTAATACTTTTATGGTTGAATGTGATGCATTTGGTTGTGGTATGGGTGTTGTAATCATGTAATAAAGTAGACCACTTGAATTTAAAAGTCATCAAATAAAGGGTAAAACTCATCACAAGCCCATCTATGAGAAGGAAATGATGGACATTTGGCATGCAGTCAAACAATGGAGACCTTATTTGATGGGTCATCACTTTCAGGTAAACATTGATCATGATAGTCTCAAATATTTTGTGGAAAAATGGTTCTTATCTAAAGAACAACAAAAATGGGTAACTAATATGTTAGGATATGATTTTGAAATAGTCTACAAGAAAGGTAAGGAAAATGTAGTGGTAGATGCACTATCCAAGAAGGATGAATTAGTTGAGGCATTGATATGTGTTATGACCATTCTACAGGTAGATTGGCTAGAGGAAGCATGATTAGAATAGGAAAATGATATTATTACCCATGATTTTATTTAGAATCTTCAGCAAGGTTTGGGTGGATTTAAAATATTCACATGTAAGGGTGATGCATTATGGAATAAAGATAGATTAATACCTATGTAATAATTCTCTTCTTAAACAAAAAATACTTCAGGAACATCATGCAACTCCAATTGGGGGTCATTCAAGATTTTTTAAAGCCTATCATAGAATCAATTATGATTTTTTTTGGGAAAGACTCAAGGGGGATATCCAAAAATATGTGGTTGAATGTATGATATGTTAAAAAAATAAAGGAGAAACCATAAAAACCCTAGGTCTATTGTATCCTTTATCCATCCCTGGCCAATGTTGGGAAGAGGTGTCTATGGATTTCATTATAGGGTTATTGAGATCTCATGGTCAAAATATTATCATGGTTGTGGTGGATCATCTCAGTAAGTATGCTCATCTTTGTTCTTTATCATAGCCATTTGTTGCTAGTATAGTAGCTTATACTTTTCTCAATAGAGTTCAAAATTTTCACAACATCGATTAGCAATGAGTAAACACATAAAAATATTATAATTCTAAGCTACCTACTAATATGAATATGCACATACTATCTTGTACTGATTAATTTGAAATTTTGATGTTTATTATCCATTCAAACATATATATGATATCAAATGTGTTGTACACTTGTTCATTTACCATGGTTATGCCATGTATATGAAATGTTGGAATATTTTTATCTGCTCATGTTTAAGACTTGTAATATATGCTTATTTAGAGATGCACATCCTTATTAATACATAAGATAGTTATTATGATTTGGTTATTATGGGTTTAGTTTTATTTGGGTATGTCTATTGTGAACAAGGGGAAATAATGTTGGAATGATTATTTGATACATCTTTTGGGTTAATTTTTTTTATAGCATGTGACATTATGCATCATAGTTATGAATAAACTCTAATAACATTTTATGTCAAATGCATGGAAAAAACATAATTTAAATACAAATATAATCAAATTAGGTGTAATATATGTTCAATAAAATACCAAGTGTAAATATAATGTAATAAACTAAGTGTAAAATAGAATACAAATACTCGTAACTCAAGTACAAGATATAACAAATCAAGACTTAAACATAAACATAATGTAATAAACCTACAGAAATTGAGGAGAAAGGAAGCATAATAAAATATATTAGTAAACAACTAATTAAAATAAAAAAACCTAATAAATAAATATAAACATAAATAAATAACTAAAACACCAATTAAAACTAACAAACACATGAAAGGAAGATGGCACAAGTAAGAAACAAACAAACATACAATATCTAAGGAAAAGGAAAATAAAAACATAGTAACTATCTATGACATAAATAGGAAAATTAATCTAACAAGAATTAAATAAAAAAACTAATGTAAGGTAATTGAAAAAATATATAAAAATAAGGAACTACGCAATGAAATTATTTGTGCATGTGTAAGAACAGTGATATGCTTGGACATGGTTGCCCCTAGGCTATAGGGACCAACAAAATATGTATGATGATACAATAATGGAAACAGGGAACATAATTTAAGGAAGGGGTGGCTGAGCTAAATCCAAAATCCCTAGGTAAATGGATGTTATCTACATAGTCCATTGGAAAGTAGGGCCAACATGTACTTTAGGATAAATGTAGATCAAAGACAAATTTCAAAGAGAAGAAAGAAGATGATATAGAAAAGAGATTGAATAAAAATTAAAATAGGAATGGGATCACAAAATTTAAAGAGCATAATAAAAAATGGGGTGGAACTCACAACTATAATAGTGTTAGGCTCAGGAACTCATGAAACTATGAGAAGGTGGCTTAGGATAAAACCACACTAAAAGTTGAAAGGTGAGTGTGTAAAAATGAAATATGTTGGTAATTCATATTTTCCACCATGTCTATGGATTAGAATAAGAATGATCTCTTAAAATGGTGAAATCATAAGAAAATATGACTCACAAAATAGTGAGATAATTTTTTAGACAAACCCAAAACATGGAATGGTTAATGAAACTATAAAATAAACTTAATGGATGACACCGATTGAGCTCACCTAGGATGTCCCATGTATTTTAGCATTGCCTACATAGTCTATGAAAACCTTAGGATGATGTACTTCTCCCATAAATGGAATCAAACACAATTAGAAAATGGAAAAGGCAAATGGAAATGGTCATTGTTGTATAAGAGCTTCCTACCTAGTAAATGTGGTAATCATGCCACCTAGAATAGAGGTAAAACTATTGGTGAAAAGGATGACAAAACAAGTAGGAATTTTTGTGTCTTAATATCTCTTAGGGATTTAAAAGCCTTTTTCTAAAATTTTTGATTTTTAATTTAGTTTTGGGGTTTTTAAAAAGATTTAGGGTTTTTTGGCATCTCAACTTGATAGAGGATTACAAGATATAGAATGGTTCAACTCATAAAATGGTGAGAGTGTTGGCTCAGGTTGATCACACAATAACGAGAGCATTGTCTTAGGTTTATCACAATATGACAAGAGAATTGGAATAAGGGTGGCTAATATGACATTAGAAAACACTAAGCACTACATACATATTATAAATGGACCTCAAGCCACTATAGTTCACCCTATAGTGAGGAACCTGACTAAGTAACAATGAAAATTTGAGTAGGAAAATGGCATAAGTATAATAGTATGGAAAGTTATAATGATACAAAATTTACCAATAGTGAAGGATTTAATTTATAGGATCCATACCATAATACCAAAAAATACCACAACTTAAATAAGGCATTTAATAGTCCCAAGTTTGAATCATCTATTAAAATTGCCTTTGACACCAACCACTAATATTATCTGAAGTACCAATAAATCAAAACTAAGGTGAAAAGGGGAAATGGAGAAGAGGTGAATAGGAAAGGAATGGTGGGAAAGGAACATGTCATGGTATGAAGTTATGGTACAACATGAATTAATCAATACTCAGACAATACCTCAGGTCACTGCAGAGAAAAGGTATTTGAGATTAATTATGTTCATCAGATCATCAATTTATTCTCTCTATAGTTTAACCAACTTGTATGCCCCAAAACTACAGTTAGGAGTAATTATATAAGGCCCTAACTAGTTTAGCTTAAACCTTCCCTTTTTCTTATGTTTAGCATTGGTTTTTTTTCTATTTTTATTTAAGTATAAGATCATAAAGATCAAATTTTCTATGCTAGACATGCATGTTATATTAACCACATAACCAATTTTGGTAAACTTGAATGATATTCAAGGCTAGCATTTATTTTTCAACTAGTAATTCTATCTCTTGCTAATAAACTACTCTATAATCCTCCTCATCAAGGATATGTTTTAGTGAAATGCATAGAGAAAGCAAATTGACCTAGACATGAAGAATGACCTCAATATCATAAACTAAGTAATAGGGTGTGTCTCCTATTGGAGTGAAAAAAATGGTTTAGTAATCTAAGAGGGCATGAAAAAGTTACAAGTGCCAATCACATCTGATGCCATTGATGATATTTTTGAGGATATTTACAATGGTCTTGTTAGATGCCTCTACTTGGTCATTACCGTACATGAAGTGTGGAGTGGAAAAATGTTAGATAAAATCGTATTTGGCACAAATGTATTTTATTTCTTTATTTTTGAATGATTTTCAATTATCAAATATTATTTATGTGGGAATGTCATAGAAGTAGATGAGGTGAATGAAAATAAACTTGGATATTTATTTATCAATCACATAAGTTAGGGGAATGGCTTCCACCCACTTAGTGAAATATTTTATGGTGGTAGGGATATTTTATGGCCATCTAAGGATGTGGGGTTAATTTTTCATATGAAGTTGAGTCCCCAAATTCAAAATGACCATGGCATCGTTAGTGATTTGAGTGTTTGAGATAGAGCATGTATCAAATTAGCATGCTTCTAACATTATACACACCTATCAACATATGAAACCACATCAAAATCCATAGTTGGCCAATACTAACCAGTACACATTAATTTTTTGTAAAATATGGCTCGATGGGTGTGGGCCCTTCAAACCCCTTTGTAAACTTCCCTCAAAGCTAATCCAAATTATGTCAAGGTTAGATAGTGAAACAGAGCTCCAGTAAAGCTTATACAATAAAATGTAGGTCCAACTAATATATACCAATAAGCTTGATGGATGAAGGATTTTTTAATTCTTAAGAGAAAGTTTAGGTGGGATAGTTTATTCATGATGGTAAACATAGAGTTCAACATACCAAGAAGAAATAGGACCAACAATATCACAAATCATTATGATGGTCAAAGGTTAAGGTTTTTAATAAGGAACTTATAATCTCTAGCCTTATATGTGATTTGGATCATACAACCAATCATTTCCATAGCATCCACTATTATGTTATTGGCGTAAGATATCTACTAAAACTAAATATGGATAATTTGATGTTTGAGATTATTTACCATGCCTTTGTAAGGTATGAACTTATCATATTTGGTCTTAAATTTATTTATGAACCAACTGATAATAAGTTAAAAATATTCATAAACTAGTAAATGTTTTATATTCCATTGCATCACTAGGTGAAGTCCTATAATTATTGCTTCATATTCAACCATGTTATTGGTATAAGGAGACCTATTACAAAAGGACTTGGGAATAAGGTCCCATTATGGTGTTATGAATATAAGTATGCCTCCTGATATGTGATACATGAAGGAACCATTAAAAAAAAGTGTCCACTATTTTTTTAGGAGGTGTTTTAACTACAATCATGATGGACTCATCTGCAAACCCAAAAGTGAGTGGTTGAGTGTCAAAAAGGGGAACTTCAAGAAACTAGTGTGCACATCTATGACTTGATAGAATTATTATTATTATTATTATTATTATTATTATTATTATTATTATTATTATTATTATTATTATTATATTCAATATCAAATCCACTTAAAATAATGATCCATTTATCCATGTGGCATTGTAAATATATTTTTTAAATTATATACTTGAGCAATTTTACTTTGGTTATGATGATGGTTTTATTATTCAACATATAATGATGTAACTTTTGGGATGTGAATACCATAAATAAGAAAGATTTCTCCATTGGTGTATAATTGTGCTCATATGCAACAAATATGTGGCTCAGATAGTATACTACATGATCATTTCCCTACTCATCATGTTGGGATAAAAATGACCCTAAGGCATGTTTAGTTGTTTATAAATAGAGTAATAATGGATTTTATGATGTTTTTGGTAAAAAAACAAGTGTCTTGGCCAATTATTCTTTTAACTGTTCAAATTACTAATAAAAATTGGTATTCCATGAAAATATGGTTTAATTTTTCAAAAATTAGGTAAATGGATAGTAGTTATCAGCAATTGTGAAATTAACTATATGATAGACTATATATTTCACTACAAACTATGGATATACCTCAAAGTTGATAGAGGTGATGTATTAGTAATGGCCTTGACCTTAGCTAGATGAAATTAAATGCCCCTATGAGAGATAATTAATCCTATATTTTTTCTTAAAGTGATGCCAAATATGAACTTTTTAGGGTTAAACATGGCTTTGTACTTGCTATGTCCTTTAAAAATTATCTAGAGTATTGTTCAATGATCTTTATGAGTCTTAGATTTACCAAATATATAATTGATATAATCCTAGATAATGTTATGAATCATATCATGAATAAAAGTATCATGTCTCATTGATATGGTGCCCCAACATTTTTGAGACCAAGTGACATTATTTGATAATAGAAAGTTCCCTAAGGAATGTTGAATTATGTCTTGTGTTGGTATTATAGTCTAATACTCATCGAATTATAACATAAAATACATCCATGAGATAAATCATCTCATATATAACTATGGAGACCATGATCATGTCAATATTTGGTAGAGGAAATCAATGTGTAATTTGATTCCCTCTAGTTTTTTTGTTAATCAACATGATGTTTGAGATCCACTTATAATAGTTTGTGGGATGAATTCATCCCACCTCTAGGAGTTTTTCTAATTATTTCTTGACTAAAATGGTAATATGAGGGTATATTTTCCTTAGCTTTTTCTTGATTGGCTTGGCCTCAAGATGTACTATAAGTTTATGTAGTACCAAGGAAGTATCCCAACCTATCATATTGGAATAAGACCATGTAAAAATATCGATAAAATCCATAAATATATTTAATAATAACTTCATGTTCCTCCTAAGTGAGGGCCATGCCTAGTTTTATCCACTTTCAAATGGTTGGTGTTCTAATATTGAATTTAGAAGTGTCATCCATAAGGAGTGTAGAACCATATTCAAGGAGAGTCAATAAATAAGTAAATTGTATGGTAATACCATAGTCTATTTACCTAATTACTTCATCTAGTTCACCCATATAGGATGAATTAGAATCAACAAATGGTGGAAATGACTATGTAACAAATACTTATAGACACTCTTGGATAATGGCTTAAGCCTATTGATATTATGCATTAATTTTTGAAATAAATATGATTATAGTATTAGTGGCATCCCCATCTAAAGGTGAATGAAATAGGTTTTCACTTCGAGACCTTAATGTTTGATTTTGTTTTTATTTTTCACTAAGTAAATTCACCTACTCTCTAAATAGGTATCAAGATCTAATGTGATATAAAACACTTATTTCTGATCTCCTATAAGAATATTGTCTCTTAGGCCCATGAAGTTGAAAATGGCCTAATTATTTCCAAACTCATGAATTGATATTATAGATCTTTGTTAATCCCAATAGATTATTTGAGGATGATGGAGTAATAGTGGGGAATGATGAATGATAGGTGTAAAGGTACATATGATATGAGGGTTGAATAAATTGGTACTAGATAAGTCCTCATATACACTATAATCAAACTTTGTGTTTTTATCAACATCATCATCTCTATTTATTGGCATATGAACATAGATAATAAATTTGGGGTCACCCCCAAGTGGTTTAAATCTAAGACCATACATTTTTTATCACCCCTAGGTGGATAAAGAGTGCCTTGCTAATTTTCCCCAAGCTCTACCCTCATAAACTTGATTATCCATGATATGGTTAGGGATGGGAAACATTTTTCTCCAGTATCAGTTAGTTAAATCATCATTATATATCTAGGAATTATCCTCGGCAAGTGAGTATTATTCTTGGATAGTGGCTTGTGTAAAAATAATAGGCTCTTAGGCATTAAATTTTTTTTCTCATGCCATTACATATAAATAAAATTTGGCCTTGAGTCTTCCATGGGACTGAGGGGCCTATGTAAATTTGGATATGTGAAACACATTGCACATCAGGTATTCACCTAGACCTTTATCATAAATGGAGAGGTGATTGGCTATCTCAAGAGTTGGTATAGACGAAGTGGAGGCAAGGCTAACTAGGTGATTGTAGTTATATTATGGTAATTCAAAAAGTACATATTTATTATTTTTTGGTGTAATGTCTAGGCCAAAGTGGTAATTGTATCTCTCATATTTGGATTCTAAATGCTTTTATAATTTAGATGGATATAAGTTTGTATAAAAAGTCACTTCCATTGTAGAATGGGAAACTTGATACATTTAAGTAATGGAAAAGGTATTGCATGAATATCATGTATTTATGGTCATACTAGAATAAAGTTATGTGATAAATATAACCCCAAAACATGATAAAGTGTGTCATGGGTAAGAGTCACAATGACCACTATCAAAGAAATTACACCTTGTGTTTCCATATTTTCATTATCATAAGCCTTTATAGTAATAATCTCCAAGTACAGGTTAGCCACCATGTATCCAAGATGCTTGACTAACTTTAGAGACACAATGTTGAGGCTTGATCAATTATCCATGAGGATATATTTAAATTTGTGTTAGGCTATGATAACTTTAATATATAATGGGTTATTATGGAGAGGGCCAAGGGATTACATGTCAATTTGGTTTAAGGTATGTTTTTAGATAGGAGCTTAATGTCCTACCATAGATTGAAATTTATTAGCTCAAAATTTTAGTAAGGATGTTCTTGTGGATAGTGGAGGTAAGAAACAAATCTAATATAGATATTTGTGTAGGTGTATTTTTTAATTATGCCACAATATCATACGTTTTCTCCTTGGCATTAGTAATTGGTTTGATTCTAGTTAGAATTGGTGCTTAGATGAGATCATTAGTAAAATTAGGTTGTAGACCTTGAATGGTAAATTTATTATGCCAAGATGTGATTATATAATCCATATTAGGTGATGGACCACTATAACTATAATAAGGGGGAAAAGGTCCTCAAATGGTAACTCTTGGGTATTGGTGATCCTGGTTGGTAACATGAGGATTACAAACATAAGGGGGGTTGATTATTATTTTTAATTATCCATGGGTGATAGTCTATTGATCTTGTAATAATAATAATAATAATAATAATAATAGTGGATATATGACCCAAACTTTATTTTAGTCATGTGTGATAGTGTAATCACCTAAAAATGACACTTGGGTGCTAAGAGTGATACTTAGCACCACCTATCCCTAGATTATCCCTAAACTAATCTTAAGGCTTATTTTCACACTTACGTATCCTTTGTGTAGGTTAAAATAATCCGTAAACATCCCAAAAACAATCCCAGACCATCATTTTGACATTTATTCCCTTCATCCTTTAGATTTTTCCACCTAGACTCTAGAACCATAATAGTGATAGTAGCAGCACATGGTGTTAGTGTCCCAATTTTGGCATTATTGTCCCTTCCCTCCTTTTCCAAAAAACATATATATTTTAAAATATAAGACAACCTGGGGTTAGTTTAGACCTATTTTAACTTTTATACAAGCACCAAAACAATATATATACATGATTTTTAGCCCTTTAACTTGATGGAAATCAGATACAAATTACACATACAAGCTCAAAATAAGTTGTGCACAATCAAGTTTATCAATCCCTATTCTACCTTACTTCTACCTACACCCATAGAAAACATTAATATGTTTATATTATTCAAGTTTCTAATCTCAAGCACATTGAAATCACTCAATTCAAAAATAATACTAGCTTCACTTGCACTTGTACTTTCACCATCACTTAGGTGGGGAGAACTACATCAAGCTTGATCCCTCTTTCAAGTATTGGTATGTAGGAAAATATTATCATATTTGAGTATTAAGGATGTCCTACCTACCCCAATGACATCACACTTTATTTATTATGTCAATAGGATGGCCTAGAAATATGGAAGATTAGGGTTTAATCATAAAATTAATCAAAATAAGTCATATATAGAGGTTCAAATATTATCCATGTAGGAACATGCATGACACATCTACACATAAGTGCACCCATAATCTCAAAAAAATTATGCATAGAGGACACTAATACCAAAATAGGTATGATAACACCACATGATACTATTGTCTAATTAGGGTACTATTATCGACAATGGTTTTTGACACCTAGATCCTTTTTGAAACACCCAAACTAGACCCTGTCTCTATTTTTAGGCTTCATATCATCTATATCAAACATTTTGTAGTTTAGTTCTTATTTACATTATTTATTTATATTTTTAGAAATATCAAATTTAGTCAACTCTTTAACTAACTATCATAGTGCAAGCAATATCCACATCAATGTTCTTAATGTCTTACAAGCTGAAGGTATCAATGCATGTAAAAATCACCATGTCTCTACATTTCATTATCTTAGTTTAAGGGGTGGATCTTATTTAGGCTAATCCATAATTATTTCTATAGAAGGGGACTTAATCTATAGAATTATTCTTTGGTGGGCTTCCCAAACCATCCTTTCTTCTTTCGAATTTATTGCATCCAAAAACTTCCTCCTTCTCACTTTGGCTCTACATACACCAAATTGATGGGAGGAAATAGAGATATATTAGAACCCACCTCTTTTAAAGGTGTTCATTGTTATAAAAATGTCTAGAAAAACATAAAACATGGGGTCTTATATATTTCATGGAATGAGTCACATATCACAATATAGAGGTTGCTTACAACTTCACTAAATCTTGGAATATGCAAAAAGCGACCATCTATGGCATCAAAATTAATGTTACCAAGGAATTCATCGGTGAAGTTACTGGTATGTCATATGAAGGCACCAAGGAATTAAAGGATGAATTAAGAAAATAATATCTATTTCAATTATTTTTTAGGACAAATGATTTTGTGTAGATGCATAAAAAAGGCTTTCAACAGATTGATCTCCCATGCTACCAACCCAAAATTTATCTTCAAGTCAAGCATTATGTTGGACCCCCTTTGTAGAAATTATGTGGACCACACCAATTTGAGCTATCTCAACATGAGGTAGCATTTGGTGTGTTTTCTCCCCTTTTTGTAAATTTTAGTGCCACTTGGAGGAGTCCCTAAGGATCTTACACCAGCTAGTAGGTGGTTGTGTGGTGTTGAATTTCATGGGAGATCCATACCAGGACTTGTACATGGAGGATAAAGAAGTAAAGATATTGGAAGAGTTGAGAATGTAAGATATTGACCCTCCAAAAATATCTCAATATATGTTGTGCACTTATCCAACCTAGGTATCATAGTGAAGCCAACAAACTCATGACAACTCATCACTTGGCACACACCCTTCCAACCTATCAAGAGATGCCCAATCACCTATAAAAGAAGAGACAAATTTGAATATTAGGAGGGGGAAACGAATTATAGATAATCTCTAGAGAAATATATATCCTCCATTATTATTTCAAATTTTTCATCTAATAAATTATCATTCAAATGTATATCCCAAGCTCGTCTGTGAGTTGTTAGACATGAGTAGCGTTAGAGAATAGTATAGATTATGTTTTATACTTAAACTTTGTATAATGAGCTATGAAGAAATGAAGAATGTATTTGAATAAATGATTTATTAGTTCTTATAATATAAATATCTTAGTATCATGTTTATAACTTAGTGTTATGATAATAGTGGTATAGTTCTTTGATTAAGATGTATTGTGATATGGCATTCAACCCTAGTCACTAATGGCATCCTTGTCCCATATATCTACCTTGGCCTACCTATAAATAGACTAAGTTTTGGTATTGGTTTACTATAAGGCCCTAAGACCCATTCTCAAGCACTAACCTGAGGATGAGCACTTGAACACAAGGAATCCCTATGACTTGCCCAAGTAATTGAATGAATGTATATATCCATTCCCATGGCTTGCACCACCATGATCCTTGCCTGAATAGCTATGAACTTACACATTAAGTCTTATTCCCTTGAGAATTATTACACCTCATAAACTCCCTCTAGATATCATAACACTAGTATGTTGCCTAAACTCATCTTTCCTAGGACTAAGTCCTTTTGAACCCCAAATGGTGACATGTTATAACTAACCTAATGTAGGCCCAATAGCTTCATTATTACACTTTAGGTGAACACACAAGGCTTGTGCCTTGTGTGAAATTGATTAAAGTGTAAGAGCATGATAAAATTTTTGCGCTAGACCATTATATTCTTATGACTAGCTCCACCAAGTTTAGAATTGACTTGGTTTGATAGATAAGGGCATGACCAAGCTTTAAATCCAACCTAGTGAGCTTTTATATAATATTTTGGTTCTATTTTTGAGACCATGTTTAACTTTTTTGATATAATGGTGTAATAGAGTGATGCTCCAACTAGCTCTCAATAATGTCAATTTCTAGCTAGAGCAAGTGGATGATAGTTTTGCATAGAAGCATCCCACATGCAAAGGATATGAGCTAATCAAATGGGTGTAAGCCAACTTGTACGATGTTATATATGAGGTGTTATTTTGAGAGCTACATAAAACTATGTATTGGTGGTTGGTTTCCTACACTACCATTAGAATGTGAAGCTATGAATAATGCCTTGAGTGGACCATAGAGCATGTAGAGAGGTTGGAGAGCCTAGATAAATTTTGGACATGTGTTATAGATAGTTGGTGGAGTATCATGTTGAACAAATACATGTTAGAGTTTATAGTGTCAACCTTCTCATGCTTAGAATATGTAGAGTATGAGTTTATTTTTAAACCAAGGGGAACATTCATAAGAAGGATAAACACCAAAATGAGAAATCTTTTGGTGGATTATAGGGTAGAAACCATAAGAATGGGATGCTAAAGTCCTTATGTGTATGAACAAGTATAGAAGGTGAGAAGGGAAAGTGTAAAAAAGGTGCAATTCAGGATAAATATCAACCTAACACCTAAGAGATTCAAAGGTTTAACTATATTAAGTGAAGGCATAGGTTTATGGAGGATATGAAACTTGGAAGTACCAAGAGGACGTATAGTAATCAAGAAGGGCATGGGGAAAGATCCCTTGAATTATATCAATACAAAGAGAGAGAAGAAGAAGCAAGAGGCCAAGCTCAAAAATTGGGTGTATGATGTAGTGGGTTCTTACAAGATGAGGTGATTGAGAATAAGTTATAAGAATCTACCCCCTTTAAACATGAATCATAAGTTCATGTGTAATATTCTCCATCAAGACATAGAAAAATGATAACTGAACCTATTATCAATGTCGACTTTGATATGATTCAACATTTGAATCAAGAGTTTGCTATTGAGAAAGTGATCCCATATGAAGAACTAAGTAAGGATACAACAAATTTATTAAACACCAATACAAGAACCATGAACATATGTGAAATCATTCCCATGTAAAGAATGTCCATAGAACTGATGGGGAATCCCACAGGAAGTGGCACAACACCACAAGTGAGTGGCACTATGTCAATAAGTTTGATAACATAGTTGATAAAATTAAGATCAACACCCCAACCCATAATTAGAGTCACTATAGGGACACCTCCAACACAAACACAAGGGGATAAGTACCTTAAAACCTGATACCACCCCCTCAACAAGTTTACTACGAGATGGAAATAAACTTTCATGAGTATCATGATGTAGGGAATACTGTAGAGCATGTGTTAAAGTGTGAGTTTTAATGGCATGATCATGGCATCACTCATCCTAAGATCAAAACAACCCAATTCATGACCACCATTCTAGATTGTACCCATACCTAGTATCAAAAATTTGATTTGAACCAGGTTATCATTGAATATAATGTACTAAAGGAAGCCTTCTTGAAAGAGTTTGACATCCATAAATTTGAATACCATAGCATCATGGTGCTCAATGAAATCAACCAAGGGTTATATAAGAGTGTATGCCTAAATGATGTATAGTTTAAAACTCTTCTCTCTAAGATTCCTTATGTTATTCACCCCTATAAACATATGTAATAGTTTTTTGGAGTCTTATTAGTACCTTTTATAAGAGATTTATCCATGAAGACCTTCAAAATCCCCCATAAAACACTTAGAGCTATGCTCTAGGTTAAGGTAGTAGGCAGCACTGATACCGAGATCATCCCATTCATGGAAGCATAGATTACATAAATGGCCTCCCAACTATAGAAGATAACCATTGCTTCAATGTATGACACTTACACTGGGTTATGGTGAATCAATTGTGAAATGGAGGGGCATAACAAGAATAATTGTCTATGGAGAAATGTTTGTGCCCTACTTCTCATCTATGAGGTTTGACATAGGCTGCATGATGTTCAAAACTATCCTCTGCTATATTACACTAGTGAAGTAAACACAACAACTTATTGAAATATGTATGATGATTATATGCATTCAATATTAGAATATCGAGTCATCAATGAGATACACCAAAACATGGAAAGAGGTATAAGGTAGGTGATAACTTTAACTAGTGGTTAGGTAGGTCAAGGCAATGAGGGTTATGTCTAAAATAATATGGGTTATAGAAACTAACATGGAATTCATAAGAGAGGAGGAGGACATGGTGTAGGACGATTCCCATCATGATCATGCTACAAGTGTGGGTTTATTGAGCATTATTAGCATAGTTTCCCAACACACCCAATGTTTAGGTATTTTCAAGGACCACATTTAGCTGAAGAGTGCCCAGACTTGTATAAAAAGATAACTCAAGGTTGGTTTGCTATAAACAAGGGTGTATTAATGGTAAACCAAGAATCCTAAGAGGAAAGGTGGGCTCCCAAGAAACAAAAAACTTATAACAAGATGCATAAGGTACATTCCATGACCCAAAGTGGTTTTACTACTCAACTTCCTACTTCACCAACATAATAACTATGCTTGGAGTATGGTGAGTCCAGCTACACTGAGCATATAATGTAATTTGAGCCAAAATTCACACCTATACTAACCCTACATGATATAAGGACATCTTAAAACAAGCCATGAGCATGATATAGAATTTTTAGGGTGAACTCCAATTGGCTAAAGATCTAGAGGCAAGACCACCACATCATGCAGAAGACAAGCTAACTAGGAGGTTAAAGTACATGAGTTGACTGAGATCTTATACCTCTTACAAATTGATGGAATGATACACTTGTTGAAATATTTGTTATTGAAGCACATAGGGATGAATCTATAAGTAAAGTCTATGCTTCTAATGATTGAGGTTGATGTGCAGTAGGTGGGTGAATTAAGGCATACTTAGAATGTTGAGTATGACCAAGAGCTATTGATTGATGCCAACATCAATGGATGGTCAATTTTTGAAATACTAGTTAATACAAGCATAGAGGTTAACATTCTAACCCAATACACCTATGAAAAGATGGGGTGGCCACCTTTGAGGCCTTCACCTCACATATTATTCATGGATAACAAGACCTGAGAAAAACCTATTGGGATCCTAAAGGGTGCCATTATAGATACCATGGGTTTGAAATTCTAAGCTGACTTTAAGGTCATCAAGTTGGTAAATAGGACAATTACCTATCACTCTTGAAAAGGTCATGGTGTTATGATAACAATACATACATGTGATTTAAGAAGCACTACATGAATTTTGAGAATGGTAAGGAAAGGGTAGTGATCCCTCTTACAAGTGATAAATGGCCCCTATATGTGGAGCATGTTGATCTCAAGGATGAGATCAACCACATTCATAACATCATGGTGAAGGTCATCAAGAAGATCAACCCTAATGAACAAGGCATGCTTGAATGGGAGGATGGATAATCAAACTTATATACAATTGATGTAGGCTACAAGTAATGGGTGAAAGAGGCCTATGAAGTCATTAACTAAAGGTGATGCCTAGTGTGTACAACCAAACCAAGGCCAGATAGGATAGGTCTGGCTAGGATTGAGTGCTATAAGAATAAATGGGTTATTAGTACCTAAAAAGTGGAGAAAAGGGTGTTCCATTTAAGTAAAGGGAAGCTTGTAGTGCTCTTCAAGTATGAAGATAGCAAGCCCATAGAAACATATGTCCATGATATCGAAGATTGCATCCCCAAGGATGTAGATTAAATGGGGACACTATTTTATATCTTTAAATGCACTACTACTTACTAGTGGGTAGTGAAAAGACCTAACTTGCCAACTTGGCAAGATGTAGAGGCATCCATATGCACTAGGTTTGGAAAAATTAATGAAGACTTGGACATACCCACCTACTCAAGTGATTCAAACCTAATCATGCATGTATATTTGTGTGAAGAAATCTAGACTATTTACAGTGAGAACATGACAAAAGGCCTATGGGTTCAGACCTTTTATAGGACCTTGAAGACATGTGCATGATCATAGTATATTTTTTATGATATACACCACAAGATAAGAAACTAGGATATGCTCTAGGAGAGGTTCATGCACACCTTCTCATTTTCTTTTCAAAACTTAGATGTACTAGAACCACTACAAGTCATCCGTAGGGTACTATTTAAAGGCAATAACATTTTAGAAGAGTGCCTTATAGAAAATTTTAGGGAGAAAGGACTAGCACTCTTGACATTATTTAAAGAGATTGTTCTCAATAGTGACTCTAATGAAGAAGATTATGGGACCTAGAAAAAGAGCAATTAGAAGGCTCTAACAAGCAGGCAAAAACTTGTGTGCCTTATGAATGACAAAACCCTAGATGAAATTGATTTAACACATATGCAAATTTAAACAACTAAGGGGAGAGGAAAAGTTGAGGACTAACATCAGGAGAGAAATGAACCCTACTACACACTGCTCAAGATCATTAAAGTTGATATCAGTGTAGAGGGTGAGCCAACTATTGCCGCTATAGGCACTTACTAGTTTGAAGTAGAGAAGATATGAATTTTAGACTTGTTGAAGGAATTCTATGACTTATTCCCATGTAGCTATTGGGACTTTAAAGGCATCCACCCATCCCTTGTAAAAATGAACATCAATGTGGTGGATGACATGAGGCTAGTCAAGAAGATCCCATATCAAATGAATCCTAATCTCCACACCAAGGTAAAAATGAATATTGATGGAATGTTCATGGCTAGCATCATCTACCTAGTATAAGAATCTAAATGGGTGAGCTTTATGGTCATCAACATCAATAAGGATAGGCACATATAAATCTATGTTGATTATAGGATCTAAATGCCACTTGTGTCAATGATCCATTCCCAACCCCATTCACTGATGAGTTCCTAAATGGAGTTGTAGGCTATAAAATCTACACTTTCACTAATAAATTTTTGGCTACCATTAGGTGTATATTGAGGAAGAATATAAGCCCAAAATAACCTTTGTGACTGATTGGGGTTGTTCTAATTACAATGTGATGCACTTTAGAATCAAGAATGTGCCAACTATATTCTCTAGGGTAGTAATCAATACTTTCAAGGACTTTATCCCTAAGTTCTTCTAAGTGTATCTAGCTGGACTATGTATGGTCTTGTAAAAGACCACTATAATACTTTGTGCCTTATGTTTGAGATGTGTAGGTAACTCTAGATATTTTTGAATTTGAAGAAGTGTATCTTCGTAGCTAAATTTGGGACATTGCTCAAGCACATCATCTATAAGGATATTTTGTTTATTAATCTGACAAAGATAGCAATCATAATCTAACTCTAGACTATCTCAACACATAAGGACATTCATGCATTTCTAGGCCATTATTGCTACTATAGCAAGTTCATTAATAGTTATGCTAATATCTCAACACCTCTAGAGGAGCTCTTACACAAGGATGGCTCATTATACTAGGGTGAGATGGAAGAAGAGGCCTTTGAAACACTAAAGCTAAAGTTTTCTAGCACACTAATTCTACAATTTCCAAACTAGACCTTTTCCATGTCCATGTTGATGCTTTAGGATTTGCCAATAGGGTCATATTAACATAACCAAGTGAAGGAAAGATGGACCACCCCATCTCCTTTGTAAGTAATAAATTGGCATAGGTAGACTAGAATTACACCACCACTGAGTGTGAGGCTCTAAAAATGGTTTATGCCTTATATAAATATAAGTAATACCTATTGGTAACCCCATTCATATTTTTAATATATCATGAGGTGCTTGAGTACCTCATGCACAAGCCTATATTACATGGTTGCATATGTAGATGGATTGTTCTCTTCTAAGAATTTTGGTTTTCCATTATGATTAAACCTAGAAAATAGAACTTGGGGTCAGACCATTTATCCCACATCAATTCTAATGATGTGATGGTGTTAATTAAGGATTACATGTAAGAAATGTAGCTATATTTATTTTATCACATCCCTGAAGACTTGATGAAGATTTTCACTTTCCTAACATCCAAACTTGCTCCCCAGACCTTATCAACTAAGGAAAAGAAACAACTTGAATTCTATGCCACCCCCTTCCATCTCATTGAGGGGGAGATATATAAACTAATTAGAGATGAAGTGTTATACCGATGTGTTTTATAACATGAATAAGACTCCATCCTATAAGAAGTGCATGAAGTAACTTTAAGAGGCCATTGTGCTAGAGATATAATAATGTGTAAGGTATTGCAGTCAAGCTTATGGTAGCCAAACCTATTCCAAGATGCCAAGAAATACACTAAGGCATGTAGCTTATGCCAATTCACAGTAATATCCAACCATTAGGATGAGATGCCTCTCATTCCCATTCTTTCCCAAATGCCATTAAAAAAATGGGACATTGACTTTGTTAGGCCAATCACTCTCATAGCATGATGCACAAGTGCTAGATATATTTTAATAGCCATTGTTTCACCAGGTGGAATGAGTCCATGCTAAATAAAGACTACATAGGTGTAATATCCAAATATTTTATATGGGATAACATCATAAGCTAGTATGGGTTCCCATTGATTTTGACTAATGATAGAGGCACTCATTTCATTAATGAGTTGGTGCACATATTTTTGACTGAATACATGGTGGTGCACCATAAGACCACCCCATATCATCCCCAAGCCAATGGCATGGATAAAGCCTTAAATAATATTTTGAGAATGTGCCTAACAAATATATTTTATGTAGGTTGTTTGGATTAGGATGATTATGTTTTAGTAATACTTTGGGCATACTGCATGACTTGTAAATGCTTGAACAAGGATACACCAGTTTAACTAGTGTTTGTCACTGAAGCAGTTCTACCCATGAAATTCATGGTTCCTTCCTTATGCATTGTATAGATTGGTCACTTAGATGACCAAGAATTTTTAAGCATAATGTTGGAAGACTTGGATCGCTTGGATGAGAAGCACACCAAGGCAAGTGGAGTTAGTAGATTAAAAAGGTGTGCTAGAAGCAATAACATAAGCATACCAAGCACAAGAAGTTAACTAAAGGAACATTGGTGCTGATATATGATTCTAAGTACTTTAAAAACCTAATAAAATTGTAAATATGGTATATGGGTCCCTACATCATCCACCATATCCTAGAAATAAGCACATGCAACCTACACACATTTTTCAAAAAAATACTCCCTAGGCATTTCAATGGCAACTGATTGAAGCCATATAGGTAGTAGGATGGAAATTTCACTATGGAAGCACTAAATTCTTAGTCATAAGTTAGCTAAGAGTAAGTTGACCAAGATACCTTTTGGCATAATACAAACATTTAGTTAATTATTTTTATTTGTTCCTTTGTATAGTGTATAAAGGCAATAAGTAGTACATAGTGGCCATAAGCACTTATGTGTTATCACTTCATGCATAATTACAATCAACTGAGTTAAGCACTTGCACCCTCTTAATGCATGAGGCTAGACATCTAATTAGTGGGCACATAAAGCTTGACAAATACAAGTAGAAATAACAAAATAAACTTACGTGTAACATCGATACTACAAGGCACTTTAAGGCCTAAGAACAAACCACCTTGATGCTACCATTGCACCAGAGTTGCAAGAGGGAACATCAATTGATCTAATGTCAAAAACCATAGAAGGCAAAAAGTGAAGATACTTGACATATTTGAGTGTAAGGTAGGAAGTCAAAACGCTCAAATTGGTTGAGTGTAAGGTAGATAGTGAAGATGAATAATCCTAAAGTGTGCAAGAGAATTAGAAGAGAGATAAAGCACTGGAGGGCCAATGTTAGGAATTTATATGGGGTAAGATAGGCCAAGGCAACACAACATGAAAAAAATTGACCAAGGTATAAAATCATGCTTGAAATAAGAGTGGAGCAAGAAAATGTGAAACTAAGGAGGCTGAATCATATAGATGTGAGGTTCTATGAATAAGTTACCACAAGGAAGGTGAAGGTCATGCAAAGGATACATGCATGGAAGGAAACCACCTAAGATAACTGATATCCACACAAAATTGAGTGAGAAGTGATAGTTTGAACTAGACATCACTTCATCATAAAAGCTATTAGGAGCATTCAATGAGGTAGTGGTGGTGACACAAAGATATACATTTAAAGGATATAGGACAAAATATTTTGAATGATTTTGTATATTTTTCATGTTTTCTAAGAAATCAATGTGCCTACATCATTATGCCTATATTAATAATGGTTGTTGACAAGTGAGGGTTATAAAATGGTAAATATCAAACTTGCTTAGGTTACCAAGTTTAAAATAACTCCAAGTCTAAGTGGAAACCTATAAATAAACTAGAGAGCCAAAGAATAACCTTATCATAGTGAGTAGTTGAGCGATCCAAGCACCAAGAGTGAATAGAAGCATAGAGAAAAAGAGTGTTTTCATAGTAAAGACTAGTGTGAAGGATTTAAGAGAGAGGATTGTGTAAAGAATCAAGTTAAACCAATAATGTATCACCTAATCTTCCATTAATGGACAATGAAGCTCAAAGCTAAACATATAGATGATCTCATTATTATAAAAGCACTGACCACCATTAGAGGTTTTAGTAAGCCACATCTACCTAGATTCAGCATAAGTCAATTGAATATGGTGTATAAATGAAAGGTATCAAGTTCTATAGAGGTAAAAAAGGAACCCAAAAAGGTTAGGATTATAGAAGAATGAATGACCACCAAAACCAAGGTGTAGCTAGTCAAGGTAGTTAGTATTATAGATATTGATACCAAAGTGCTAACCAAGATGTCTTATTAGTATATTTAGTTTATCCCAAAGGTTTAGGTGGGGGAAAATTTGTGATCTTTCATTTATAACTACCATATTAAATAATATAACCATTAGGCATCGATTCACTTCCATGACTTGGCACATGACTCGATGGTGGACATAGGGTACAAGACACTATAAGGTGATGCCCTATTTGATGTCTTGATTTGAGAAAAGTTAAAGACTTCTAGTGTAACTAATCTATATGACTTACCCTAATTCATAAAATTAGAAGATCTCATCTAGTTCCTACTCTCACATATCCATGAGGATTGATTCTACTTTGTGGGATGGTGTATGAAGATCTCACCATATCTGATCAAGAAGATAATTAGGATACTAGATGTTATATAGGACATCCATAAAATAATGTATGATCTCAAGGAGGTGGAGTGTATTATGAAGCTACTTAATTAATTCAATAGGGTTTTTTTTTTTGGATCACCAAGTGTGAAGACCATGACACAAGGGTAATGGCATGGCTCATGAGTTCTAAGTTATGTCTAGGTAGTTAGCAGATACATGTGTCAAAGGCATATCTTTGTGTACCATATCACATGGTGTAGGGATTCCAATTCAATATCACCAAGTTCATCATGGAGGAATTGGTCAAGAACACATTAGAGTGCCATATTTCTAAGGGAACCTTTAGGTGGGGTTCCATCCTCATTTGATCATGGTGGAGGAAATTGAGATCTTGAATGGGAGTGAAGACAAGTTATGGGTGTTTCCAAAACACCATGAATCTCCCACACAAAAATATGAGGACTACACTTTCCCTAACACACTATTATAAAAAGTATATCAAAACCTTTGGAATAGAGTGGCACATTCCCCAAAGGCTTCCCCAAAGTATGTTCAAGATGACAAATTTTGTTGTGATGTAACACTACTACATTATGTAGTGGGTACTAAAGAATGGGAACATGTCAAGATGGCTGAAGCTCCCCTTCAAATTATTAGTAAAATACCTTAGGGATGAACTACATAAGATCTCAAAAATGTAGAAGATGGACATCTTAGTTAAGGAACTAGATGTGGAATGGTGAAGGTTATGGTGTAGGTTCCCTCTCACAGATGGAAGAGTGATAAAAGATGAAGAAGATGCTTCAAATAGAACATACATTGATCCCATCTAATATCTCAACATTATTAGATTCATCCATAGACTTTATTATGAGATGAATCCATGGAAGAAGGATTTTAGCATTGGGTCAAGTGCTGAGCTGAAAGAAGACCCTCCAATACATATTGGGGATGAAGGAACCCTATCACTTGTCAAAAAGAAAAAATCTCCCCAAAATAAGAGAGGGGAAACTTTGGAAGAAATAGAGGAGTTCATAAATATCAAAATCACCTAAAAAGAGAGGCATCCTCCTTAATCTCTTTCAAGAAGTGCATAAATTTTGTGTCAAAGATCTACCCCAACATAAGGAAGAAGAAGTAAAAGGCCTAGATTCTATTGACCAAGACAATTAAATCTAACATAGAAGAAAAGGTAGAGGAGGAAGAGTTGGAGGAAGAAGGTGTGACAAGCACGTACATCATGCCCAAGGATTTGGAATCTTCATCAAGTAATAGGACCCCCTCCCCACCACCTCAAACCAATTTGGAGAAGTGAAGAAGGAGATTGAGGAAACTCAAAATCAATAAAGCCAAAATATAGAGGGTGTAGGAGCTACAAGAGTAAAAATAATAAATGAGTAAGGTAGGGGTGCCAAAATATGTCATTTAAATGGTGGAGGTTGAAGAGCAATGATAGGAGGAGGAGTGCAAGGCATAGATGGAAAATGAGGAATGAAATGAGAGATAGGAAAGGCACACTGATATAAGAAGAACCATATCACTAGTGGAAGGACATGGGCCTCAATTAGGGACATATTGATGTGGTGATAAAATTTTGTTGTAGGCATGAGGAACTAAAATCCAAGGCCATGTCGCAAGCTGAGATTAACCAGCTAGAGGCTAAAGAAATAGAGGTGAGAGAAAATAAGTGTAATGTGTAAGCCAAACAAAGGAAGGTTTGAAAAGAAAAGGCCAAGAAGGAATAGATAGAAAGAAAGGCTAAGAAAGATAAGGCTAGGAAAAAGGAAAGGGGGGAAGAAGTTGCTTAGGAAAAAAGGGCTCAGATGTTGAAAGAGAGATAGGATAAGAAGGTTACCATAAGCATGGGACCAAGTAAAGTGAAAATGCTAAGATGCTAAGTGCCCCCACCATTATAACATAAGAGGCTTCACAATAGGCATGCCCTAGTTCTAAAGGTACGCTTGGATATAAAGAAGGTTATATTGACACCTTGGAGAAGCAAATAGAGGAGTTTAAGGTCCTATTAGGGTAAGAAGAAGAGAAAGACTATTTAATGCAAGTTCACACTATAGATCCACTGTAAGAGAAAATGGACAAAGGGGAAAAGTCCATAGAAGAACCCATCTAGGAATAACATGACTAAAATTTTAGCATCAAAGAAAGAGAAGAATAAGAAAGGGATGAGGGAGAAGAAGAGGAATAAAAAGAAAAATTTGAAGAAGGCACTAGCATGAGTACCAATGCCAGTGAGGAGGAGTTTGGTGAGCACCAAGAGTATGAGCTAGGAAACAAGGAAATGATGTAGCATGAATTTAAGGAGTATGAAGAATTTTACATGATGGAGTGCATTCATCCAAATACTACCATGACTTTAATGTACCACTAGGTTTTTTGGGTGCTATATTTCTATATGGGTGAGTCCAAATTTGAGGTTTTAACCAAAATGATCTAGAGAAAAAAGAAGATGGAAGAATGGTATGAATACCAACTCTTAAATACTCATTATATGAACCCAGTGTGCTCAACCAATGCTCTAATAAATATGGCCTCTTCAGTAGCATGTAATAACATCATCAATGATGCTCATTCATATAGCTAGAATAAGGTAGTGAAAATTTTGAGAAAGAGCTTAAGGCAACCAAGTTCAAGCTTAAGTGGTTAGTTAAGCACATAGAAGAGGTAGATCCATCCCTCCTAGATGGTGTGGATACCTTAGACAAAAGTGAAGTTGACCAAGTATGTGCGATGCTGGAGTAGATGCTTCATAGATTAAGGCTAGTGCTCAAGGATAAAGAAGACCCCTATGAGGCCCTAATAAATGAGTTAAACAAAAATATGGACATGGTTAAAGACCTATTCACTAGACTTGAAGAGAGCATGGAGGAAATAGATACTATATATTTTTCCACTTTTTCAAAAAGGTAGGAATCATTGATGTGCACCTTAAGAAGGTAAAGGAGGAAAAGAATGATTTGTTTCAACACTCCTTCACAATAACCAAGACTGAGTGCACTCAAGTGATGGCTAAGGTTAAATATTTAATCTCCCAACTAAATATCTAGGAGTAGTACTTAGAGGTAGTCTTATATGCCTTCCAAACAAAGGCCAGTGAGTAGGGGGAGATCTTCAATGGTAGGGTAAATCATGCAAAATAAAGTCTTGAATACTTTAGAAAAGAGTTGGAAAGCACAAATGTCCTTGATCTCAAAGATGAATACATAAAAGAAGATGTCACCATTGATGAAATTAAGGGTTCTATCAAAGGTTTTGAAAAATTTAAGGTAGACATAGAGCAAGGCGTGCTTGGGTTTTGTGCACCTAAGGCATTAAAAGACTAGTCTAGGATGGACTAGTAATTTAATATGTGGTAATGTTAGGCCCCCTTTTGTGATAATTATGTGGATCATGCCAACTAGACCTATCTTAGTTTTATGAAATATTCAGATTGTTTGTTCCCCTTTTTGTACATTTTGGCACTAGCTAGAGGAGTCCCTGAGGATCCCATGTTAGATGGTAGGTGGTTGCATGGTATAAACATCCAATGGACATCCCTACCATGACCTTTACATGGTGGCTCAAGAATAATTAATGTTAGAAGAGTGGATCAGGTGAGATAGAGGCCATCTAGTGACATATTTGCATATAACATGTACTCATCCAACCTAGGCAACATAGTGGAGCTGATAGACTCATGATAGCTCATCACTTGGCATGCACCTGTCTAACCTAGTAGGAGATTTCCAATCACCTATAAAAGAAGACTCACATTTGAAGATCAGGAGGAGGTAATTAAGTATAGTGAAGCTCTAGATAAATAGAGAGCCTCCATTAGTTTTTCAAATTCTACATATAATAGATTAGCAGTTGAATGCATAACCCGAGCTTGCCTATGAGCTATTGGGCATGAGTAATGTTAGAGAATAGTATAGATTCTATTTTATACTTAAAATTTATATAACTAACTATGAATCAATGAATAATGTTTTTGAAGAAATGATGTATTAATTTTTGCAATATAGATAGTGTATTATCATGTTTACAATTTAGTTTTATGATATTAGTGGTATAGCTCTTTGATAAAGATGTATTATGATATGTAGGTTCAACCTTGGTCACTAATGGAATTGTTTTGCCATATAGTGACCTTGGCTACCTATAAATAGAATAAGTATTAGAACTAGATTATACCAAGGCCCTAAAACCCATGCCTAAGTGTTACCTTGAGGATGAGCACTTGAACCCAAGACATTCCTATGACTTGCCCATGTAACTGAATGACCCTATATTATACATTCCCATGACTTGTGCCACCATGAGCCCTACCTAATTAGATATGAACTTGCATATTAGGGATTTTACCTTTGAGAAGGCTTATTCCTCATGAACTCCCCCTAAATAGCCTAGTGCTGGTAGATCTCCTAAACCCATCTTGCCTAGGACTAAGTCCCTTTAAACCCCAAATTGCACCATATTTTAGCTATCCCAATGTGTGCTTGGTCCCTTTTTTGTTTTACTTTGGGTGAGTACATAGGCTTGTACCTTGTGTGAAATTTATGCTAGTGTAATAGTGTGTTAAATGTTGTGTGTTAAATCCTTCTATGATCGTGCCTAGCTCGACCAAGTCTATAACTAATTTAGTTTGATAGTAAGTACATGACCAAGTTCAAAAGCTAACCTACTGAACTCTTTTACAACATGTTACATAACATTTGAAGATAAATACAATCTTATATTTTCCCACCATTTTATACTACTAGCTCATTTCATTGGCTATAACATTAGTTTGCCGTACTTTTAGCTAAAGTCCCTTGAAATCACTATCTTATCACATCAATTGAGTGGATCTAATCCCATCCTCCACCAAGTTTTAGTTCTCCTACTTGTCAATCATGGTCAATCCCTCCATAGTTGGGAGGTTCCCCCTTATGGAATCCTAATTTGGGAAGGAATCCCAAGAGGACTCCTTGGTGGAGGATCCTACCATAAGATCCCATCAGACCCTTACTCACTCCTCTTAGGATAACCCATCCAAGTCCCCCTTTGAGGACCTCCTAGTTAATCTATTTATTCTTAAACCTAAACCCATATCTCTCAATGTGGGTACCCTAATAGAGACCACCCAAAAAGGGAAAGCCATTCTAACTAATGAAATGGAAAGGAATAAATAAAAACTATAGATATTTAACTCCAAGGTTCAATAAGCAGGGATGTCCCTTGACCAACTCATTTAATACTGGAACTCTTTACATAGACAAGTTGAATCTTTAGTTCAATCCTTTCTTTAGTCTATCCAAACTACCTCATCCCATACCATTTATTTTCCTAAATTTTTAATATCACCCCTTATGGGTTCCCCCAAAATAGTCTTCCCTATATGTTACAGGATACAAGCATTCCCAAATGTTGTTCCTCAATGAAGTTGTTAAGGCCCTCATAATCGTACTTGGTCAAAGGTTTCCAAGGTGAAATAGATCATCTCGATAAACATTCATGAAGGTGTTGAGGACCCATTGAAGGAGATTTCCTCTTAAGTTTCTTTCTAGTTTCCTATTTTTTTGGTTCTTGGTTTAATATTATAGTTTTTATTATTTTGGTTTATTGGCCTTGTTTTGGCTTGCTTAAACTTATGTACTGCACTTTGATGGTTCCAGTATGCCTATAAAACATAGTTTTTACTTTATCAAATAAAAAAATGTTGTATCTTTTACATAATTATACACTAATTTTCTATACTTAGATCTTTAACAACATAGGATTTTTACTCATAAAAGTTTTTTGTCATATTATTTAGATATTTAAAAAATATCAAAAAATTTAACCTTTTCAGATAATTTTTTATTTGATCTTAAAATTTTCAAATTTTGAAAAGTAAACAATTTTAATTAATTAATTAAAAAATAATAGCCAAAACACTTTATATCTCAAACTATGCAAAAATGCTTTTGAGCATCCCCATGTAAAAAGTCATTGGATTTTCTACAATTTGTAAAAGTTAATTAAACTTTTTCAAGTTGTGCAATTTGTTTTTACTTTTTCCCAGGTTGTGCAAAATTTCCTTGAAACTTTTCAAGTCATGTAATTTGCATTTTCAATTTTTAACATTGTGTAATTGCAATTTGTTGTTTGAAATCCCACTACCATGTAATTTCCTCAGATACTTCCTTGAGATATGTAAATTTGTTTTAGCATTCCCGAAGTCATTAATTTTTTTATGACTTCCCCAAGTCATGAAAAAAAAAATTCCTTTCCAATATAGTGTATGTAAGTCTTAAACTTCCCTTGGCTATGTAATTGACAAATTATTCTCCCCACTCTATGTAAATATCATTGCCAATTTAAAGATTATTTTTCAATTTTCATGCAAATGCCATTATTTCTTCCCCAATTTTGAAAATACTATTATTTCCATGGGTCATGTTAAAATAAAATTTACTTTCTTCTAAAATATTTTGGAAGTTGCATGCAAAATCTCTGATAAATATTTTTGTATATACAAAGCAAAGTGGAATTATGGAGAAAATTAGATTTTTTTTCTCTTAGCTACTAGTCCAATGAAGCCATACTCCCCATGACAAATGACAATTAAAAATACAAAAAATAAATTTACAAATCACAAAGAGAGTGAAAGATAAGTTTTTACTTTTCATTCTCTTTTCATCCAATACCAAATTATTATAGACCATAGAAAATGAATTTATGGTTATAAATTTTCATTTTTTTCTACTAGTCAACTATAATCACCTATAAGTGGTTGAATGCCAATTGTGTTTATTGAGACAACCTATTATTAGATTAGCTCTAGACCTATATTAGAGCCTTTATCACACTTTTCAATCAATTGTGTAGACCATAGAAATTTATAGTCAGCTCAAACATAGTCCCATAATTTCATTCCTAGATCCCAACCCATAATTCCTAATAGTCTGCCAGCTGGAAACTAGTGCCACATTAAGGACACTAGAGCCACATGGTGCTAGTGTCCTAAATTTGGCCCTAGTTTCCTTTGACCTAAATATCTTAAGTTAATATATTTTAGAATGTGTTCCCCTCTTAAGGTCTCACTAAGTTCATTTTATTATCCACACAAGCTATGAATCACTATAAATACAAGACTATTAGACCTCTATAAACTATATGGAAAATAGATGAAAAAACCTATTCAAATAAGAAACAATTTGAGAAAAAACAATGTTATTAATCTCTATTCTACCCTACTTATGCATACTACTATATAAAACTTACCTAGTCCTATATTTTAAATATTTTAACTCTTAATCACACTCAAGGCATTCAAGACCATTATCATTCTAGCATTCACTTACACATGCACCAAGCACTAGGTGGGATAACTACACCAGGATTGATCCCTCCTCGGAGTATTGGTATGTATGAAACTTTATTAAGATTGGAGTTTTGATGATGTCTAGCCTATCCTAATAATAAACACACATTTTTAGTTGATTCCATACTTGCAATGAGGATTAGGGTTTGTATACTAAATAAAATATTTAAAGAATAATACATAGTTCTAAATTTTATGTGTGTAGAAATAAAACCCAAAAGCATAGGTGCAGGTGCTCCTAAAAAATAGGAATAGTAATATAAAAAGGACACTAGTGCCATTTTTAGGACACTATAGCTACATGGCATTATTATTTAGGTGGGGTTCTACTATCCAGTGAATAATCAAACCTAGGGACCCTATTGACAACACTTAGACCTATTTGTAACCCAATTTCAACACCTAAATCTTCCATAATTACCACATTATAGATGTCTCTATTTTCCCATATTATTTTCTATTTTCAAAAATTCAAAGCAAGTCAAAATTTGTAATAAATTAATGGTTATTTATTACATTTTTTTTCACTAATTTAGACAACACAACCCTTTAATCTAACTTAGCATTTACATTATTAAAAATCATAACAAGTTAAATTGTTTGGTGAACCTAACTTACTTCAAATATTTCTTCAAACCCTATTTTATATTCTCCAAAATGTTTGTGTAATAAATTAGGGATGCATACTTATATATTTTTTATTTTTTGAGCATAACCTAGCTCATTAAACCAAATCTCACATTAGGGTTTCATTTATTTAAATACAATTTAAATATTTATAAAATAACCATAATGAACACAAACCCTAATAGCTACTTAGTCCTAATTTACAAATTACTACCATGATTATCATGGTGGAAGCCATCATTCACTTTATGGTACAAAGATTTATACTTTGCTTAACATGTTTGTTACCAATTATCTATGGAAAATTATACATGCATGTTACTCCTATCATGGATTTAGCTCAAGTTAATCTCATTATACATATTGGTCATCCATCTTGTGAGTTCCATTTTTATATAGATCATTACTATATGGATCATTTTAAGTTTTCTGGAGCTACTACTAGATGACAGAAGGCTTAGATGACTCCATTTGTTCTTCCTCCACCTAGACCACTTGATTACTTAATCTCCCATATTACCTCTACTACTCACCCATAATAAATAGTATATCCTATAGTTTGAACTATCACTAGGTGGAATAAGGTGCCTCCTCAACCTATATAGGAGCAACATAACCCTACCATCCCTCCTTGTCCCTAACACACTATAATGTCACTTGGTGATCAATAAAGATAATTTGATATAGTAGATCAATTGAGAAATATACTAGCCAAAATATATATATTAGAATTACCTCAAAAAGAAACAATCTTCAAAGATATTATATTTCAAACACTTACACATCTATGCCTCATAATACTTATCCATCCTATTTTTCATCTATCATGAATACTATAAAGTATACATAATATGTGATATATTTTTCCAATGAGGAATATACTTCATAATTAATAATTGATCAAAATTTTCCTCTTTTCATTCAAGTTCAAATCAATAACATTGATATTAAATGAGTTCTCATTGACATTATCGTAGGACTCAATATATGTAACATCACATTTATACAAACCATGGGGGTTGAAATAGCATATATTTATAAGACATAAAAGAATATAAATGGATTTGATGGAATTCCTAGATAGACATTGGGTTTAATCACATTGGAAATTATAGTGGGACCAAAAATGTTATCTACATAGTTTCAGGTGATACTAAACCATTTACATTATAAATTATTACTCACGACACTTTAGATACATTTTATGGAGGTTGTACCTTCAAATCTTCATAGATGTGTCAAATATTTCTATGATGGGTAATTATACACATGTCCAATAGATAATTGACCATTTATATATTATAAACTCAATGAACCTCTTATACTAAGTACATCGTCTAATGGAACACCTCATATTCTCATCAAACTCCCACCTCACAAGATTCCCATAGAGTAGATGAACACCTATGAGGTGGGAGAGTCTATCAAGACTTCATATACCATATACAAATCTTTCTAAATCATAGTTACTCTCACCAATGATAGAGGAATATCTTCTTCCAACATAATTACCTTCATCGATGATAGAGGAAACACCTCTCATAGTACAAATATCCTCACCCAAAATACATGATGATATCCTTACAACCTAGTTACCACTACTTGTTAAATCAAAATAGGCTTACATTAATAATTTTGACACATATTCATAGGCCACTACAAAGGATGTTCAACCACCTATAGATATTGATGATAATTTATGTGGATTGAGTTTTACACTAGTGGGTCCCAAAGAGTATATATATATTTAAAAGTCACTTATACCTCGCCATACATTAGGAACATCACTTGTTTAGGATCTTACAACTATGGGATCCCATACTCAACTAGAATAAAAAAAAGATCCATTGTTTTATTTAGTACATATGGTCACATCCATGGATTTTGATTTAGTCATATAGATCCAAATAGGGAGTTCATGAGATATATTGAACCAAATATTATAGATACTACTTGATACAATATTGATGATATTACCCATAGTTTGGAATAGATCAGTTAGTAGATTGTCACCATAGGAAGGGAAAACGTATTTCCACTTTAATAGACTCATAGGATATGATACAAACACATTCTCAACATTATAACATAAACTAAATAAATTTAAGGCTAAGAGAACTATCCAAATCATATATCCTCCACCTCCCTCGGTACCATCACCATAAATGATATGAGCTCCTTCATATATATGATAATTTTGACGTATTAGTCACCAAAATTGATATTCACAACATGATACATTGACTATACATATTTTTGTAGGAGACAAATATGTTCCCCATGTGGTTATAAATGAGTATTCTGATACTGACACTTGCCTTTTGAAATGTTTACACCACATTGGTTATTACGAGAGTGAGATTCAACATGTTATACATTATTAGTATTCCATTGAACACATTACACTACTAGTTTCAAGTGGCCCTAACGTGGCTAATACATTATTCTTCATTTTTATTAGGGACACTCATATATAGGTTATATTTTATAGTACATGGTTACAAGAAATGGATACCATGATAAATTAGATAGATTCTTGGCATTTAATCATGATGAAAATATGGTTCACAACCTACATGATGACATAGATGAAAGCCACATGTCTCACATAGATACTCTGTAGTCTAATATGGTCTACCCTAGGACTACAAGAGAGGCATCTTACATAGTTGAGTAGCATACCATCTGAATACATAGACTCCAGACTCAAGCCAAGGATAAGGTTTCATTGATACATACATATTGGTATGATGATCATGATGATGATGACATACTTCATTTTTGATAGATTTAATATTTGACACTAGATGATCATTGACCAAGTCCACCATTTGATTATCCACATCCCATGGATGTGTTCTTAGGTCTATAAAGACACTACACTTTGATTCTATACTATTTCATTTATATTTCCCGTATTTCTTTATACATTCTTTCTTCTTTCTTTCTCCTTGTACATATATTATCTTCATTTTCTTATACATAACTTATACTAAAAAAATACAAAATTTACAAATCGTATGCATTACTATGCTTACATTTCTTCTACATTTTATATATTACACATGTTATCTATCTTAGTATAGCTAGTTTTATCATGCATAGATGCTTCACTTATTACTTATGAGTGTTTGAAAATTACATACATGATTCTAGTTCACTACACTAATCTAGATCTGATATCATCCACTTACTATATGTGTACACACCGATCTAGGTTTATATGTCTCACACATCCATACACTTGGGGACATATCATGCATATTTTATACTACCAAATTATATCCTTACATTCTATACATTCTAGTTTATGCATTTATATATCTTGATATTAATCATTGCTACTCATTCTCATATTTTATTTACTATCACTAGTTTAGAATCAACATATGTACATCTTAGAATTTACATAGATTTATGTTACATAGTTATACATGTTTTCATTTTGATCTTTCCTGGTTTAGATGTGATTGTGTTTCTTATGCTTCTCTAATTTCTAGGGAATTTGAATATGCCATTATTCTTTGTCTCTATGCCAATTATATATATGTATGACTTAGACACGTGCCTATGTATTTTTTGTATGATTTCCTAATAGTATATGGGGACATTTTAATATTTCATTATATGTGATTTTAAGGCAAATTTCTTATTACTTGCATTTGTAGACATTTTAACATGTACTTGTATGTTTTATATTCTTAGATTTAGTGACATATTCCAATGTCCCTTGTAATATGGCCAATTTACCTACCTTTGCATGTCTAATGTGTTATTTTATGAATATTGACTGTGACATTTGTCTTTTCTTGTTATGCAAACCATTTTTTTATGCTATGAGACACCTCATGCATCTACCCTTCCTACATGCGTTTCATGATGGAGATCATGCCCCATCCCCCTAGGTAGATAATTATATTTATAGTTATACATATTGATTACATATATATTGAAACCTTTATGTAATTATATAAACAACATACATATTACACTACATACTTATGATCATACACTTTTACATTCTAATGTTATGTTTACAAATTGTATTGGAATATCATGCAAAATATGCTCTAGATAATACATTTTGTAGAGTTATTTTCCTTTGAGGATATTTATTACATAATTTATATAGATAACCTAAAAATATGTGGAATTAAAATTGGTTTTTCATAGATATTAGGCTTCTACATTGCTATTCTTAGATCATTTTTAGCATACAAGCTTAATTTTAGAAACCAAACATAGGCTAGACATGAGAAAAAATAGGGACTTAAGAAGCAATTCAGTCACCTAGATTTCAATCTAGATAGACATTAGCTCTGATAATGGGACACTATCACCAGAGTGTGTTATTATCTAATAGTCCAATCTTGAAGGATAGTCTAGATTAGATATAGTAGTACACTAGGTATAGTACATATTTACATAGATATAATCACAATTTTGATAGTTATATTCAAATTTTATTCAAATACACTAATTTCATCTTAGATTCATACAAATTACTCAAATTGGTAGCATTATGCATAACATGATCACTACCACATCTAGTTCTGATACACATATATAGTTATTACATACTCAGTCCAGGATTAGTATACTCAGATATCAGATTGGGGGCATGTGCACGACACAAAGTTTCTATATGCTCAATTACACACATGTTAATTAGATTGAATGGAAAACTCCATGTCATTATCTATGATGTATACACTTTATATCATATTCTATGTTGTCACCAGTTTCATGCCTTACACTATTTGTAGTTATTGGCATTCTTGAGTGGCCTAGAGCCACCTAATATACTTGAGTGGTTACAGAGTTGATATATATAGTTAGATATACCCAGTTAGATACTTTCAACACTTATGTATTTCATTTCTAGATTCATATAATTGACATAGGTGGGTAATGATGGATTCATAACATACTTTATTTCTTAAGCCATCCACATAATAGGGTTAGACACCCTTACAGTCTTATCCAATCTATTCATAGATTATGATCCACCAAGAAAGGATGGGTAATGATGGAGCCAAAATAGGATCGAGTTTATTAATCCACCTATATATGATGATTGACCAAGCTATTATATTAGTACAAGATATTCAATAATTTTATCACTATGTACACTCACACACATAATTTTTCACTATGTTCATGTATTGGTTCACATATCCAATGAGGTGTATTAATTCCTATCCTCTTTTCTATCTCTTTACTCAAGTTTAATTAGTTACTTTATTCAACATAGTCTCTTAATTTTTATAATATCTTGATTAAGGACTAAATTTTTCATGTTTCATTATAGGTCATTGCTTTGGATTATGTTTCACATATGTAGACTCAACTTCTCATACTTAGACTCAAGTACAAGGGCTTCACTTCGTAGGTAAGTCCAGGTATGTTTATTTTTCCTTTATATTAGTCATTTTGACATTTTACTTTTCTATCATAAAGGGGGGGGGGGAATTTAATCACCTAAAAGTGGTATTCGGATGATAAGAGTGTTTTTTGAGATAGCTAATTCCTAGATTAGCCCTTAATCTATATTAGAGCCTTTATCACACTTTTCTAGCCATTGTGAATAAAACATAGATTTATAATCAGCTCAAACATAATCCTATAACTACATTCCCATATCCCAACCCATTGTGCTTAGCAGTCTACTAGTTAGACACTAGTGACACATTCAGGACACTAGATCCACATGGCACTAGTGTCCTCAACTTGGCACAAGTGCCCCTTGACCTAATTCTCTTGAGTAGATATATTTTTAAATGTTTGCCCCTCTTAAGGTAGGATTAAGTAGATTTTATCATTCGCATAAGTTACAAATGAGTATAAATAGAAGACTATTAGACCTCTATCCACTAGATATAAAATATATGCAAAAAGCCTATTCAAATAAAAAATAAGTTCAACAAAATCAAGTTTATTAATCCCTATTCTTCCTTGATTATGTGTACTAACAACTACCGTAATCCTAGATTTTAAATATTTTCAATCTCAATCACACTCAAGGAATTTAATACCACTATTATTCTATCATTCACCTGAACTTGAACCAAGCACTAGGTGAGATAACTACAATGGGCTTTATCCATCCTCAAAATATTGGTATGTAGGAAACTCTCTTCATAGTGGGGTATTGAGGATGTCGGACCTGTCTTATTAACTAACACACATTTTTAGCTCATTCCCTACTTGTAATGAAGATTAAGGTTTGCATACTAAATAAGATATTTTATGCATAATACAAAGTTCTATATTTCATGTGCATATGAAAAGAACCTAGAAACATAGGTACATGTACTCCTATAAAATAGGAATGATCTTGTAAAGAGGACACTAATGCCATTTTCAAGACACTAGAACTTCATGGTTATACTATCTAGGTGGGGTGCTACTAACCAGTAAAGAATGATATCTAGGGACCTTGTGGACAACACTCATAAATATTTATAACCTAGTTTTTGGCACCCAGATCTCTCATGAGTCACTTTCTAGAAGAGTATATATTTTTACATACTATTTACTATTTTAAGAAAGTAAAATTAAGTCAAAATTTATAATAAATCAATGGTTATTTATTGCATTGTTTTTCACTAATTTAGACAACTTAACCCTTTAATCTAAATTATGATTTACATTAGTAAAAAACCTAAAAGGTTAAATAAGGATTAGAACATATAATGCCATAGATGGAAGAAGAATTGCTGAACAATCATAAAGGATTTGCTATTAATTTTTTTTACCCACATAAGAGGCCTTATAATTATATGATGACACTATAGAGTGAAGTAAGAAAATGATTAATAAAAAAGTTAATTTTAATTTGTTTTTGATAGATAAGGACTAGGTTGTATGGTACCCAACTATGAAAGAGAATTTTAAAAATAAAAAATAAAGAAATTAGTGTAATTTTTTTTTGGTAGAAAAGAAATTGTATGGTACCATAACAACTAAAGAAAGGTCAAGTTAAATAAACACATATATTATTTATTATTTTTACTTACAAGTGGAGAATGTATAGTTGTACAAAAATGCTACCAATAAATATAGAATATTTTTTTAAAAATAAAATTAAATTATTTTCATCTTTCAAAATAAGCTTATGCTGTGTCATAAGCTAAGAAGAGAAGTGAATATAGAAAAGACAATTTTGATCAATTTTTAGATTTCAAAAGAATCCATACCAATCTATATGGTCCATAGGAGAAGAGAATATTAAAAAAAATAGTTTTCATTAAAACAAAAGGCCATATGGCCACCTAGCAAGGTGAGGAGAAGAAAAAATTAAAAAAATCAAAAAGGAGAAATTTTGTTTTATTTATTTTCTAGGCCAAGAATCCATATGACCATACAACATATGGAGGGGTTAAGTTTATTTAAAAATAAATTAGATTTTATTTGGTTATTGGATCATATAAAAAAGGGTCATATGGACCAAGAAAGAGAGGGATGATTGTTTTTTCTTATTTTCATTTGCCAATTAGACATTGTATCTATGGTGTGAAAGTAAAAATACAAATAAAGGATAAAATAGAATAATTTAATTTTAATTTTAATTACCTATGATAATCATATGGATATTTCAAAGAAAATAAAAGTAATATAAAAATATTCATTGAAATTCACCAGGTGAAAAAAGGTGGTTGAATGAGATGTCAAAATTCATATGAGAGATCACAAAAAAACACTAGAGTGATTTACATAGGATAAATTATGATTACGACATTCTAGTTCAATTTAAATAACTTTATTGTCTTTAAATTATTTCATTTTTTCAATTTTACAATTAAATTATCATTGTGAAAATATCTCTTAACTATCAATTTTATCTTAAATTTTAATTTTTTCATCCTCTAATCTAGAAAAAATTAATTTTGACTAAACACAAAAAAAATGAAATACCAGTTTCAATGTGTGACAACTCTTTCACCATTATAATATAATGTGGAGAATATTATAGATACCAATTTAGGTCATATTAACTCAGATGAATTTTAGGAGAGAATGAATGCAATGCATAAAACTAACATTGGTCAGAATATTTTTGAAAGTGGATTAGCATAAGATATAATGTTTGTAATTTCAGTGCAGTCTCTCGAGTTAATTTTTTCCATGGTGGAACACTATAATTTAGAGATAAGGGAAGTGAGATATTCATAGGTTGATTTGTTGGTAAGTTTGTTCTCAAAACATAAATAGTTTTTTGCACCTTCTAGATTATAAATCTTCTATGCATTTGACTCTTGAGGCTTCTCAATTTTTGTAGGATGCTAATAATGTCTCATATGATTAAAAAGTCAACAATGAATGGTTGACCAAACCAAAACACTCTTATACATGACTCCCAAATAATATTTATAATTATAATTTCAAGAATGAATTAAATTACATAATAACATTATTTCATAGAATAGTGGGGATCCCAAAAAGGAGAAATTTATAGACATTAATTTATAGGTTCATTTGGATCATTCATAGGAACAAATAATATTTCAATTAGGGAAAACTAATATGTGATGTTATCCATAAATAACTAATGAAAGTGATGGTCACATCAAAGTTTTATATGACTTACTACCTCGTCTACACTATGGATAGTAAAAGATATTTTGATAGTTTGTATATAGTGGATGACTTTGTGAAAATAAATGTATATGACTTCTATCCTTAACTTGCATTAAATGAAAGTGCCCAAAATTTTAATAGATTAAAATATTGTTTCATTAATTTTATTATTTAGTTATTTGAGATTTAGATATTTTCAAAATGAGAATATCAGTGGTTGCTACCATGAAAACATCCACTTGGGGGACTTGGTTCATATAATTCTTGACTTTTAGTTATTTGAGGATCAACAACTATAAAATTTATTCTTACACACTTCCATGGTATGTAAGTGATAAGTGGGAATTAATAGATTTGGTAAGATAATATGTTTAAACACATAAGTTTTTTATAGTTTGATGTAAAACATGGGTCAATTTTATAATTACCATTGGTAGGTACACTTATCCATCATTCATAAAAGACAAAACATTGGAGAAATATGTCTTGTTGTAATCTAAATAATTTTGAGATAAGAATTGCATTTGATTTATAGGGCTTGATTAAATACAACCTTGGGCCTTCATTTCAACATCTATCACACTTTCAAGATTACTAGATGGACTAAAAATGGTCAAATATAGGGACTAGTCAGGGTTTACCATGACCTAGATAGACAAACATGGTATAATGAAAGTACCAAAGTAATTGGTGGATGATGAGGTCATTTTGGATACCATATTTGAAAAATAAGGCATCATAAAAAAACCACTACCTATAGTCCCTTGGGATAAGAAATAACCTACATTCCTCAAAATTAGAACAAGGGAAGTAATTTAAAGGACTCTCAAGTGGTTGAGAAGTAAAGGAGTAGATGTTGGAAACATTGATTTACCTACACCTACTAGAGAAAATGAATTAGGTAGCTTCCACAAACAACAATAATTTGAATTAGATAAAATAATTGAATTATTTCTGAGTGGATAACCCCTAGTGATAGAGGAAGCACAATGACCATAATCAATTCAATAGGAAATTACACCATGAAGGGTTCTTGGACTCAAGATAAAGAGGTTAGGTGAAAATGTCTCCTCTTCTCTTAATACTTCAATTTATCAAGAAATTCCTATTAACATTTTCCCTTAATCTCAAGAGATCATAAAAATTCAACCCAAAAATTCCTTGCATCAAATTGCTTGTTTCTCCCTATATCATTTACTTCCCCATTATATGAAATCACTCTTATTTCTTCATCTACTCCCTCAAATCTTGAATTTTCAATTATCTTCTCTCCAATAAATCTAATTGGCATAGTTGGAAAGCAAGAATAAGGAGAAGCATATTTTCAAGGTACCATAATTTAAAATACACCTTATTCTACCCAAATAATATTGAACCATAAGTCTCACCTTTGATCCCACCTCCTTCTTTGAGCACAATAACAATTGACTAGTTATTCATGTTGGTGAAGAAATGAAGAAAATTCATTAAACCTGAGGATATTGAATTTTGGACTTTGATAATCCTAATTAGTTTTTCAAAAATATCAAATAAATCAAGAACTATCTCATGAATGATAAAAGATGAAAAATGAGAGAAATATGTAGAAGTAACAATTCTTGTAGTTGTAAAAGATGAATTAGATATCAAAGTTAAAGACTATTGGTTATCTATAGTTTAGTTGGGAAATTATACTAGAGAATAGATGAAGGTAGATGTGTAGTTGGTAATTAGCACCATTTTTTAGAAAATGTATAAATGTAAATCAACAAAGGATGAGTTAAAATAAAAAGTGGAATAGTTAAATTCAGTGATACAGAGGTTGATTAGAACAATTCAAACAATAATTGCTTCATAAAGTCTTCACATTGAGATGTTGGACAAATTGAAAGAGATACACCAAATGGGTAGTGTATTGAAATATTGGATCGAGAATAACACTGATCATGGAACCTTCACAATTATTGATATAATGATAATGGTCTCTAAAGTTTAGCCATAATGTAAATAGGTCAATATAAAAAGGGAGTGGATAAATAGAGGAAATAAAAAATTGGGAGGAGTTCATCCTTAATTTTATTGAATTATCAACATTTCCCTCTTTTGACCTTATTGAGAAAGGAGTCATCAAAAAAGAATAAGTTATTTATTAGATTGAATTCCTTTGGGACATGAACTTTAGAATTCAAAAGTTTCAAGAATGCCTCAAGAAATTCAATAGTGAAAATTTAATTGGGAGTGAAATAATGATGGAAATTGATACATAGGTTAAAAGGTTGAAATGTTCTTTTGTCAATGATAGGGATCAAGGTGGAAATCTTATATTCATTAAAACTATGATCATAGAATTTAGAAAGCACATTTTGGGAGTTATCAATCCCATATCTATATTTAATCATGAGAAACTTCATAAAATGGTGAGATACCAGGTTGATGTTGATAATCTTGACTTGAAGGTCAATAGACACTAAAAAAAGTTTTAGGAGATAAGAGAATTAAACTACTCAGTAGATATTTCATATAGATATATGGATGGTCCATATGAATATTTGATAAGGGTATTTATTCATAGATTTGATGACATTCTGAAAGAGAAAGCGCTGTCAATGAAGAAACAAAAAGATTGAAGTGTTTTCCAACATTCCAATGTTTTATTCTCATATTTGTTTTTGCACCTAACTTGTATTGTTTCATAGTATTTCCACTTGTAAATGTAAGTTGTTAGTTTTACAAATTATGTCTTTTGTAATTTTTCAAACTTGATATTTCAAGTTATACAAATTTATAGTGTAATTTTTCAAACAGTGTAAAAACACCAAATAATTTTTCAAGTGCTGTCAATTTCTCAAAACACTTTTCCACCCTTTCAAGTTATAAGTTCTCATTGATGTTTTTACAACACTGTAAAAAGGCAAGAAAGGTAATTTTGCACCATAACCACATATTTTGGCCTATAAATAAAATTTAGTCCCTCATAATATAGGCTAAATATATATATATATATTTTTTTGTGAAAAGCTTTGTAAAGGGAGACTGGATATTATTCTTCATGAAGATCAATACAAAGACGTGTTTCTAAACTCTGTGTTAGTGATTTATTTTGGATTAAATATATTTGATTAATTCAATTTATTTCATCATCATTTCTAAATTTGATATTACTATAATATTTTAAAAATTTAAGGCTAGGAAATTATGTTATAAATTTCCATATGTAATTGCGATTTTAATTTCAAATATAGGTGAGATATTGGTGGGAATAGAAGTGATCTTTTTATTATTTATGTTATAAAATATAGAGAGTTACTTATCTCAATTATCAGGGCTAGGTAATGTTTTTGTTGTAAGTTTCATATTATCAATAATATGAATGTCTTTTAAGCCCATTAAATTAAATATATTTCCCCTTTGATGTCAATTTTTCACTCTAATACTGTTTTTAAGTCTCAGTGTTCAACTTGATGAATTTATCATCTAAAAACATTTTGTTTCCTTCTTTATCTCTCTACATATTCCTTTTTAAAAATCCTCTTTTCTAATTTTAGGTTAAAATTAAAACCCCATGATTTATAAATTTTGTTTGTGAATATTTCCCATTTAGTATCTTTTTGGATTACGATAAAGATAACTACACCTTATAATATGACAGGGACTTTGTTCCCTATGTTGTTGACACAAATATAATAATCTATACCCCTTAAAAGTTTTCATGAAAATAATTTTTGGTGCCCACTATGTGACACACATTTCTAAATTTTTCACCACCCACATTGTTATTTTAATCCATACAACTCTGCCATCATCTCAAGGAACACTTTACTATCCTGACCTAGACTAGGAATAATCAACAAAAATTGATATTGTGTCAAACATCAGACATATTTTATAGGATTTTGATATGATTTCTATATTCCTATTCAAAATCATCTCAACCATTTTGAATCAATAAAATTATAATGAAAAAATATTTGAAATAATTTAAGAAAATAGAAGAGCTCATATAACCCATTAAACTACTCATAACTAGTAAAGTTTTAAATCCTAATCATCAACCTAGTTTGAATAAGGATGATGCTTTGGAAAAATATCTATCTTCAATCCTTCAATCTTATGATTTTGAAAATAGAACAAGTGATGCTTAATTTTATGTTTTAGATTAAGGTAAAAATAGGTTTTGAAGGGACCCCAAAACCCTGAACAAAAGGAGAAAGATAAAACAGTTACGCCCACAGGTGAAGCCTAAAACCTACTTCACAAAAGCAACAAAACTAGGTTTACATAGACCTGAAGCTAATGAAATGAAAAACCAAAGACAGACCCCAGGTTTTATAGAGACCTGGAAACTCCATAGTAAAAAGAGTACAAAAAACCAGGTAACAAGACTAGATATCACAACCAACAAAAAGAACCAGGAACTATTCTTCTAGTTCCAAGATCATCTTCACTGCTTCCTTACCTTTCAAAACAGTGTCCTAGATGGCATTAACCACCTACAAAGCTCCCTCTTGCATTGCTTTCTTTCTTGAGCTCTGTCTAGTTCTCTTGCTAGGCCCCTCCAAGGTTTTGATTTCCTCATTTGCTCTTTTTCCAATGTTTACAGCAGCAACACAAATGCTAGAGGTAACCTCCTCCATCTTCGTTTTGCTTTCCTTTATGAGTTCCCTTAGGTTGTTCTCATAGTCTTTGAGTTTTATGGGAATATCCCTCATCTAATTTTCCATATTATTGATTTTGTTCCAAATTGCCTCCTGTTTACCTTCCATTATTTCCATTTTCCTATTGATTTCCATTATCTCCTTATACGTCCATAAATCAAATTGAAGAGTAGCATCAGCTTTGAAATTGGCCAATCTAGTAGGTGGGTAGCTTTCGTCATTCTATATTTTATCACTCTAGTCTTTTGTGTTCTTTTTGGGACTATTTTCAGCTTCTTCAATGTAGTCCTCCATTTCCATTTGTTTCTATTCCTTTGTTTCAGCAGGGCTTACATTTTGGTTACTCACTTCCTTAACTTCAGCTCCCATTTCCAATATTTGGTTGGTGACCTGAACAAGATTTTCCTTTTCATTAATCAAATTAGGGTCCACAGTAGGATCATCTAGATCTTTATCGATTTCCTCAAACACTTGCTGGTTTTCCTCAGAATCATGGTTTCCCTTTTTAGATTCTTCCTCTATAGTGACTCCTTCTTTCTCATTCTTATCTTGCACTTCTTCCTCACTAGAACTTGAATGCCCACTTTTTGTTCCTCTCTCTTCCTCCATACTCTCCTCCCTAGTATTTTTAGAACTTTCCCACTCTGTTTCCTCATCATCAGTCTGGTTGTTGAAGCTTGGGAGTTTGAATTTATCTTTTTCATTCCCTTTTACTATTTCTTTATTGTTACTCTGTAAGTCCTTATTTTTTCCCGAATAAGGATTTTTTACAATGGCCTTATTCTTGTAATGCCCTTCAATTATAAGAATTAACCCCTCATGCAGGATGGGTCGAGACTCCTTTTTCTTATGAGTGAACAGTCTTTGGACTAAGGAGTAATGCAAATAAAAAGGAAAAGAGATTCTTACTTTGTGTCTGAAGTGATTGAGAAATACAAAGTGAAATTTGTGGACTCTCTTACTTCTTCCATCAAGTATGAAGTACTCATGGATATAGCATAAGACGTCCCTCAATATACCCTTAATCTGCTCCAATTCAAAAAAGTCACCACTTTTTTCCAGCTGCTACTCCTCGGCATCTGTCTTAGGGAATTTGTAAAAAGCCTCATTTGAAATGTTGGTCTGCTTTGAGAAATTTTATTCCCTCCATTGGAAGCCCTGTGACCTCCGCTATGAATTCCTCTATTAAATTCACCATGGTGCCATGCAGGGTAACCCTGTCATTGATCTAGTTTTTGAAAAAAGCCATTGTAATATGGGGTTTTGAGACATGAAGCCATTCCATATAACTCACAACCTTTCCTCTCTGAAGAATTTTCTAGACATCTTCTTTTGCTTTCCACTCTTCACAGTATTTGGGTTCCTACTTCCTTAGTTCTCCTTTCCTTTTGTGAGCCATACGAATCTCCTTTAATGCCCAAACCCTATCAACTAAACAATGAACCCTTTTATTACCAATTTAGAGTAGAACTCACCTATTTTTTGGCACGTTTTAGATCCTCATGTACTCTAAAACATTTCTATTTAATGAGTAAACCTTTCTCCATTATTTCACTCCCCCAAATCATTAATTTTCTATACCAATCTGATCTTTCCCTCCTTTCATGAATTGCATCATAATGAATGAGAGCTCTAAGATCCACGTTCTTGTTTAATGTCTCCTGTCAACTCACCTTGTGTCCTGTTCAAACTGCATAATTTTCTATCTAATGAGCGACTCCGTTAGCTTCACAGTAAGTATGGGTGATAGTAACTTTCTCAAAAATTTTGATTAAAGTTTTCATTTCCATCACCATAGCCTCTATTGACCATGAAATATAATTTTTATTGTTTAAGATATTTATGATATTCAAGGAGTCCCCTTCTAGCCATAATTTAGAATATCCTGATTTGACAGCTAGCGTAATGGTTTGGAGGGTAGCAGAAGCTTCAGCAATATGGTAGTTTGATTTACCAATGGGGATAGAAATAGCATCGATTACATTTCCCATATGGTTTCTCAAGACTCCTCCACATCTTGCATTCCTTGGGTTCCCTTTAGCAGCTCCATTAAAGTTCACTTTGATCCACCCATGAGGGGGGACATTCCAAGTTACACCAAGTCTAGGATTTTCATTTTTAACATTAGACTTTTCAGATCTTAGAGGATTATCAATTTTAAAGGTAGGATTAGGATCCCTTTGCAATGAGAAATTCTCATTAATAGCTCTAATGATATTTTACCCCACCACCCATCCTGGAAGTTCTTTACTTCTAAAAATTCTGTTATTTCTTTCTTTCCATATTCCCCACCAAATATGGGGAAGAGTAAGTTTCCATAAAAAACGAACATCAAGATTCTTAGAGGGATAGTACCAACTTTTAATAGATAGATCCACATTTTTGTGTTGAATCCATGCAATACCCCAAAGATTGAGGATTTCTTTCCAAACTTGCTACGTAAAGGAATAGGTCACAAACAAGTGATATCTATCTTCAAAACCTTATTTACAAAGAATACACCTGTTCACTATATTTATTCCTCATTTTTTGTAAGTTATCAAGAGTGAAGATTTTATTTTGGAGAAGGGTCCAGAAGAAGATTTTGATTTTAGGAATGAGTCCCTTGATCCAAACATGCATCCACAAAGGTTGGTTACCATTTCCCTTTGAAGTAAAAATGGTAGAAACTTTAAATTGTCATCTAGGCTCATCATGCCAAATAATCTTATCTTCAAGATTAGGGTAGAGAGAAATAGCATTGAGGGATAGTTGAATATTATTGAAATCTTGATCAATATCATTAAGGTTCACCCATGAATTGTTTTGCTAGTATTGGTTAACTATTATTCCATATCTTTGCTTACATCAGTCAATTACTTCTTTGTCTTGGAATTCTTCTATCAAAGGGTTTCCTTTTAACCAAGAATCCTCCCAGAATTTCACCTTTTTTTTGTTACCTACTTTCCAAGAGCTTCCTTTTTCTAAAATTTGTTTAGTACCCTGAACTGCCCCCCAAATGGAAGATGGATGGGTTACATCAGGATATGAAAAGAAATCAGAGAGGGATTTTTCATTAAATAAATACTTGTTCTTCCATATATTGCTCCATTCTCTATTTTCCTGATACACCCTCCATCCCTATTTTGCTAGAAGAGCTGCGTTCATGCTTCTAATTTTCCTTATTCCCAGTCCTCCTTCCCTGAAAGGTTTACACATATTTTCCCAGGAAATTAACGGCATTCTCCTTTTTCCTCAGTGCCTGTACATAGAAAATTTCTTTGGATTTTTTCAATAGCTTCAGCAAATTTGTTAGGAATTTTGAAGAGACTTAAAGCATAAATAGGTATGCTTTGAAGACTTGCTTTGAGGAGGGTTAACTTTCCTACCTGACTTAGAAGATTTCCTTTCCATCCCACAAGTTTCTTGCTAAATTTATTAATGAGTTCTTCCCAAAAGGCTTCAGGGACTTTTATCCCAAGAGGGAGACCCAGGTAGGTAGAGGGGAGAGAACCTATTGAGCATTCAAGGATTTTAGCTATTTTGTTATGTCTCTGTATCGGGGTGTTAGTGAAGAACACAACACTTTTTTTCTAATTAATCAACTTTCCAGAGGCAGATGAATATAAATTTATAGCTTGCTTCAAAGTTCTTGCTTCCTTAACTTCAGATTGCCCCATGAAGATAGTATCATCAATGAATTGTCCATGGGAGCAAATTAGCGGATGAGAAGAGGGTTTGAGACCCTTAAATAAACCTTTACAGCCTATCTCCCCTATATATCTTCCCATACAGTTGGCCATAATTACAAACAGAATGGGGGATATGGGGTCCCCTTGTCTCAATCCCCTAGACGGGTTAAAGAAGTGGGATGAGCTCCCATTTACCATAATAGCAATAGAGGTCGTAGATATCAACTGATAAATAGTATCAACCACATTTTGTTCAAAGCCAAAATTTGTTAGACTATTTGAAAGGAATAACCAGTCCACCCTGTCATATGCTTTCACAATATCAACTTTCATTATAAAACCCTCATTGTTATAACTAAACAACAAATGAATATTATCATGAATAGTAATTATAGATTCGAGGATTTGTCTACCTGGGATAAATCCATTTTCTTGATCAGCAATGATCGAAGGGATCACTTGAATAAGTCTAGAAGTAAGCACTTTGGATATGATTTTATATAAAGAGTTACACAAGCTTATCAGCCTAAACTGATCAAGTGAATCAGCTCCAATCTTTTTAGGAATCAGACAAAAAAAGTAGAATTAACTTCCTTAAGCATCTATTTGGGTCCAAAGAATTCCTTCACCATATTACTTACATCTTTGCCAACAAATTTCCAAAGTTTTTGAAAAAAGAACATGGGGAATCCATCTGGTCCAAGTGCTTTATCTCCTCCTAAAGAATAGAATGCTTTAAAGATTTCCTCATCCTTTAGTATAGAACATAACATTTTTTTCTATTCTTCCGAGACCAAAGGAGGAACCACATGTAGGATTTCAGCCTAGCTTTCCAAATTGATGTTTAAATTGGCTTTCATCAGGGAAGAGAAAAAGGATGGCATTTCCTCCTTGATTTCTTGTTCCTCTAAAATCTTTTGATCTCGTTTTTTTAGATATTGGATATGAGTTTGAGCTCTATGATTCATAGTGGAGAGGTGGAAATTTTTTTTGTTTTTATCTCCTTCTTTCCACCATAACAACCTATATCTTTGTATCCAATAGATTTCTTCCTTAGTTATTATATCTTTATATTGAATCAACTATTCACTTTCTTCTCTCAGGAGGTTTGAAGTGTATCCATCTTGCTGAATTTTTTCCTGAATTCTACTAATTTCCTCCTTGATAGTGTTCTTTTTATTAATTTTATGTTTCTATAGAATAAATAAATATATAAGAAACACATGATACCATTGCATAGAAGAGTTTTGAAATAAATTCAAAAATTCAAGCTGAAAGACAAGTGAGGAAGATTGTCTGCATAGTTTCAAAAAATAAACTCATAAGCTAAAAATCATCTCATGATAATTCAAGGAGTGAAATCCCTAGTTATTAAACCTAATATCAATTAGATAAATTATAATAAGGAAGATGCATCATTATATTTGAGAAAGTTTGATTGGGATAATATGACTAATTCAACACATTTCCATAGAGTTGTTGAAATTCTAGAGGAAGAAAAAGATCATATTATTCTAGTAAAAAGAGTAGAAGTAATAGATTAATTAATAAAACAAAAAATAATGTTAGAATAAGAGATCTTCAAATTCAACCTATACATCGATGCTGATAGTTTTATCTCAAAATGGTAGAAAAGAGAATCACTAGAGCTAGTAAGTTAAAATGTGAAGTTAACCCTTTTTATCAGTTACAAGAAATTCTAATTTCAAATTAAGTCCTAAAAATAAAATAAAAATTAAAACAATAACTAGTATTCCTTTGAATCCTAAGAAAAAATGAACCACACAGAAGGACTTTAACAAGCCAAGCTCTTATCTTATCAAGAATTGTCATTCCCTTATAGGCAATTTTCCCAACCATGGTAGTACTGTGGGGAAACACTATTGGTATTTTAGCTTCATGTAAGTTGTATGGCCTCCCAAAAGGGTCATGAAATAAATTCCAAATTTATATAGATATGGAAAACAACACCCATATTAACACCTCATCATATTTAATGCAACTTGTGGTGTCCTTGGTGTAGAACATGAAGATATGGTAGTTAGACTATTTCTTGAGACACTTTAGAATGTTTTTGTAGAATTATTTTACCACCTTACTCCATGATTTGTTACTAATTATAATAACATGAAAATAAAAATCGAAGGTAGATTCAAGCCTGCTAAAGATGCCCATGCTTTGTTAGCACAGTTGACACAAATGAAAAAGGAATCCTTTGAACCTATGAGATATTTTGTGGCTAAATTCAATATGCTACTATATAAAATACATGTAGTTATATTACCAATATATGGTAATAATAAATTATTCTTTATTAACTCACAATTGCTTAAAGTTGGATATCAATTGAGAAGAGCTAGGGTAGCAGACCTTGATGCAACACAAACATTGGCTATAGAAGTTGAAGATGATTTTATGATGGCAAATAAATTAAAAAGAGAATATTTAAAAGTCAAAGCTCATAGTTCAAGATAGACTTTAGTAGAATAACTCTTTTAAAAGATGGCCTATGATATAATGGATCTAAAAAAGCATATGCCTCAAAATACCATTACTTCTCCTTACCAAGACATTTCAAGGAGAAACTATGTTCCTTTTCAAAGAGATAACCCTAGATTACAATCTCCTTAATTGAAACTTGCACTTAAGTACCCTCCTCAACAAAACACAAATCCACCTATAAATTTAGTCCTAGAAATAGAAGAGATATTTATATATGAATAAATTGAAGAAGAAAATGAATCATAAAATCCATATATTCAAGAATGTGAGATTGAAGAACCTGGTGGTGACTCCATAAATATGTTCCTAGAATTTAATTTATAAGAAGATGATTATGAATAAATTTTGAAGGATATGAACAATGAAGCCTTTGCAATTGTCACTATAACATAGAAACATAAAAATTAGTCCATTGATACATAAGAATAATCTCCAAATGTTATTCTTCCATTTCTTCCATGAAGAACTAATATCTTAGTGCAATTAAAAGAAAAACAAACACAAATAGGTAATTTTTCCTATGTTAGTAATGTTAATGTTTCCCAACCCATTAAAAATCCTTCTAATTATTTACTTTATTTTGACATAATTTATCATGTCAACAAAACCAAAATCTAAATTTCATAAGATAAGTAACTAAGAACATACCCAGATCAGTTAGATAGGTTAGTAGATTTGATTAAAGGAAAAAATCCTAATGTTAAGAAAGAAAGAATCCTTACTAACCCAATTACTTCAAATCAAGTTAATTCAATGGTTGCAGCCACTTTGAAATTTAATAAAGTTTAACCATGTTATATTTCCTTATTTTTTAAAGGATACAAAGTTAAAAATTGCATCATTAACATGGGAGCTTGAGACAATGTCATACCTACAAAATTGATCATGATCTTGGCATAGATTGTTCTAAAACCTTTCCACATATTTATTCCATGGAAGAAAAACAAGTTACCCTCAATGAATAGATAAAGGATGCACATGTGGATTTAGCATACTTTCTAAAATAAATGATGATAATCAATGTTTTAGTTTTAGACATTCCAATAGTGTATGATATTCTCTTAGGTAGAAATTTTTGAAAAGAATTGGGTGGAAAAATTCAATTGGATTTATCACATACCATGATTCCCATCAATGAAGTCAAACAATGCCTAGAACCTGAATTGAAAACAAACTATAAAGTGAATAAATTTCTTGATCCCAAGGTAGATATTTTATATGCAGATGCTGAAATTGGTAACTATATTTTGATTATAGAAAAATATATGGAATTTCCATAAATCATGAAATTAAACCTAAATGATATTTGGACAATGGAGTCCAATGGTACTTTTTCATCAATGGATTCAGGTGCAAGTGTGATCCTAATATCTCCATCTAAATAAATATTTCCCTTCTCCTTTAAGTTTTATATTTAATGTACCAAGAACATAACCAAATATGAAGCACTCTTTCAAGGATTAAAGGTTATAAAGTGTAACA